>AP028432.1:12565195-12714086 GCA_036509395.1 Antheraea yamamai
TACTTCACATCTGTTTTCTATGAGAGGTTGGTACTACTTCGGGCGAGCTGATCCATTCATGCTGAAACCAGTAATAGCTTCAGCGTAGCACTATCACCTACACCTGTCTGTTTGTTCGCAAATAAACTTAAAAGCTACTGAACGGAATTTTCAAGCGGTTTTCACCAATGGATAAAATGATTCATGGGAAGGTTTAGGTATATAATTTCTCAAGGTGTTTTTTTTATTATCAGGGCGGGATAATGTCCGTCGGGCCCGCTAGCCAGTAATATTTGGAAATTTCTTATATTGTATGCAAATCCAATAAAACTAAGCAATACTCACCGAATTATGTTAAACATTCGATAAAATCAACTGCCTTTCTGGTAGGTAGTTCCAGAAGTATTGGTGACTCAGTGTTAACGTGTTCAGACAATGCGTCGATCACCGTTACGTGAAAGCCTACATGATCCTGAGCTTTCGGTGACAGAAACCATCATGATTAAATCATAGTATATCATGGTTAGATATTGTTTGACGCCCGTATATTACTGCTACCATCGTCAATATGAAACTTTGTAGCCAAATTCGTGTGTGTTCTGTGAGTGACTTGTGAGTCTGTTCTTTCTAGATGAACGTGTTAACATCTTGAGAGACATCGTGACTTAATAGTAGATGAGTTTGTAGTCTAACAACGCATTAGATTTACTTATCTTTAGCATATAAACGACAAAAAAGTTGCATGAATATACAACGTAACTGTACGTCTAATAAGTAAGGATGTGAACACACAATTTTTTGTATGTTTATTTTTAAAGAATAAGCCTATTTGAATTTCAGTTTTTACTGGAATCGTTTTTGGAAATGATTAAATCATTACAACATTTATATATTAAATTTTTTGTATATTATTTTTTGTTGTTGTTTTTGACTTTGTGTTATATATTAAAACAAAGTCTGTCTGCCACTTCTGTCTGTCTGTCAGTTTGCGATAAACTCAAAGACTACTAAACGGATTTTCATACGGTTTTCACCAGTAGATAAAGTGATTCTTGAGGAAGATTTAGGCATATAATTTGTCAAGGTTTTTTTTTATTATCAGGTCGGGACAGCGTTCCTCGAGCCCGCTAGTATAATATGAAACGTAATTATTTATATAGGAAATATCTTGCTTATTTTTTAAAAAAAAAAGGACAAAACTAATATATTTTTTTAACATTTAATAAACTATAATTTATTGATATATCGGCCAAGATAATCTGTAATTTTAATGTCACATTCTCAAGTACCATCTGTGTTGGGGCCGCCGCCTGTCAATATGGCGACACCTCTCGCCCTCGTACGTCACCGGCCCGCGGTTAGGCGGGGTGAGGTGGAAATGAGGAGAGACGTGAAGCGAGGCGACGTTCCCCGGTGGTGGGCGGGCGTAGTACTCTCGAAGATGGTAGCGAGAGCGCCGGTAGCCCGCCTCGGTGGCGACAGTCGGATGCCGGTGATGTCTTGAAGGGGCCTCGAAGATGTGCAATGTGATGCACGAGCCAGCCGATGAAGGTGGTAGATTTTGAAACGGAGGTCGGGGTGGTTGCAAGAAAACACCGTGGTTCTCGTATAATGACCGCGTTCCCGAGCCAACAGAGCACTACTACTGACGATGTATGCTTCTCGATGAGATGTACAATCAGACTATCTCGATGTTATTGCGATGACTTGTGCAATCAAACTACGATCTAGTACTGCACCGACCGTGCTTATAAGCAAAATCGGGCCGGCAACTAACGGTATCCCATTAGACGTCGTGGCTCTATGCGTTGGCTCGGATATCGCGTTCCTATTTATTTATCATATTTATCATATTTTTACATATAAAATGTCTATAATATCAATTTCTTATTATCTATTTGCATGCAATCTATATTCTAAAATTTACATCTTATATCTATCTTACATATGAATAAAGTTATCTCTATATTAAGCGCCGTTTCGCACTAAACTCTATATTCTATTCTATAATTCTATATAACTCTATAATAATCCTATTACATAAACCTTAACTTATATTCATATGTAAATCTATTTTCAGTGTGTTAAAATTTACATCGATCTGTATAGGGTGACATAATTAATCTCTATATATATTCACATTCACATTCACTCGATATTCAATGTTACATATCGTTACGTTATGTTCGCCAGTTATATATATATATATATATATATATTCCTTGTCATAATATTAATTCCATTCATATTTTATTTGAAAACGATACATAATAAAATTAGAAATTTCTGTTAACAACGCCGTGGCGTGAGAAATTACTGTAAAGCCATAAAGTCCCGTTCGACTTGCAACTTTCAACTATTGTTTGTACAATTACCATAAAATAAAATATATTATTTTATTGGGCTCGTTCGGGTACCGTAACGTCATAACAAATATTATTCGGCGGACCCTATTAAAGTATATTGCTTGTGCAATAACCATTTAACAGAAAATATATTATTTTGCTTTATTCAAAGGCAAAATCCACCGCCTAGTCTCTGGGAATTTTACAAAGGTAAGCCGGTATATGGCTGGAGTCATTGTTCATAAAATTACTAAAAACCCTGAGATCGAAGATGTCCGTTATGAGGAACCGTTGTAATATTTTATGTACCTCTATAACCATTACGTTTGTCTATATTAAATTATACAATCTTCCATATTTGACGTTCTATATGATCGTATAATTCTTGCTATGTAATGTACACTTCAATAGTATATAACGTGTGTAACTCTATCATATTCTCTCTACGAATGTTTCCATGCACACACGCTATATATTCCATACGGCATAACTTAATCTCATCCATCATGTAATTCCCAACTTAATGCGAATGTAATCTATAAGTCCCCTATACTAACACACATAATTCTATACAATCCGTAATTCAATAATTCTATGCATGATTCTTACATATCCATAATTCAATCCCTATTACTATACATATCACATCTATAATTCCATATTCAATAACTCAATACACACATAACATACCTACAATTCTATATCCAAATTAATATATCTATTCTATTATACTCGTATGAATTAAATCTAACAAAGTCTATATTAAATGTCGATAAATCTATATCTATGTTCTCTATAAAATATCAATAAACCTAGGTATAAATCTATGTACTACTTATCGTGTGCGTCGCCAACAATCTGTAAACTTAGAATCAGCAGTACTTCTATACAACATTAATTCTTTTGCTATATTCAATATTGTATTTTATTGCCCCTGATCAGTATTAAGTCATCTTGTAAGCATTCAGAGTATCAACTAAAGGGGCTGTGCATAAAGGAGGAGGAGGGTACAGATAGCATGAGAGTAAATGTAGTATCTTTAAATAAAATCTGAAAAGGATGTAGAAAAGTGTCATTTAAAACGAATAATATATAAATTATGATTTATCATTATTTGAACCTAATTTTGTGTAATTATATATGTCCCAATTACCCCGGTCAATGTTGATTTAATTTTAAAATTTTAAAAACAAAATCGTTAACTTACATTTTCTTAAAGTGTTACTGTTATTAGGTGTTAAGTGTTAAAGTGAATTCCTATACTTAGTTTAACTAATTTTTAAACTATGTCATGCACAAGTTGGCATGAATTAACAAGTCACTGAGAAGTGATATTACTCAGATATTTGCATATCCTCAACATCGACTCATGCCTGTAAATGTCTCATAAGTGCCTGTTATTGGTTATCTATGTAATATAAATATTTCTATTGATTAGAAGGTGTACAAGTGATACTGATATTCAATATAAAAATGAGTAGTTTCCGAAACAAATTAAAACATGTTTTGTATCGGCTACATCAGTTATGCTAAATATGATAAAACAAAAGCTAGATTATACCAGTTTAGTCTGACAATAAAATAAACAAGTTCAGGCCAAATAGATTTTCAATAAATAGTGTTATATTTATTATTTGAATATATACATCTTTATATATACATTTCTTCTGTACGTGTGTATGTCACTGAACTCCTCCTAAACGGCTGGACCGATTTTGATGAAATTTTGTGTGCGTGTTCCAGTGGATCCGAGAATGGTTTAGATAGACTGGAATGAGGTAACTAGAATGGACCCGGTAGGTGGCGCTGCGATTGACTTTTAGGATATTTTTTATTATCAAGGCAGGACAACGTCCGCCGGGCCCGCTATTTATTAATATAAGACTTAATAACTTAAACACGGTGGTTTAGCTTGGTTGAAATTCTATAGAGGCAGAACAAATAACCTTGCGGATTAATTAGAAACCAGGAATTCATCCGGCCAAACATAGAACCTCCTTTTTATTTGAACTCGGTTACAAATGAACCGAACTTATTTGAACTCGGTTACAAATGAACCGAATTTATTGTAATACTTTACAGGTTTTAACGTTTGACCCCAGTCTCACTTGATGATAAATGATAGTAAACACGCTAAAATTAAAGGAAGGAATTGTCAAGTGTAGACGTCGGAACACATCTAGGGTTGGTTGGCTACATACTTTAAATTTGAGGATGGTAGTTAGCCGGGAGGGCTTAAACCCTTCATAGAAAACTTGGACTCGTTGGCAGGAGAAGATTCGACCCTACATCGATGAACGCATGTCCGAGCTCGTTAACTACTAAGCCATGTTCGCTTCACTGTGAAGAATGCAAAAAGTAATTCTGGATTCTCCTGTAAAAAGCGCACAGAAGCAGTTCATAATGTTTCTCATGAGAAAGTCTTAACACATGTTCATGAAAACAAGTCCAATTTTGATACGTTTTAGCATAACCAAATAATGCTAGACAAAACTGGTTTAATCTGAGACCAGGATTTTCCGCTAATATACATATATAGAATAAACTATAAAACTATCTTAGAATCGAAGTGTCATTCTAGTTTTTATTGCACAAATGTAACTATCATTACATAGTATCAAATGAAGTCCCTGCCGTGTCTGTCTGTCTGTCTGTTCGCGATAAGCTCAAATACTACTGAACGGATTTTCATGCTGTTTTCACTAGTAGATAGAGGGGAGGGTTTAGGTTATACCTAAATAATTTGTTAAGTTTTTTCTTATTATCAGAGCAGGAAACGTCCGCCGGGCCCGCTAGTAAACCATAAATTATGTTAGTAAATGTTAAACCGTATCTGTTGATTTATAGTCTCATCAAAATCCGTTCAGTGTTTTTTCTTCCTTACGAATCCTTACAGACTTTAGCATTAATAATACTAAGTAGGATTTATATATATATATATATAATCTTTTTTATAGAATCAATAACAAATTAAATATTTTAGACATGAACTATGATTGCATGTTTGATTGAACTTTAATGTTTTAGTTCTTTACATGTTTCACAAAGTTTTTAAATAGTGCTTCTTAGTTATACAATGTCACACTTTTTAAACCCTTCCTTCCCTTAATGTGTAGCCTAATTTATAGATAGACTCTAAGTAGTATGTTCTACCGTCTTTTTACTTTACTTTCTTCTTGGTGTTCTTCGAAAGACACTATTTGCAAAACATTGTTAAAAACTCTTTACCAGATGTATTTATAATCTTTGGAAATGTGAAGGTTTTGTAACATTGAAAATGTTTTGTCTACCATATCTAGATTATTTTAGACGACATTCCAATTGTTAACATTATACGTGTGAGTAATTGATATTAAAAGGTTCATATAAACTACACCCATTATCACTTTGATACAAATACTTGTGTATTTCGTAACGTATAATGTGGTTATGTAGCGAATTCCCAGGTGTCCGTGAGAACAATACTGTTAAAGTCTGCAGAGGAGTATTCCAATATAGTTAGGTACAACAAAAGTTTGCCTTTTATATAGTGCCCTGCGGCACACTGAGGTATTACGAAATGCCATTTAAAACAGTGACCATTTAAAATCGTACAAATCGTGATTATAGCGCGTTGCGTTTTCTGCTAAGCGTTTCGAAAGCTATGATGCTCCAACCCATCTGTGATAGGCGACTAGCAGGTTTTACGCAATGATTTAACACTACCACTTATTGCAACTCGCTGTAATAGTTAAAATAGTCATGTATTTCTTTATTACATATTATTTCTTACATTTATATAACGATATGTTACAGGTTATATTGTAATTTAAAATATGTATATTACACATGTTATGCGATATAACTATTATATTATAACTGATTGTTGTTGTAAATCTGATTGTTGGCGTGGCGAGGCGTGGCGACGCGATGCCATGCGCAAGGGACTGTGCGCAGTCTCTCTTGCCGCACTGAGCTCACATACCTATAGTGTATACAGTGTTGTTTACTACGTTACATATGTGTTTCAAATCTGCCAGGCGTCCCGTGACTGCTGAATTTTTTAGTGTTATTTTCCTTCATATTATTATAATATAAGTCTAAAAACGTAATACTCATAAATTTTGTAGGCTGTCAATTTTCTTATGACATACTTTTTATGTAGGAAATGTTATGAATATGGTTTTAAGAGAATAAAAATATTCGATGACTATTTAGACTATATCCTTTACTGTCAGGTGCAAAGTGACATATGCTTCGCGTGCACAAAACGTCACGAAAATCGGTCAAGATTAAATAAAATATTTTAGTAATTTACAATTTTTATGATTTCTTATAGTATTAAGGATAGTTTTTATAGCCTAGCATTTTCAGAATGATTCTTTTGTCCCTGTAAAAAAAATTTATTAAAGTCGCGATGAGATACTTTTTAATTTTTACTAATTATTTTGACTTGCAATGTTTAAAAGTAAATATTTATAATTTTTATGTTATATCAATTTTTTTTTTTAAGTTTTTGTTTTTTTTTTTATATTTTCCAAAAGGTTTTTTGACATTTCTGGTACTCTATCGATTGAGGAATTATTTATGTGTGCAAATTTATATAAAAATGAGTTCTGTCGATGTTGAGTTATGTACGTACAAATATAGTCATACAGCCTCATATTAACGAGACATTAGACATTTATCACAAATTTTTGAAAAATAAATTGAATGTACAGACAAAGCTACCGATTTACTAATATTCGTATCATTTAAGGGTTTGCTCCTATACGGTAAATACCTGTTTAAGGACCACAGTAACCTTGAGATATGGTCAGCTTTAAATACAATCAAGTTGCGTGGTTTTTCATAAGAATACTAATAATTGAGGACTCGAATTCAAATAAGTTACAAATGACTAATGTTGTACAAAATACCTAGATTCAGAAACAACGATCACGTTCATCACGCAAAAATTCGCCCTTTGCCGCGATTAAACCTTCAATATCTTGGCTGTAAGTAATAGCTTAAGCATCTACGACTATTCCACGAGGCTTGACATTTATTAGTTTAAAACGTACCTTGAAAATCGTGTTTTTTATTCTTACCATTTAGAATAGCGCATGTACGATGTTGAACTTGCACGGTCTCTTAATTTTAATCTTAGTTATTCTATTGAACAAAGCTTTAGAATAAACGAAACACAGATCTATTATTTGAAAAGCAGCGTAAATCAATGTGTCTTGCTATGCTGGTTTAACGAGCCACAGTGAATCATGGCCTACAAAATAAGAGATCGGCAATCTGTTCAGATGAAGACGGTTTTCCTCTAGTTTGTGATTTGATGCTAACGTCTATTCCCATCATAGTCTTTCTCACGCGTTCTAAACATAGTTCACTCATTTTACGTTTTCATCTTCTGATATTTTCTGTTATCATCTCGTCATCATATATATCTCCCGTATGCAAAGTAACTATTTTGTAGCGTAACTTTATTTAGATACGTTTTTAAGTACATTATTATTACGGTAAGGACAGCTTGCATCATTAGACACTTATGACGTCACATTAGTATATTAAAATCATTGGAAGCCGGGGCAGGTCACAATTTATATACATATATTCATGAAGATCAATATTCTTTGAATATTGAATCAATCATGTTGGTTGCAGATCGAATAGAGCTCTCTGAGAATGGTGGCGACGTTGAACCACGACATTCAAAATCAATTACTCCGTATTGCAAATGATTCATAGGAAACCGTTTACCCAAATAAAAATCAATGACGTATGATTATCGCTTTAATCAAACTTTAAAAGGACATGTTAATTTGAGTTAAATCTACAAATGTTTAAGACCAGTTTAAAAGAAAAAAAAAACTAAAAGTACGTCCTGTTTCTGTACATAATAGCTGTGACGAACCAGTTTTCTGCTAATTATTATTTATTTATAACATTCCTTGTTTCTCAAAATCTATATAGCTATACTTGTACAAGCGTAAATAAAAGAGTTTAGTAGCCTCTTCTTAAGTTTTCTTCGTAAAGTGTATTGATTTCTCTTATTTCGCAATCTATGATGTTGCGATATAATAACTTGGTATTTGTTACCTTTGGATATTTTGGCGTTGTGGCAACAACTGTATATTATAACAAATTTTATAAAAGTGTCTACCTTACACAGGACGACTGTTTGATCATAGACGAATACGTGTTTGCCATTGCGTTTGAACGCAAACAATCAATGTTTCATTTAATGGCGTGTATTTGTTATACATACATTTTCTTTTTCTGCACCCCTTTCTCATAATATGATGTAAGGAAAGTTTCTACTTTGAGTTTTAACTGTGGCAAACACACATTCTCGTGTACGCAATGTGCATAAAAAGGGCTACAATTATTTTCTTACGTATATTAATGTATAGAATACGTTATCAAATTAATGTTCAAAAAAAATTTGCGGAAGTTCGTACCAATATTATTAATTTATGTATGTCTGTCTGTTTGTTATATATTCAGGATTATGATCGTAATAAAATGTGGTATAAATTTGATCTGGGATCTGGAGAAGGGCAGTCTACTTCTCATATATTATAGAATATTTAAAATATATTATTAGACTTCCTATACCAGAAACTATTGCGGATATACACCAATTATGTATTTATCATGATAACATGTAGACGTAGTAGACATGTATCTATATTCTCTTATTCAAGTTGTTCGAATTGGATATTTGCAAAGCTTGTAGTCCGGTGTAGCTGTTTAGACTTTGCTTAGTCAATAGCGTAGTCAGTTCGAGGAAAAAAAAATTGCAAAGCTTGTTTCGAGTTTATTTGACATTTAATATTCTAATTCACTCACAGATGCCACTTACGTAAAATAATGATGAAGAAATTAGTCTGGAATTATTGCATAGGAGCTATGCTTTTGTAATAATGATATTGAAGCCTCGAGTCCCTCGAGTGTCTGGATGTGTTGTGCGCCTAATACAATATATAACTGAAGCAAAGTACAATACTGTCATAAAATATTCAATATATTTTTATTTATTCTCCTAAATGTGTTCTAGTTCTATTTCTTTAATACAAAAGTGATGACTTATTAATAAAGAATTGGTGAGCACATGATAAGTGTGATTCTGTGTGTTATAAATTATAATAAAGACTACGCTACGATCAACATATTACTAATCACTTCGATTAACAAGAATAATAAAGCCGTTCTAGTTTAAGCATTGCCTTTATTGTATTTATAATAAAATAAAATAGTTTTATATTTATCTATATATACATATAATAAGAATGTAATTCTAACGTGTCTGTACTTTTTCGATCTTCGTGAAAAAATTTGTTGCAGGTGTCTGGGAATTAGTAATAAAATACATATCAATCATTTTTAGAAATATCTGTCTGTCTATCTGTCTGTTTGTACGAACACGCATCACTGCTAAAGTACTGAGTTTATGATAAAATCTTTTCAAGAAAATCATAAAGTATATCTTCGAGAATAACTTACAGCCGGTCTCAATAATTTACCTCTAGTTAAATGTAAATAGCTATCTGAGATAGATTGTGTCTTCTAATCTATCTATGACCGGTGTTTCAATAACAGTATTCCTTCAAGCTGGGATAAGGCCACAGATAGATAGGATCTTCTAACTCCAGTTAAGAACGTCCCTCAGATACGTTTTGTTTCTGCGTTTAAAATATTTAGTATCATGTTTAAGATGAACATTATAAGTATATTTAATATTTATATTTACTAAAATTATTATGATTCGCTAAAAACAACTATACTTTAAAATAATTATTATTGAAAAATAATATTTATTGAACACTGTTGTTCTTGTCATTTTACAATCTACTAAAAATTCGAAACGTAAAATAACAAAACGCTATTTGACTAGACTTAAAAAAAAGTCGACGTGATTTGCTGCTGTTTGTGCTTTTTCTAAGAATATAGTGTCCTAATATTGTTTACATTTACATATAAATATATAAGTTCAGATTCTGCAAATTCAATTTCGTAATTTAATCGAGTATCAAAACTATGATCTTCAAATTCCCATCATCTGAGTCTCAATTAAATACACCGGCTTCATACAAATCAATATCACAAAACAAATCCATGGTTTTTTATTAAAATATATTATTTAAGAATCCTTCAATAACGCATTATCCTCCAAAATCGGGCGATAGACAAAGATCAAACAAAGGATAGTGTGAACAAAGGAAAGTTAACCGTAAAAATGTTATTGAAACGCTTTACTTTTTTTTTTCTATGAACTTATACAACTAGGGCAACGGATAGACCCTCCGACAGGTAGTTTATAAGGAAAGATAGAATTCTTTATCTATCTGTCTTTATTGAAACGCAGAAACGGGCCAATAGTTAGCTGAGGTAGTTGTTTTAACTGCCAGTTATAGATAGATAGGTTATTGGAACCGGCTGTTAGTCTTTGTTTCATTAAAATCGGTCTACTTTATTAAAAGTTATTATAACTTCAATGAAGGCTCGAGTTAAATACGAGAGAAGAGTAATAATCTACACTACTGTTATAAAGCTGAAGGGTTTGTTTGTATGGTTGAACGTGCTAATCTCAGGAACTACTGATATGATCTGAAACATTCAGTGTTAGATAGCTCATTAGTCGAGAAAGGCTATAGGCTATATAGCATCACGCTAAGATCAACAAGAGCGGAGCAACAATATAGAAAGTTTTGAAATCGTTTTATTTTCGTTTTGAGAGCTTCCGCTGCGTGTTAGCGTTAGCCCAAAGTAACTATTCCACGTGGACGAAGTCGCGGGTAATAGTTTGTAATAAAATAAAATAGTATTATAAACTAGCTTCTGCCCTCAACTTCGTCCGCGTGGTATAGTTACTTTGGGCTAACGCTAACTTTAGCTTGCGACTTAGTTTACGTAGATGGTGAAGAAGGACATATTTTGAAATGATACGCACGTTAACCCCTATCTTGAAACATTCCTCATTGGTGCTCCGCTCCTAATGGTCTTGGCGTGATGATATATAGCCTTCCTCAATAAACAAACTATCTAACACAGAGAATTTTAAAAATCGGTCTTGTAGTTCCTGTGATTAGCGTTATTTAAGCAAACAAACTCTTAAGCTTTATAATGTTAAGTATAGATATAGATAACATGAATTGGTGGTTTTTTTTTTTAAAACATCTTTGTTAATCATCTCACTCTTTCTTCAGTACAGATATATTAGTGCGAGTGGTATTAAAACTTTGCACAGTACCTGGCATTTGTTCTGCCACGTCGGGTAGAAAAGTGAGATGTGCGGTTAAGATCATCTTACTTCGGTTTTGTAAAGCGTTATCTGTATCGCACAACACAAGGATTGCAATAGACGAAACTAAACTGTCGACTAATCAATATAAACGTCTGAGTCCTTCGTCACTCCTCGAAATTGTGACAGGTTTTTTGTTCCAAAATATTATACAAGTCCAGTAGCATATAGTATATCAGATCGTGATATATTTTTTACGATTGATAGTTGACACTTCAAATAGTAACCAGTTTTATTCTTTGTTTCATTATATTTCGTCCTATCTTGTGACGATCGAAACACTGGCTAAAGAACAAATTGTGTTATTTGTGGTTCAGTTCTATAAAACTAATTATGAACAATTACCTTTTCCATGTATCTTCGTCTGCGTGCTTTATTCATGGTGAAAAATATGCTTCCAGATTACCCGTACGCTGTACGCCAAATTTGATTGCTATTAGTTCAGAGGTTTAATTGTGAACAATAAGAGACAAAGTTATTTGGGCCTTTGCAATATTATCTCATAGATAATTATAAAAAAAGGACGCTGCGGTCTTTACCGATATAGTATAGAAAAGTTATTAAATTATTCATTGCTAGCTTCTGTCCGCGAATTCGTCGGCGTGGAATAGTTTTTACTTTGGGCTAACGCTAACACACAGCGGAAGCTCTCAAAAGGAAGAAAAACGAGTTTGCAACATTCTTCATTGGTGCTCAGCACCTTTTGGCCTTAGCGAGATGATATATACCCTATAGCCGTCCTCGATAAATGAGCTATCTAAAACTGAAAGAATTTTTCAAACCGGACCAGTAGTACATGAGATTAACGCGTTCCACCAAAAACACCCTTCAGTTTTATAATATTAGTATAAATATCGTTGCATATACAGGTAACAGATGGAATATCCTTCTTTACTTTTGTCTTTTGTTATAGAAAAGCAAGTAGCGCAATCCCATAGTAGTAATCGCACACATTACGTATGCAGCGCAGCGCTAACATACTGCTGTCGCAGGACATTGCACTCTGTTGGGTACTTCACCACGCCGCGCCCCTCGCTTCTGTCTTCTATAACCTATGGAACGTAATATACTTGGGTGGATGACATAAAATTTCACAAAAAATGCGTAAAGAATATTAAAAGTCACTGCAAACAATACATTATACATGTATTATATCAAAATTATGTATGTTGTATACATTTATATACTTTTGTCATATTTTATCAAATGTTTTTACGATAGTTGCCTCTTAGTAGTGGTTCTTATGCATGCATAACGCGGATATTAGCATGTCCTTGAAGGCAACATATATACTTTCTCTAAATATAATTTTAAAATGTTGGAATGTTGATACCTACATTCAATACAGAATCAGAAGTGTCATTTCAATGTCTACCTAGTAATTCCCTGAGTGTGATTGAAAACACTAATATTTTAAATTAAAATTCATAGCTATTCCAGAATGTTCCATTATAAAACATTATTACACAAAAGAAGAATCCTTTTTGTAAAAAGCACTCCGGTTTATAATTTCAATTTATCTTAATGCAATAATTTCTTTACTGTCAATGATTAACAAAATTGAAATTATGGATGAAATTGAATTAATGTTTATAATTATTAATCTAGTATTCGAACTAATATTATAAATTCATATGAATCGAATATGAGTTTGTTTCAGTTTTATCCTTTAACTATTCAAACGATCATCATGTAATATCGCATACGCGTTGTCAGGGGTCTAGAAAAGGGTATAAGGTACCTTTCATCTAGATTTTTACTTCCGAAAGTGCTCCTGGGGTCTACATGAGACTCGACGGGGATTTACGTTGGCGTGACAAAAAAATGGGGGTTCACAATTCGTAAGCGGGGGTCCACTTCATTTACCA
The DNA here is from genome assembly GCA_036509395.1 of Antheraea yamamai. Lineage (NCBI taxonomy): Eukaryota > Metazoa > Arthropoda > Insecta > Lepidoptera > Saturniidae > Antheraea > Antheraea yamamai. The sequence continues at coordinate 12,578,662 of AP028432.1, forward strand.
ACGTAGGCAGATAATATTTTAAGAAGCAGAGCAACTGTTACTTGTAAAAACTTGCATGTGGAATATCGAGTATTAAAACTATTCGTGGTTGGAACTCAGCCACAACGCAAATTTCCATAGTTAGATCTAATCTTCACTGTGGAAATGTAGCTGCAGGGGGTCCATCGGAACCAGGTAAATTTTGAAAGTGATCTACGAGAAAGAAAGTCTGGTAACCTCTGATCTAGATAAAGTACTATTGCCGAGGGATAGATTAAGTCTACATGAATGGTAGGGAAACCGCGAGCAAAAGCTAGTATATAAATAAAATTGAAGTGCTTAATGTTTTGGTAACTGGGCTACCTCAGAAACGGTTGAACAGATTTTAATAGTACTTTTACTGATAGATATAGAATATTTCAGGGTATTATATAAGCTACATAAAATTATGCTTTTTCATAGGAAATATGCAGTAATGATAAAATTTAATGTAACTTGATATCAGTGAAACGGTTCTGGATTTAAGTATTGTTGATAAAATTACAATTACAGACTAAAAAGACTGGTTACAGTTATTCCATGTAATATTCGTAGTTTCCATGAAATAACAACGTTATTTTTATGAGAAGGATGTGGCAGGAACTAGCAAGTACATAGTGCTATTTAGCTTGATTCAAATGTTCCTGAAGTCCTTGTTACTAACCAAGTTTACAGTTGTCATCGTAATTTTTACGCAACGTTGATTTATGAAATAATTCTTTTCTGTTTTTAAAATTATATATAGCTCAGATTATTAAAGATTTCCTATAATTCGAGATGAAAAAAATCAAGGTAGAAAATACTGATTATTATCTCTATTTAATAGTTATTAATCCTTGCTTGTATGTTTGTGTTGATAAGTTTTCGTTTCTGTTTATATATTTTAGGTGTTCTTAAACTTTCAAGTTTGTTCACATCGTTTATAAAGCTTAAATGTACTCCGAGCTAATATTTCATACTTATATCTACAGCTATAGACCCTCGACCTGAATTTATTATGAGGCCAGTGTACTACGCCTTGCCATCACGTACACATACAATAAATATTATAATTTGACATACTGGTTCCGATAACCGCACTGAAACATAACCGTAACTTTGCTATCGAAACAGAAATGACACACATATTGCATTCAATTCATTTATATATTTTTGGTGTAACCGCTTTTAACATCAAAATCAAAGCAAAAAATTCTGTATTCAATTTAGGCCCTGAAAAGGCACTTATGAACGTCAATACTACCGCCGGTTCGGAAAACAACCCAGTCATTGAGAAGAATCGGCAAGAAATTTGATCTGGTTTATCTTTTCATTACACATAACATAACGTATTTTTAGATATATACAGTTACATTCGTTTTTGGTGGATGCACAGAGAGATGCGTCATTTCCAGACGTCACCATCTTTCACATATTGATCCACCCTATAATAGCCTTTATGTATTAAGACCTGCTTGACATGGCACTTGAACTTACTATCTGGCAAATCGGTAATGTGCTTTGGGACTTTGTTATAAAATTTAACACTATTACCTAAAAAACTGTTTCTGGTCTTAGTGAGCCTGAAACATGAACATGAACAAATATGATAGAACATAATTTTCCAAAATATGATAAAACATAATTTGGTCTATTATAATTGGTTTTCGTGTGGTGCTTAATATTTTGTACTATTCAACAGAACGATAAGGGATATAGTATCTATCAGTATGTAGATATACTGATATAATCATGATACAATAATAAAATCTTTATCTGAATAAGATGTATAACGTTATAATCTCAATGGACTGCGGCATAACCGCGAACTCAGATAGACAACCGGCAACCACCAACTGGTCGGTTCCGTTATTTCCTACAAATCGATGTGCATACTAACAGAGGTTGTTTTTCGCTACATTTATAGAAACTTCATCTTTATTCCGACGAAGCAAACGGACGAATATACTTTGAATATTATTGAGCACACACCATTTCCTCACCGGTGAGCAAAAATTGTAAATTGATACATCTGTGTGTAAAAATATACCATCCTCACGATATTATCTATCGGATGAGGTAGAAAGAAAAGAACGAATTTGAATTCAAACATATTGTATTTGTGTGGAAGATTATAATAACAATTTTAAATTAAACTATACGCAACAATTATTGTTTACAGTACATGTTAATACAATTTACCAAGTAATTAATTAGGGAACTATTGATACTGCCCGGGCAATATGAATATTGATAAGTCCAATAGAGGTAACTAATTAATACTTATTTAAACTGAATTCTGGAGAAATTTACTTTTTCAATTTCTTTTGTTCCTAGAAACTGTAAATTGTTTCTTATAATCGCAGTTAAAACTTAACCTAGCTAATCCAACGTGTAATTAAGACCACAGACGAATAGGAGCTTACTAAATATGATAAATAAGCAAGTTAATTAAATACATATTTAGTATTTTTTGCGTAACCCTCTTTAACTTGTCATCACGTATATTGTCCAGGCAACATAAATAATGCTTCGATGATAATATATACATATATACAGTTTACTTTTCTTCAAAAGTACCAATACTTAATCAATATACTCGTAGACCCTAAAAGGGCACTTATGAACATTTGAGGTTATAATCACCACTTATTAAATTATCCCAGGTGTCGAGTACCTGTAAAAAACTCGATCAGGTTTATCTTTGCTGGTTAATTTGTGATTGATTCTGGTTTTAAAATTAGGCCGGTCATTTACTAAACCTAGCTTGTCAAGTTTTTGCTAACATTGATTAAGTTATCGAAAATTTAAACAAATATATTGATGTTAATAAGCTTTTGTATACATTTTATTATGATTATAAGAATAAACTAATTAAGGTTTATCTATACTAATATTATAAAGAGGTAAAGTTTGTGAGTTTGTGACGTTGTGACGTTGTAGGGGTAATCTCAGTAACTACTGGTGCGATTTGAAAAATTATTTCGATGTTATATAGCTCATTTATCGAGGATAGTTATAGGCTATATATATCATCACGTTAAGACGAATAGGAGCGGAGCACCAATGAAGAATGTTTAAAAATCGGGGTTTTTTTTCCTCTTGAGAGCTTCCGCTGCGTGTTAGCGTTAGCCCAAAGTAACTATTCCACGCGAACGAAGTGGGGGCAGGGGCTAGTATTATATAAAATAGTAATTCTAAGTTTTATCATTGTTTAGTTATAGTCTTAACTTATAAAAAGTAACTAAAAGAAATACAGAAAGAAAAAAAAATCCTTTCCTTTTTAAAGTCTTCATTTATTGTTATTTTACTTTGATTATATTATTATACTTTTATTATTATTATTACTTCACTTATTCCTTGTTTCTTATAACTTGTAGTTCAGTTTTTAGTATATTTAAAAGCTGTAAATATTATCAACTTAGATTAGATCTCTGTCTGTTGTCAGAGGATTTACATGTTACGTAATAGTAGTAATATACATCAGGGATGTATTTGGAGGGTAAAGTTACGATCATGTATTCCTGAAACCCATTATTTAATGAATGACGAGATCCTACATAATATATTATTTAAACATTACATTAAAAGGTTTATTAGGGGATACATTTTTATTGCAAAGTAATCAAATACCATATATTTGTATTACAAGCCCAGAGTTTACTTTGATCTATCAATTTTCTGAAGTCCCTACTATCTCCTTTAAGACATAATGCGTATAATAAGCTTGTTAAATAGTTATGTCTGGAAACATAAATGGATAAAATCGATTAATAAATCTAAAACAGAGTTAGCATGATATTTATGTTATATTCATTATCTTTTAATAATAATAATAATAATAAAGCCCTTTATTCAGACTATTATCTATTTACAAAGTATTGAAACTAAAAACTATGATTATGTTAAATATATTCTAAATAATAAAAATCTATTCTAGTATTTAATAATGTTTTGAAGGTCTGTTTGCCAATCGGCAAAGGCCTCCTCCAACCTTATCCATTCCTGTCTCTCTTGGGCCACTCTATTCCACGTTACTCCTGCAACTTGTCTAATGTCATCATCCCACCTTTTCTGTGGTCTGCCCCTTTTCCTTTTCTCTTCTCTAGGGTACCATCGTGTCACGATTTTACTCCATTTCTCTTGGCCTCTTATCAAGTGCACCGCCCATTGCCATTTAAGTTTTCTAATTTTGGATGTTATGTCTATGACCTTCGTCTTTTTCCTGATGACATGGTTTTTTATTGGGTCCGATCTTTTCAGATGTAGCATACTTCTTTCCATTGCATGTTGACAGGTTTCCAGTTTTCTAGTCGTATTTTTTGTTAAAGCCCATGTTTGGCTGCCATACATTAAAACAGGTAGTACGCAGGAGTTGAAAAGTTTTTTCTTTACATTGATGTGAAGACTTTTGTCTTTCATGGCCTCTCTCAGGCTCCAGTATCTCTTCCAGCTATTTGTTATTCTTCTCTCAACTTCTTTGCATATAGGATCCTTTTGTGTTATTAGCTGTCCCAGATAGATGTATTCGTCCGTGTAATCGATTTGGTTATTTCCTACATGTATGGTGGTTTTCTTCCCGTTTGTCATAACTTTTGTTTTCTCTGGGTTCAACTTTAAACCCATCTTCTCGCTTTCATATGCTAGTTCATGTATCATTTGTTGTATGTTTTCCGGTGATTCAGCAAATAACACTATATCGTCTGCGAACCTCAAGTGTGTTAGGGAGGCTCCATCGATATTGATTCCGAGGTTTTCCCAGTTAAGCTCCCTAAAGATTGATTCGAGATATAGTATAAAATAATGTCCCCTACCGCGTCTGTCTATCTGTCTGTTCGCGATAAACTCAAAAACTACTGAACGGATTTTCATGCGGTTTTTACCAGTGGATAAAGTGATTCATGAGCAAGGTTTTAGAATATAATTTGTCAAGGATTTTTTTATAATCAGGGCGGGACAACGTTTGCCGGGCCTGCTAGTATATTAAAATTTTGATATAATAACACCATTATCATCATCTGCTCTTGTTTATCCACGAATTATCTAATTTTAAACTCACGAATTAATAATTGATACAAACATGTCGCTTTTTTTTTAACTGACTACGCTATTGACCTAGTAAGGTCTTAATAGCTTCACCGGACTACTAAGGCGAGCGCATAAGGCACTCAGCCGATTTTATTTGATAACTAGCTCAATGGTGCACGGCACACCTCGGCTTGGGCTGTTGATACATGCAATTCGGACATTATCTCAGCTAAGAGCTAACCTAAGCTAAGCTAACTATGCAAGCATATATGAGTTGTTGAAACATATATGTGTACCAAGCATACATACCTCAACAACTCTTATATATATTTCGTATCGGATCATTACAAACATGTCGCCTGTTTTACTAAATATTGTAAACAGCAACAAGTCGCGGTAATTTGTAAATTAAAGTAAGTTTTAAAACAATAAAGTGTTATAACTTATTTCTCTTATAATTCACATCAATATAATAAATGCGAAAGTAACATTGTTTGTTTGTCACGCTTTCACGTCTTAATTACTCAACCGAATCGAACATCATAAAATTTGACATGCCTGTACTCAGGTGTACAAAATAGGACATAGTGTACTTATCTAGAAAAAATGTACTGTTCCTTAGAGATAGGACAAACCTACACTAACACGAGCGAAACCGCGGGCTTTTGCCTGTGTAATGTGTATGTAATAAATCCGAAGAATAAACCGAGACTATTTTATGGCTTTGAAACAAGTTTATCACAGTTGCAGAGTTTTTCTCCGACATTTAGACCGGTGTACGTTAAAGACTTCGAGGTCGTACTAGTTAATTGGAAATAACATATATCCCGTCAGTCCTTACGCGACAATAATTGCGTGAATAGATTATTGACAACCTTATGAGTAAATAATGTCCTCTGTTGGCAGCTATAATATAAATTAATGCTACCATTCATGACTTAAGAGTTATAATACTTACTACATTTTTTCATTATATATATTGTTTAATATCTTGTCTTTTTTCTCTTCACTTTTTTGTCGTACACCTGTATCGAACATAGTTATAATAAATAACTGTATATTTCAAAATATATAATTGTCAATGATTACTTAAAAAGAAACTTATTAATTTCAAGTCTAAAATACGTAAAGACGAAACCACCAATTTATAAAAAAAAAACTTATTATTAAATTGTGTTTATATGATTTATTTAATAATATAATAATGCTAATTTTTAAAATAAAATAAGTTATATATTAGGTAAGAAAAAAAAAAAAACATATTTTTTTGACATTTTACTAGTTACACTATGGTAATGTAATCTTTGCGTAACACCCCTTTAAATTGTATCAATGATCATATTTGAACTTCGAATCATCACACTGACAATTTGCATAACAAATATCAATACAATTGAGACCAGAAAGTACACATTAAATATGCGTCTAACGCGTTACACAAACGACGTGATCTGCGAATATAACCTTTTGCTCACGGTTTGTACTTTCTATATGCCGATAGGAAGGTAACCAACTATCCAGACTGTTATCCGAGGTCTGGAATAGATACGATTCTGCTATTTTTGAGAACCATATCAGAACATCGTATATTATAATAGGTTATATCATTCATTAACCCGGAGTAGAGCCCTCTAACACGCTGCTATCGCAATACATTAAATTTTTTAATCATTTTTTTTTTTTTTTTATTTACAAACTGGGTTAGATTAGCCTAGATGCCAGACATGAAAAACACGTTTGAAGTCGTGAGGCTCACATGCCGCTACACATGTGTTTCGCAGTATGAATAGCTAGCTTAGACAGATTCGCGAAGTTGCATGCAAGAAAATAGCCTAAGCCGAGGTTCCGCTCGAAACCCTTGAGCTTGTCGCCAAGCGGTGTAGTGCTTTAAGCACTTGCCTTAGTCCAGTGAAGTTGTCAAGGCGCTTCAGGCCAATAGCGTAGTCAGTTTGGTAAAACAAAACCACCCATAGCCTTCAGATTGGAATACGGCTGTAGTTGCATTGAATGGTGATACAGTACGGTGACTTGTGTAATAGTTTATTGCCCAACTGCACAGATGGAGGGTAATCTCTTTTGAGCGTATGTGTATGTATGTTTGTTTCTTTGACGCGTTCTGTGGTCTTAATGGCTCGATGGATTTTAACATATGAAGAGTACTTAAATTTGTTTTAATTGTGTGTGTGATAAGCTATATTTAGGTATAGCTTCTGTGAATAAAAGAGAGGTTTTACAGTCGGGCTTTCTCTTTATTGATAATTATACTTAAGTTATTTTCAAATAATAAATAAAGTGACATTGTAAACGCTGCGCACCACCTTTGGTCTTTGTGTAATAATCAGCGCTAAATTACTTTTCTCCTCTAACATATGCCGATTTTTTGTTATCAGCACATTATAAACAACATGTACAAACGTAATGTTTAGTTTTATTTTTTATTTTTTTAGTTTTTTTAATGCTATGTTTATGTGTCTATCAGAAATAAATATTTATTCTTTCCTTGTTTGGTGTCTACTTATATATTATATATTTTATGTCTTAAACTAGCGGGCCCGGCAGACGTTGTCCCGCCCTGATTATAAAAAAATCCTGGACAAATTATATATCAAAACGTTCCTCGTGAATCACTTTATCCACTGGTGGAAACTGCATTAAGATCGTTTCAGTAGTTTTTGAGTTTATCGGGAACAGACAGACAGACAAACAGACGCGGTAGGGGACTTTGTTTTATACTATGTAATGATAACATATATTAAAGGCAACTGTAGCGCAATATAAAACCTATTTTGATCCAAGCATAATTATTACTGCCTTATTTATTTGTAATAACGAGTGGTAATTTGAAATCCGTGGAACTTGTTTTGAAACCATTCTTAATAGATTATCTACTTCTAATTATACTACAATGGAAATTGTGTCGAGTTGGCAACCAGCGAAATTGTTCTAGCAGCTGTCTAAACCAAAGGCCACCAACCCACGCATTATTAAACTATACAAATCGAGACGGTTAGGCTTAAATACGCCATGATATAGATAAAATCAAATTTCTCCTCAATCATTAGAAACGTCACAGGTTAAAATAGCGACTAAGTGTAAGAAATTACATACAGTTTATATTTTTATCACATTTTTAAACCAATACGGTGAGTACACAAAAACATATGCTCTCTATAGTATAAACGATAAAGTTTAGTATTGAGCTTTAGAAAGTCAATCTAAATTTTATTCAGCACTAGTTTTTACCCGTGGTTTCGCTCACGTATATGTAGGTTTGACCTGACGCTCGGGAACAGCACTTTTTTCGGGATGAAATAGACACTATGTTCTTTATTATACTTCTGATTTTGTATGCAACTGATTTTGAAAGCATAACAAATCAACTGTAATTCTTTTATAATATTAGTTAGGATTAGTAAGGATTTTTATTTGTAATTTCGATACTTTGTGCAGATTCTATAAAATAATAATACAATCTATGGGTAATTATGGTTGTACATATTTTATACACCGATGGAAACTTATCTCGTATAGAAATATAATGGAAATTCTATTCACGAAGCGTCTATAGGGAAAGTAAACTCAAACTTTCTCGTGTTAAACGAAATTAGCAAGACTGGTACTAACTTTATGATGATTATTCCCCTCATAAACAAACTCACATGGCGATAATAATAAACAAAATTATGGAAATAAAATTTTATATGTAACTATAATTAACAAAGACAGAAACAAGTAGTTTTTATTGTTGGAACCGAATTATTCAGAAATTAAAATATGTAGAAATGGTAATGTACAACAACTACTAACCCCCTTCAGCTGTATATTGCAGTGCAAATTTTTTGCGGAGGCCCAAAACGATATACGGACACTCAGTCGGTGATTATTCATAGAATATAAAGGAAAAAAACTAAAATTTAAAAAAAATGATACAGATTAGACAGTTCACAAACATGCTAAATGCATCATAAGGCAGCAAAAGTTATTTGATACCTGTAGGAGTCATTTCTACCCGGGAAATAATTCCAAATTACAAGGACAAAGTGCTATTATTTTGTGTTTTTAGAGTGCAAAAATATACTAATATTTGATTGTATTCGAATTTGGAATGAACAATGGTCATCAAACTGTTCCAATCATTAAAAACTCGGACTGTTTGAACACTTAGTTTAAATTATTCCAATGTACAAATTTGAATACATTTAATTTGGATGCGGCTCCTTACATTTTTAGGCTTGTTTATTTCTATAGACTCTTTAGGTACATTACTTAAGCGTGATGTTACAGAGCACCTCTTATAGTAGAACATGTAGATTTTTTCCAAACGTACCTAAATTAACTATCGGACCGTCTAATATAGATCAGGTTTTGGTGTTGTCATATAACCTTGCCATTCGTATTCATGTATAATTTGTTTGTCTGAATCTTGCGCTACAATACTATATAGGATAATCCTAAAATGGTAATCTTTATAAATAAAGCATGCAGGTAATAAATGCACCCAGAATCGAAATTTTAAAGTAGGTAACATATGCGTTAGCAGGTAGTTCCTTTTTTTTAGGAACAAATGGTTATATCGCATAGCAGGTGCCTTCCTTCACGGGAAAAGGAGTTTAGTCCCATGGGAACTAAGGATTGTCACTGGATTATTTTTCACCTATTTAACGATTTTAAGTTATTGCTATTAAATTTGATCAGTACTGCTTTGCACGTTTAGAAAAATCTCGCCAAAATCGGTTCAGCCCTTTCAAAAAACTAATCCTGACAAACAACATACATTTCAATATTATTTGTATGTATAGATATAGCATCCGTGACTTTGTCAATCGTGTATATATAGAATATACCTTTGCATTTCAACGAATCACGTTTTGCGTCGACTCATGTTTTGGTTATAATAATTTATTGAGTTTTAATCATACTAACCTTGCCTTATGTGTTTAGAGAGAGGCGACGGGACTAATCAAGGCAACACACACTGTGGAACAATGCATGTGTGGGCAATTCTAACATTTTTTATCATATCAATGAACAAAGTTGTACTGAATTACAATGTTTGTCTATACAAAAGTATCTTTATTCATTGACAAATAAAATTAATTTCAATGCAGAGAGCCTTTAGTTAAATTTCAGTCTTTGAGCATAAAATACAAATATAAGGTTGGCGAATAATCTTTCATGACGGTTTTCGAGAGAAAATCAAATATTTTCTTTGTATTATTCTGTCATGTCCAAGCTTTCCTTCTATTTTTATAGACTTCATATTAGGAAAATGTTTGCTAATTAGTATACAAAAGAGGCACCGCTGTCGCCTGTTGGTTTTGCTAAAGTTCGGTTATGTTTGCTACGTAATCTAAATTTGTCAGTTTGAACCTGATATTCAGCCATTTCTTCTATCGCTTTGTTCTTGCAAAACAGGTATTCAGGAGACCGTTTTCTTTCTAAAAATTGTGTATACTATATGATTATATTTTTATAGAGTGTTAGTATATATGTTAGAGCGGCACCAAAATGTGTATACATCTTTCTTTATCTTACGTATAGAATACTGCGAACTAAACAACTACTACTAGTAAACTAAATCATTACCTATATTAAGCTGTATTAATTATTGTAGCCGTTTGTTGAAAAACATCTTCTACACTATAAAAAATTATATGAGGCTTTATTAGGATTTTGTTTCCCACAACGATACTATTAATATCACAGAATGCCTTAGAAGCGTAAAAGTATATGTTAGAACAATTTAGTTATAACTTATGCCTTTATGCTCCTAAGGTGATTATTAATTACGAACATTGTACAAAAACTTAATGGCATTTTGAAACCGTCATAATATTATTCCGTTTGTAATTATTATGGTCTATATGTTTTTATGACATGGTGTAGTAAATGATTGTGCAGTCTGTCTGATTTTAAGCGGTCAATACAGGCTAACTATATGTAATCCGGCTTCGTAAGACTGCAATCCTGATCTCGAGGTGGTATCGAACTCTGCAAAGGTCATTTGTCATGAACATGGGGATATGTTCATATCTTTCTTTTATTATACGTTCCCAGTATTTTTTCAAAATGTACTTATATGAAGTGAATCCTGTTAGCTACGGTTTTATCAAACTACATACTTTATATATGTATAAAAACATCATTTCTACACATTATCTTTAGTTTTAAATTATTCCTACACATAGTTTTATATGGAAAAGAAACTTATAAAGTTAGATTAAGCCTGATTGATACAGTTAAATTTAGTGAAATTACTTACTCACGCAATCAAGATGCATCTAAGGACCTCTTAATAATAACATAATATTTAGGCTACAAAGCGTGCTAAAGATATATATGTACATATTTATATACGTTCAAAGAACAGCACCCTCCTGCATAGTGACGTAATTTTCTCTGTTTTTAATATTCATAAACCTAGTTGTCATGGAGCTATACTTACCTTGATTTTATTTAAATAAGTGTATTATTTATTTACTTTAGTCCTCAGTAGATTAAACAGGATTTATTTGGCTAGGTTTGTGTACTATATTTTACTCTACACACATTGCTTTAGTTTCGGTATTGTGAGATTAGTAGATAACATTAGGACAATTAATAGTTTTCAGAAAATCTATTCAGCCCAACGAAATCATTTTTTTAAATATATAAATAAGACTAGCCGACCCGTGCCCACTTCGTTGGGCGGTAATAGGCATTATCAAGCTACAACTTTTCTCTAGAACTCAATCATATATATCTCATAATTAAGGCAGCGTTCGTAAGAAACGTTTTCGTTTGACCATTTCTCTCCGACTCCCCAGATATTACCCCCTAGAACCTAACAAACTTTACCTCTTTATAATATTAGTATAGATTATAGATAATATAATTAGTTAATAGCTTCTACCCGCGACTTCGCACGCGTGGAATAGTTATTTTGGGCTAAGACGCAGCGGAAGCTCTCAAAAGGAAAAAAAGCCCCGATTTTAAAACGTTTTTCATTGTAAAATCGGTTTAGTAGTTCCTGATATTACCCCCTACAACGTCACAAACTCACAAACTTTACCTCTTTATAATATTAGTATATAGATTATAGCCCCTGCCCGCGACTTCGTCCACGTAGTAATAGTTCTCTGGGCTAACGCTGACACACAGCAGAATCTCTCAATAAAAAAACATGTCGATTTTGAAACATTTTTCAACTGTGCTCCGCGCATACTGGCCTTAGCGTGATGATATATAGCCTATAACCATTCTCGATGAATGAGCTATATAACACTGAAAGAATTATACAAATCGGACCAGTAGTTCCTGAGATTACCCCTTACAACGCCACAACGTCACAAACTTTACCTCTTTCAAATATTAGTATAGATAATAACAGCCAGACTGAGTGACCTATAAACACACAGCTCAAACTAATGCAGCTAGGACTATAAAAACATTTACATGCGGGTTCCTTTTACACTGTGGGAGAGTACTAAGAAAGGATTTTTGGAAATTCTACCCTTAAGGTGGTGAAAAGGGGGAAGAAAATTTAGAATCGATAATAGATTGAGAATCCGTCAGTAGCCAGTAGGACAGTGCTTTAATTTTTTGTGTCCGTATAGCACACGTACAATGAGCAGTGATCTGAGGGAATTAGTTGAATCTGTCGCCGTTCCAAATTTCTTACTATTATCTGCCGCCGACTGCTTGCTCATTCTCACAACCTGACACATAGCTAAGTCGCAACAACGGGCTGGACCTGACGGAGATACTCATCACGGGTTTCTCCTCAAAAAGAGACTGAGCTACACTCACTATGGTACATAAGAGTTGCAGTTGTACATAAACAACAGTAACGATTTACGATCAGATGATTCGTTTGTTGTTTGTTGCACTCTGACATACAAAATAAGCATGTAATAAGAATAAATAAAAACATACACGTAAATTTAAAGTAAACTAAAAAAAAACTCGCATACATCCTGTGGTTTTTATTTACTACAATGACGTACAAAGAATTTTTCATTTATATCTACCGCATTATCTGCAATTACTCTGTCTGAAAAACTGCTGCAAACATTATACAATGAATTGCTTGTAAGTCGGCGCGCAGTGATGAGGAAATTAACAAAAACTATAAATAAAAACCAAACGTCAGTGTAATTTATATCAACGATAATAATGCGATCTTCACACTCCGTTAAAGTCTCAATGTCATTACTGATTAATGAAAAGTATTTAAATTAACCAAAAATATAGATTATTCTAAGTCTGTCTTTCCAAAAAGATCTTTAAGCGATAACTTTTAGTTGTTGGTTATATAAATATATCTTCTAATTAGTTATATAACTTATTTATTTATAGTTTATTTAAAGATAAATATTAAAAATGAACAAACGTGTCATATTCAAGCGTTTTTATACTATCCATTTTAATAACTGCTTGATGGCGCTACCTACAATAAACCACTTTCTGTACCGTTCAACCCATCTCCATAAGAATTAATATGCGTAGATATTTTATCATAATGAATAATTTCGCGCTATCAATTTTGCTACAAGTTATTACTAGATGGCGCTGAAGTACACTAACTTCCATACAGTTCAATAGATCTCTATGAACATTGATTTGTGTAGATATTTGAAGGTTTAATAGTGTACTATTATGGTAGTTACGATAAATGTAATAGTAATAACAATAAACTACACTAGCTTCTGCCTGCGACTTCATCCGCGTGGAACAGTTATTTTGGGCTAACGCTAACACACAGCGGAAGCTCTCAAAAGGAAAAAAAACGATTTTGAAACATTCTACATCAGCTCTCTGCTCCTGTTGGTCTTAGCGTGATGGTATATAGCCTATAGTCTTCTTCGATAAATCTAACACTAATACATAATTTTTGAAATCGGACCAGTAGTTTCTGAGATTGCCGCGTTCAAGCAAACAAACTCTTCAGCTTTATAATATTATAATATCGAAGTATAGATAATAACAAATACGAGCGGAGCTGCGGCTAGAGCTAGTAGTATTTTAATAAAATTACATTTCAATTCAATTACAAATTACCTAACATTATTAAGTAACGCATAATAAATAATACGTAACACAGAATTAAATCAATGTTACTTATTAAATTTCATTGGCAATATACTCTTCATTACATAGTATAAAACAAAGTCCCCTACCGCGTCTGTCTGTCTGTCTGTTCGCGATAAACTCAAAAACTACCGAACGGATTTTCATGCGGTTTTCACTGGTGGATAGAGTGATTGATGAGGAACGTTTTAGTATATAATTTGTCAAGGAATTTTTCATAATCAGGGCGGGACAACGTCTGCCGGGCCAGCTAGTCGTTAATAAATAATAATAACCTTATTTCCGGCCAAAGTATGTAATAAACAATCTTTAATAGGCTTAAATAACTTTTGTACTAATCAAGATAATCATAATGTCATAAAAGGCTAAGTACTAATAGTTGCCAAGCAAGCCGTCCCGCACAGCTTGAAGTCGTTCGAATAACAGCCAGTCTTGCGTTGTGTAAGAACTGGGACACCCAGTCACGAAGACGGGCCTACCACTTGACCTAAGAACTTGTCGAAAGTTACTTGTCGCGTTACTTAAAAGGTTAAACTGAAATTTTAAATAGCCTATGCTGTTTACTTTTGTTTTTTTAAATTGCTACAAATGTAGACGGAAATTCCATTGCAAGTTTTGCATAAGAATGAAATGAATACATAAATCGTAAAATACATAATTATTATGGTTAAAAATGGGGTTACAAAATTTTAATATTACATTTTTTGCATTATAGCGATTACGTCTCGATGGCCAACGAGTTCGGGCATCGTATCGATCGACGTAGGTTCGCATTCTTGGAATAACTGTGATGAAAAAATGGTTTTCTTCACCGCCCTCGGGTTGAAAATTAGTCACCAATATGAGTGTTCCGGTTATTACAAAAAAGTTAAGTACGTATTGAATATTTACTTTAAAAAGGTTTCGTATCAAATGCACCGTGCTCGCCCGAAGCAAGTTCGCGCTATCCTTTTTCGCAAGTCTAACCTAATCTAAACAAAGCGAGACAAAAGAGCAAGATGGCGAACATTCAGCGACCGCGGTGCATTTAATTAGAAACCTTTTTAAAACAATTATTCAATACGTATTTAAGTTTTTTGTGATAACACCGAGCATGTTTAGCATCTTAGACCAGAATGTCATTTAACTTGGTTATTTTTTACACACACAATTTAACATTTAAATTGGTGGTAGAGCCACGCCGAAGTTATTACTGGTAGGTGGTAGAGCCACGTCGAAGTTATTATTAGTTTCAGCATGAATGGGTCGGCTCGCTCGGGGTAGTACCATCCTCTCACATAAAATCGGTGTGAAGCAATAATGCTTCAGTTGTTGCGTTTCGTTCTGTCAATGAGAATACCGGAGGCCCACCTCCCATTCTCTTCCCCTCCCCTCCCCCTGTCTCCCTCCCTTCTACCATCCAGACACAGGCTGGTAACGCACTTGCGACTCCCCTGGTGTTACTAGTGTCTATGGACGGCGGTGATCACTTAACATCAGATGACCCGCCTGTACGTTTGCCTCCTATGATATAAAAAAAAATGTGTGCGTGTACTAGTGTACACACGTAAGAAGTGAAACTTGTTTAAGGCCTTATTTTTCGCAAAATGATCTATATGCAACTTTCCAAATTGGTTAAATATTAAATAATATTTATATAAATTTATATATATACTATATAAAAATATAATATATATATTAAATAAAGTTAAATTAGATAAAGTTTAAACAAAAGGATTTTATTATCATAGACATGAATACAAAAAAGTCATCAAGGATGTACTGAAGCCTCGTTAAAAAAGATGGCGCGTAACGGAAAAATGTGACGCGTAACCGAAAAATGTGACGGTAAATTTTTTTCCAACGCCGATAAAGAAGTTTCACTTCAAAAAGATAACATTACGTAAAATTGTGATCAATAAAGTGTTTCAAAAATACTACTTTTGTCTACAACTAAATAGGGTTTGAGCGAACACTATGTGAGTGCTTTTCATGGAGAGGATTTTGGAGACGACAGAACGGACAGATTACATGTAGAGATAACGTGAACAGTCGCGGGCAGTTGTTAGTAATTGTATAAAACAGGTTGACTAAACTTAAGAACCGTGTGTCCGAACCGATAACATAACCCAATTCAATAATATCGAATTACTTTACTCGTTTAGCTCTAGTTGACAGATAGTAGAAAAAATTAGGACGACATGAAATATTACTTGTGTATAAATATGTATCAGTACATGATCTTGACGTGTTGATTCAATATATATATGTATATATATATATATCTATATACCAATATACATATATAGCTTCTGCCCGCGACTTCGTCCGCGTGGAATAGTTTACGTAGGAGATGAAAATATTTTAAAATAATACGTACGTTATTCCTCATTGCTGCTCCTCTCCTATTGATCTTGCCGTGAAGATATATAATAACCTATAGCCTTCCTCGATAAATGAACTATCTAATACCGAAAGAATTCAAATCGGACCAGTAGTTCGTGAGATTAGCGCGTTCAACCAAACAAACTCTTCGGCTTTATAATATTAGCATAGATGATTATTTGTAAATGTATGCTGGTTTATGCTATATGAGATATACATACTCGTACACTATTTGACCGATCGCTAAGACAGTGACTTACTTAAGACAGTGACGTATTTTTTATCACGCTTTTATTAGCTTCACCTGTATGTATGTATGTAACCGACCCCTTTGAGCTCGATTTTGTCCTACTTTGAACGATCAGATTTAATTCAAATTTTGCACACCTGTCAAAGGTCGATGACAATGCAATAATCCGAAAAAAAAAGTTAAAAAAATTTAAATAAAAAATGAAAAATAAGTAATTAACATGCGATGCGTCACTGTTAATATCAGCACCTCCAGATATCAGTATTTTTATCATTTTTTTGTTACTTTTTACAAAAATACACATTTATTTCTAATTTACACTATTCTTAATCCAAATTTATTAAATCTTATTTTCTGTTTTTTAGTTGGATTTTTTATGAAAGCGTGTTTTTTTAGTTTTTTTAAACTATTATTTTTCATGTCATAGCAGGCAAACGAACATGTTTTTGTAAGTGGTAGAGCCACGCTGAAGCTATTACTGGTTTCAGCATGAATGGGTCAGCTCGCCCCCAGTACTACCACCCTCTCACAGAAAACCAACGTGAAGTAACAGTGCTTGCATTGTTGCGTCTCGTTCGGTCAGTGAAAGCGTCGGAGGCCCACTTCCCTTCCCCCTTCCCCTCTCCCACTCCTTCCCCCCCCCCAAACACAGGCTGGCAACGCACTTGCGACTCCTCTAGTGTTACAAGTGTCTATGGACGGTGGTGATCACTTAACATCAGGTGACCCTCCTGTTCGTTTTCCTCCTATGATATAAAAAAAATGACTATCTACTACATAGACACTAACAAAAGCAGGGGAGTTGAAAGTGCGTTGCCAGCCTGTTTGGGGGAAAGGGAGGGAGGGAGGAGAGGAGAGGGGAGGTGGGTGCGGTTTTTATTCTTTGTATTATAACTTTACACTAGGTGGTACTACTAGTCTATAGACGATAGAACGAATTCGTAGACGCTTCCTAGTATAAATAAGTTTTCATTGTTATGTGTTTAAGTTTTTATCTTGTAATTATTTTTAAACATGTGTGAAAAAAATTGTTTTGTCATGTTAAAAGATACTATACTAAATCTGTTAATATGAACTATATATATGATATATCTTTCTTTATATATAAATTTCTTCTGTACGTGTGTATGCCACTGAACTCCTCCTAAACGGCTGGACCGAATTTGATGAAATTTTGTGTGCGTGTTCAAGTGGATCCGAGAATGGTTTAGATTCATAATTGGACCCGGTAGGTGGCGCTGCGGTTGAATTTTAGATTTTTTTATTATCAAGGCAGGACAACGTCCGCTGGGACCGTTAGTAATTATATATGACTATAGTATGATAAAGATGTGAAACGCTTCAACTGGTTTATAGATCAATCCAAACATACTTTCATCAATTCGTAGGGAGGTACGTTAATATTATGCACAAATCATTAGTATTTCAAAGAAGCAAAACTATAACCTTTAAAATTTAAACTGTTAAGTAAAGCTAATAAATATGAAAGGCTCTATTGTATATGATGAAAATTAACATTACAATTATTATTCACTTGAACATATTCACTTTGATTTACATTCACTTATATATTAAATAAAAAATTATCGAAGATTTTGTTATAATCTTAGTTGATCTTCTCGTACCATAGCGTCTGTTATCTCTATTAGGCCAAAATACGTCCACTGTTGGACATAGGCCTATTCCAAAAAGTGCTGCAACAACCGGTCTTGCCCAGCTCGCATCCAGCGGGTTTTCGAAAGGTCGTCAGTCCACCTTATCTGTCTGTCTGTCTGTCACCTTGTACCACACTGTATCTTCTTGCATGGTTGCCATTCGAAAACTCATCAGCTCAATCAGTAATCCGTTCTACAAGTAATGTGCCACTTTAGTCTAGTAAATTTCGTCAAGTAATAGCAGTTGTGGTGGCTGTTCAATATTTGTACAATTACCAATGTTAAATCAGTGAATATAACAGAGGAAAAACACGTTTATTTAATGAATAATAATGTTATGGGATTTTTTTTTAATTTGGTCAAGGGTCCCTCGTGAGGAACGATGTTCCTTAACTTAAAGTAAGGAATCAAATGAAAAAGTTTCTATTTATATATATGTGTATATATAAATAGAATTAGAAATTAAAAATTAGGTATAAAACAGTGAATTATAATTTATATAAAAAAAATCTATACTATAATAAAACTGTAGCAAGGTCAAATCTGTACATTAAATATTTTTTGAAAATTTTTATCGGGGTAGACTTTGTTATCGATATAGAAGCCAAAAATAATCTTTTTACAATTTTTGTCTGTCTGTCTGTCTGTCCCTGTGAACACGCATCACTCTGAAAGTACTGAACCGATTTTGACGAAACTTGGCACAGTGATAACTAATATTACGAAATTACATCTAGGATACTTTTTATCTCATAAAACGCAAGGGATTCTCCAGGATCTGCCTGTTTGTCTGTCCCTTTGAACACGTACCACTCTGAAAGTACTCAACCAATTTTGACGAAATTTGGCACAGTGATAACTAATATTACAAGGTTACATCTAGATCACTTTTTATCTCATAAAACGCAAGGGATTCTCCAGGATAACGGACGAAAGTCAAAAATTTGTAGTTAATGAAATTTTTGACGGATTTTGGTAAATTTTCATTGTGCTATATATAGCAGACAGATTAGCTAAAAAGATAAGCTATATTTCCCTAAGCTACTTTAAAAAAAATACCAAAAAAATCGCCGGGATTTGAACCGTCGGCTCCGGCGGACCAGATAATGTCCGGTACGTTATAAGTGGGCTACGGCTATATTACATTTCTATGCGTAATTATCAACCTCATATGAAAAAAATATGTGTAAACGAAACTGTCATTTATATGTTGTTACATTTATTTTATTGTATAAAAAATGTTTGCTAAACAAAGGTGACAAGATTTTTTCCTAAAACATAAACCTAGATAATAGTTACATTGCATTGTAGAAGATGAATCTCAACTAGAGTTCTATCAGTACGTGTTTCGATATTTGATAAAATTAGTTTTCTAAATGTTGTTGAGTCTTGAAGTAGTTGGGTTCAGGTTTGTGAATCTAAGATTAAAATAAATCAGTTGAGGTGTATGCAGTTATTTTTTTTTTCTCGAACTGACCACGCTATTGACCTAGCAAGGTCTTAACAGCTTCACCGGACTACTGTTTGCAGTTACTATGTTGTATTTATACTAATATTATAATGAGTGGTAAAGTTTTGTTTTCAAGGAATGCTTGGTACCTACTACTGGTCCGACTTCAAAAATTCTTTCACTGTTAGAAAGGTATATTATCCCAAGTTCAGTATCTCAGTAAAAAAGGTGGTTTGTATGTCAAAAGTAAAATAAATGTGACCAAATTAAAATTGAATGCAGATTTCACGTATACTTTACAAATTCTTATAAAACAAACAACTAAAACAAAATGGAAATTTAATGTAGATAAAGTTCAACTTTTACAGTATGTTACGTGATGAAGTTACAAGGGGTACTGGGAAGACATTTATCGGCAATATATGTAAGTTAGTTTTGATCTTCACTTTGCTGACACTACTTTCAGGTAATGCTGCGAACAGATTCTAGGCTTATTTTAAAAGATTTCTCACATACTTACTGGGTATATGTTTGAGTGAGTCCCTGGATAGTTTGGATTCACGATTGGAGGTGCTGGATAACGCTGCAATAGAGTTTTAGGTTTTTTAAGATTATTTGCGTTTAAAAATACAATTGAAACCGGTAATATCCGATTTGGTGCAGACGAAGTTGCACGGGTCAGCTAGTGCTAAATAAAAATATTTGCGCGCTTAGTATACAACCCACTCTGTTCGTCTCCACAAATTTCGGTACTCGCATACACACACGCTCTTTTATACAATATAAAGAGACAGAGAGAAAGAGAAACAGTCACGAAGGGGTCATAACGCCTTCTTCTTACGTGATGATTTCTATAATTCAACCTCTACCGCAAGCCGCGTTAAAGAACTTCGATAAAAATTCTTCTTTGAAACCCTACGTAAAGAATTTATAATCTTTTATTTAAAATACATATTCTATGTTGACATTCATTTATGTACAAATGTCGTTGGTGTCATTTGTGTCTTTCTAATTCAAATAGAACAATGTTCTGTGAAATAATTGTCATAAAACTCTCGAACATTTTTATCTTTACGCGATAAATTCGCTATCACTGCATGTTACTAAGTAAACAAGCATACAAGCATGGATAGTACAAAATTGTTATGTCGATAAACATGTAGATAAAATAATGCAACGCATTGTAGTTTCATGGGAACCGTATGTGTGACGAAGTTGCCTCACTTATGAGAAAGAACCTGTTGGTACACCCTATAATTAATGACAATTATAACTGTTGTATTCAATGAACTTGTATGAAGATTGATGTCAAATTGTAACTGTGGAATATCAGCCTTACTTTGTATTGACGAGTTTTATATATGCTACGATAATGTACAGACGGCTATTTAAATTAAAACTGAGCATATCTTGGATTACAGTCACTAACTGATATACATAAATATATTGAATACCCTTATAAAGAACTGACAGTTATTCTCATCACAAAAAAGGCCGTCAAAGTTTCAGTTATATACAATGATCAAACGTGGCGGATTTGATACTAGGTTTTTCTACCACTTCGCCGCTTGGCTTGTCCAATATAATTTAAATTCTTATAATTAGAACATGTCGACACTAAAAAATGTACATTATCGAGAGCTTATTTTATTAGCTTTTTGTTCATTCCATTACTAATGATTACAAATTACAAAGGCTTAACAATTTATTTGTCAACTAGCTGCCCCGCCACGTGTTGCTGTGGCTCATTTGTTGTATCATTACATATTGATAAGAATTCATAATTGTTGTTGATAATATGACCAATAAACAATACGTTCGACTGTTTTTGCTCCGACTTACTTTGCGAATCCGACTACCACAAAAAAGTCATTTCATTTTTCGGGTTAATATATAGCATATGACACTCACAAATAACGTGGCTTTCTATTGCTAAAATAATTTTCAAAATCGGTTTAGTAGATCCAGAAATTACCCTCTACAAAATCACAAACTTTACCTCTTTATAATAATAGTATAGATTTGTTGTTTCTGGGGGTAAATTTAGCTCCCGCACACCAGACTAGGCCCCCTCCGCAGCAGCTCAAGCCTAGGCCCCTGCCCTCGGCGTGGAGCCCTTGAGTAAGCTGCTCGCGCGAATACAGTAACACAAAATCTTTCATCACTACAACAAAATTACATATATCAACTCCACACATGTGCACGCACGCATGCTTACACATGGAAGTGGAAGGGTTTCATTTTTTCCCTTATCGAACTGAATTAGTTCAGACAAAATTATCCGACACGAAATACATGTAAGAGCTATTGATGTATACATATATGCTTGGTACACATATATCTCACTAACTTATATAGGTATGAATATGTAGCTTAGCTTAGGTTAGCTCGGTTAGGTCGCGAATTGCATAAACTAGGCAACAGCCCTAACCGAGGTGTGCCACGCACCCTTGAACTAGTTGTCAAAATTAAACCGGCTGAGTGCTTTAAACGCTCGCCTTAGTAGTCCGGTGAAGCTGATAAGCTGTTAGCTGTTGCTAGGCCAATAGCGTAGTCAATTCGAAAAAAAAAAGATTTTTCTTTTTAACATACAATATTAATATTGCATAGAAGTCTCCTAAATAGTTGATAATATTAGAATTAATATTAGGTCTTTACCTATGAAATTGCCGTTTCGTATGGAAAAATTTAAACTATTTTTTTAATGTATTTTTTATTTGTATTAATCGAAGTAATCACCCATGCAATCAATGCATCTTTGCCAACGCAGTGGCAGTTTATTGATGCCCTTCTTAAAGAAATCAGCTGGACGGGAGGCAACAAATTCTTCAAAGGCATTTTGTACTGCCTCTCGGGTATTGAATTTTTTTTCCCGCCAAGGAGTTATCCAAATTCTGGAAAAAGTAGTAGTCTGTAGGCGCAAGGTCTGGTGAGTAGGACGGATGACGGAGAACTTCCAACCCCAGTTCTTGCAACTTGGAGACCGTCTGCTGTGCAGTATGAGGTTGCGCGTTGTCGTGCAGGAGCAGCGGAGATGAGCGATTGACCAATGCTGGTTGGAGATGTGCCAGCTTCTCCATCATTGTGTTCAGTTCTTCACAGTACACATCTGCAATAATGCTCACCCCGTTTGGTAAGAAGCTGCGATGAATCACACCGGCGCTAGACCACCAAACAGTGACCATCACTTTTCTAGGGGTAAGTTTTCGTTTAGGGCATTGTTTAGGTGCTGAACGAGGATTTAACCAACTTGCTGAGCGCTTGCGGTTATCAAACAGAATCCATTTTTCATCGCAGGTAACAATGCGGTTCAAAATTTCTTCATTTGTGTGTCTGTTGAGCAGTGCAAGGCACGTCTCGACGCGTACTTCGCGCTGGCGATCATTGAGTTCGTGGGGCACCCATTTGTCAAGCTTTTTTACCTTGCCAATTTGACTCAAATGGACCAATATTGTTTTGACGCTAACGTCGAAAGCTGCTGCTAATTCAGCCGTAGATTGTGTATCATCAGCTTCCACAATCGCCTTTAATTCGTCATTGTCGACCAAAGTCTTCGGACGACCGCGAGGTTCATTTTTCAGGTCGAAATTCCCAGAACGGAAGCGAGCAAACCAATAACAGGTGGTGCGTTGGTTTGTAGTGTTAGCTCCGTAAACGTCGTTGATGTTGCGTGCCGCTTGTGCCGCGTTGCTGCCACGACGGTACTCATATTCCATAATTACTCGAATTTTTAACGTATCCATGATGACAAAAAAGATTGAAATGCGATGAAAATGTAAAATCAATAAACAAATGACAACTGTTGGAAAAAGAATTCCATATTTTTAAAATAAAATTAATTCGAAATTAGAATTCTTAGCCAAACAAAAATTATTTTGATTTGAAATGGCCAGTACTGCAGAACGGCAATTTCATAGGTAAAGACCTATTATTATAGCATCTCCTTTTATTATGTTATATTGTTTATTCACTGTATGTAATTATTTATAAGTACCTGCACTACGTTCCATATTTTCGAACATCTAGGTAATTGATAAAAATTTCTAGTATGTACACCTAACTCACCTTTGTTTGTTAGAGGCATTACGTAATATTTTCCCAACTAATTAGATAACAAGACCGCATTCTAAAAATAGTGTAAAATAGTAATCTAGTACTTCCATCAGTTCGAGAACGCTCATCGAATGTAACACATTTAGAACTGAAGAATGCGGGTAATAGAATCATACTTGCATTATGCCCATAGAACTGAAACAGTAGCAATAATTGGACGTTAGTTCACTTTAGAACATCTGAGTATGAGATAAATAAATCCATGTTCAGCTACCAAGAATCTAAACAGAATGGATAAAAATCGCACGTGATAATCGTGAGCACAAATTACGCAAATAAGACCAGTTACTACAACAAGTAAAATTCCTTCCCATATATTTACTTAACTAGTATTACTAGTGGTCGTCTAGAGAGAGAATAAGAATTATTTTAGTCGTTTCATATATTGACTATAGAGAAATTATTTATCAATTAATTATTAATGTATATTATGAATTTACATATTATATTATTATAATAAATTAACCTACAATTTGTCCAGTTAATTTCAAAAGTCATGTATGGTATGGAACGTAAGTCATGTTAAAAATATTGAATGTACAATGAAAATAGGTAATTGGAGCGTAAGAGTAGAATGAAGGATGGCGGAATGTTTTTTCATTTACATGTGTGTAATTGTTGTGTGTCATTGAAGCAGTAGCGTCAGTAATGTATATTTTAATTAATTTAATGTGTTTTAATGCATTTTATATTAAAAAAATTGCTTTGTGCACTTTTCCACCATATATACTATAACTATGCCAAATTTCACGTTCATTCGTTCACGCAATTCGTTTAAAAAGGGGTACAATGTTTTCGCTTCACGTATTAGTATATAGATGACCTAGAAATAACTTTATATTTAATATTCAAAATAACACTTTATATTTTTATTGATGAAAAAAGATTTATACAAGATTTTACAAATAACATTTCCGTCGCATATTGTGAATCGGAATGCCTTTGATGTTTACATTAATATTTATTACAATGTAAATAATATGTATTTATATTACTGTGCGAACGTGAACATCCAATGTAATAAAGAATTCGTTTTCTCTGACATTTAAGTTTCAAGATTATTGATAAATCATAACATTTAGATGCAGTTTTGGTTGTACCAAAATCGATTAGAAAACCGTATCTGTAGATATAGGCCTTGTATTTTATTGGAAGCTGATAGAAAGTTTTTACTGCTAGTTTTGTATATTTTGATTCCTCTCTTTATTTGAGGCTGCTTTAAATCAATCGTTGTGTTATTCGATATGTTACTTAAAAGTTTCCTTTACATACCAAACGCTATGGACACCAATATTTTGTTTTTTTTTTACGTAATAACGTCTCATAAATCGATGAAACCGACTGCACGCACGAAAAGGCATGACTCATTGTCATGTTCCGCCTGAGCGCGGAACAAGCGATAGAGAGGCTCAATCGGCCTAAGCATTCGGCTTGTGACGTATCTATCTATATATAGAATAACTCAATTCAGTTCATGAAAGTATGCAATTATAATCAATGTTTTCTTAAGACATTATCACTTAAAACTATCGTGCGTAAACCGACTTTACAGACAACCGATTTTCATTTTCTTGCATAAAACATTGTAACATATTATCCTTCTCAATAAAAGATTCTAAAGTTCAACATCCAATGGATTTTAATGATGAAATATAAATGCAAAGAATATATACGATACTTCGGTATGAAGTCAATGACTACTGCAAACGAATACTCGCAGATGATTTCAAAACAATTACTTCAATTAAGGTTTACAACTGCATTGTCGAATAAAACGCGTTCGTTATAAAGGCGAAACGGGCAAACCGTTTCATTGTTTATACTGACTACTATACGTTATCGTCTCTCTTTCCTTGCTTTAATGACCGTGTCGCATCGCCTTGTTGAGAATCGAGGTTTTATACCAAACGATAGAGATAAACTGCGTTATAAAAAAATATATAATAAGTTAAAGAAAAAACGGAATATAGATAAGAAATTTGTAGTCCGGTGAAGCTGTTAAAGCCTAGCTAGACCAGTAGCATCGTCAGTTCGAGAAAAAAAAATGAATAAGTAAAACGTTATGTGAGGCAACGTAATCCAGATCTGTAGTACGTCTAAATCATGTTTAGTTAGTTATGTGTTTCCAGAATTTAAATTTGGAGAATGCTCTCAAACACTATTTTTAAGATTACAATTTGTCCGTATCACAACAAATATTTAAGGAATTCTTATTGGATTAAAATAATAAAAAAATACATGTATAATAATTTAATTATCATTCCTAGTCTTCGGTTCAGCTTTTTTTTTAACTTTATTTTTGGCAACCAATCTTTTAGATTATTACTGCCATTGTCGAGTAGTTAATAGTATTAAAGTTCTCCTTCCATTCCATTTTTGGCAACCATTCTTCTAGTAGACTATTACTGCCATTGTCAAGTGAGTATCGATATTACAAGTTTCTTGGTATAATTTCATTGAACTAACAAGATGGTGGCCATCTCCAGGACAAAACTCCTGGGCTCAGCTTATAACACTTTAGTAAACTATTTGTTATACAGATTAAAAAAATATGCAAATCGTGTATGTGCAATAATCTATCTTGGAAATATGTAATGAATCTGAAATAACACTGCTTATACTGTAATAACTTAATTTCAAAATTAATTAAAGATCGTAATAACACTTATATGAAATCAAATATTAATTTCACGATTATTGGTTTAATAAGCTGCAAGCGAATAAAAAGCAAGACGCCTTGACTATATGACCGCCATTATGGTTCTGCTTAGTCAACACAAATTCTGTGATCTGCAGTTAATCAATACATCTCTCGTTTCTCTGTTACATTAATAAAAACCAGTCGTTATTGTGTTACATTAATTAAAAAGTTATAACATTTAAGAATATAATTTTGGTACTACTATTAAAGCCGTTTGTTTGTAACGAAAATGGTCTTTGCAGTAACTAATTAATAATAATTACTATAAAAAAATATTAAAATATACAATTACGTTTTTACTTTCAACCGACGCGAGGTGTTCTCACGACGTGCAGTACATAGAGCATAAAAGGTAGTTAGCCGAGTAGTTTAGTTCACAGAACCGTTGCGATCGGACGTCATCATTGTTGCGTGTCGACCGTGAAACGTAACCTTTCAACTTTTTCGTTTAAAAACTAAAAATACCGTAACTGTGTCTTCCTTTAGTTCGTGTTATTAAATGTGTAACCTTTGCTCGCCGTATAATTATGAATAGCTAATACAAAGTGATTAAGATATATTTTTTTATCTAATGTGGTGATTACTGCTTTTTTTTTTCAATTTGCAAAGATTTTTATCTGGCGACGACACATGTTTATTTAGTGAAATAATGTAACTGTGCTATCGGTGTTCGATGTAGTGTAGATAGTGTTTCTTTGGTTTGCGGTCGTGTGCGGTTTTGTGTTTTTGCAAACATGTCTTATTTTTTACTACAGGTATGAATTTTATCTTTTGTTTTCCCTTAAAATTGCAAGTTGTATTATTATGTGGATAATAAGTAATATCGTTTCTTAACAGCACATATTGCCATAATATAATTTTGTCATATAAAACAACGTTGTACTAAAGTTACGTTGTATTTTATTTTTAATACAATAAAATTATTACCTAAGTAAACATAGTATATCATTGTTTGAATAATTAAAAACTCTCTTTTTCTTTATTTTATGATAGATATTTCAGTGAATTAAAATACATTATAGTAAGTATAAAATTGAATTATCCAAAATTGTACTGTAGTAGTGCAGTACCGTAGTGTAATATAAATAATGAGTAGGACGTGTGATAATCTTTTATTATTTCAATTAATTATATATTTTCTTTGTGAAATAATATTAGGTATAATATAAATTTATATAAATATCTCGTTACACGTCGATGTTATGGTTTTATAATTCGATGCTTAAGTTTAATAAAAACATATTCCGGCTCGTAACGCTTCTCTGGTTTTGTTATTTATTAATTCCATTACGAGACTCCTTGACTCTGTAAGTGTAAAACCTATCTACATACGTAATTACTACATTCGAAGTTAATTTTACTTAGTTCTTTAGGTGTAAACATGTATAAGGTATAAGCAATTGTAACAATTAATAATGGTCTCGTAATTAATTTCAATTTGAACATGTTATGTAAAATAGATAAGAATAATTCGAGATAAATTAGATTTGGGTAAATTAAGCTAAATATTTAATGTACACAAGGAATAACTATTTGGGTTATGATTAAAGTAAACATATATAGAAAAAAATGTTTTTCCATTGTTATTTATTATATCTACTTTGTAGATTCTTAGCATTTGACCACAAACCTAACATTAGATGACAATATGGTCTAAGAATCGTAACACGTTAAACCCAGATGAGGATCTTAAATTGATGTTTCATTTCAAGATAAAATTACATAGACAGATAAATTATATAAAATAATAATTATTATTAATCAAATATACTTTCCTAATCATTTTAATTTATATATTTTTTAAAGTAGCTATTATATTTTCATTTAATTTTTGGCGTTTACTTATTATAACAAGCGGAGTTACAATTTTATAAAGAAACAAAAAAGTTCTGTCATCGTTTGAGGTCACAACGCTTCAGAAGTTGTTTTGTATAATACTGTTTTATTTCACACAGTATTATATAAATCCCACAAGCATTTTCATAAATTCAAACGTACCTTCGTGTTGAATTAGAAAATTCATTCTTAAATTTTACAAATGTAAGTTACCCAAAATATTAAAGGTTTTGTGGTAAAATTAATTTCATTAAAGTATTAAATAATATGTAAACCTATTTTTTTACTGGTTTCTTGTTAGTTTAAACATAAAAATAGTTAAATTACAACTCTATATAAGAAATTAAGTGCCGACATATTTATGTATACTTGTTCTTATTAAATATACATGAAGTAATTCAGGTGTGTATATAAACGAACATCTGTGAAAACATACATTGCAAATTATTAAATAATCGTTGTCATAAAAAAAAAATCCAAAAGCATCGGTTATGTTGTCGAAATACCAACTTGACGAAAACGTACAAAATTAAACTTTGATATTTTGATCAAGTGAAATCTTGTATTTGTTTCAGACAGTACAAATGTAGTGACGATGCAGGCAACACGCGATTCGAGCAGACAAAAGCGATGCAACAAAAGACGCAATTCAAGAAAGAAATCCCTATCGCCATCTGATTTAAAATGCGCTCGGGGCGACATAAAAACCGACAGCAAGTTGAACGGTAAACGATCTCTGTCAGAGGGGTCAGTGAAAGTGAAGCATAGAAAGAGTAACATACGGAGAACTTTGACCCACCCGTTTACATGCTCGGACGATATACGCGATGTGACAATGATAGGTGTTTTCAATAAAAACGTTAAAATAAATCCGCCTCCAGAGAGTGACGAATCGAATCTCCCTCCTACGAGTAGTGATAGAGATACTGAGGATGACGGTAGAGTGTCAAGGCCGGCCCCACAGAGGTCGCGATGGGATTCCGGCAGTGAAATGGATTCTTTAGTGTCAACAGTGGTGAAAAGAGCATCTGCCCGACGACGTAAAACGCCAGCAAACCCGGGTGAGTCCAAACATAATATATTATTTTTTATCTTTATTGAAATATTGTTTGTTAATAATGGAAAACGTTTCATCGTTTTTGCGACACATTTTCGTGTACTATTGTAAATCTTTTTTTTGCACAATACAAGGGCGCTAAACGTTTCTTATTGTAATGTTTTATTGCGAAAAATAGAAATATCTAATAAATATATAATGGATTGGGATAATTACTGTACTAATATTTAGGGCAAATATATAATACTCATTATTAAGATACTCGACCAGTTTGAAATATATACAGCATTATAAAATTAAACATTCTACCTCTGGTAATGGTTTCACGTGTATCTTGAATATTTGCTATACCTACTTGACACTTGAATACTGTTTTATTAATTCTTTTGTTCATTACTGAAGAAAATATTTTGTGTTTCAAATTATTTTTTTGTACTTCGTTTCCAATTAATACGCTTTGGTTAAGAAATTAAGATCCTGCTGAGTACAAAATTGATTATTCGTTGCGATCATGGCCATTTCTGAACGTTGAATTTTTTTTTGCCATAAATGATAAAATTAACAATAATATTATTAACGTATGAAGGTTCAGATAGTATAAAAAGTTTACCAAGGATCATTTTATGGAAAATTTAAGATACTTTATATTTTTTATTTAAATGTTGTGTATATTATCGATATATTTTATAATATTGTTGAAAAGTAATAAAAATAAGACTAAGCGGGTCTGGAATTTCAAACTATTTATTATCCGGAAAATATCACCCATACAGTTTTGTTGTAAATTTGATACTCTAAAAAATGTTTGTCCTATCATGAATAGTTTGATAAATAAAAACGAAAAATTAAATTTTGTAAAAAAAATTTTGTAACTTTGTTGTTATTAATGATACGAAAAATTCGTTAAGGACTTTTCTATAGAGCGTCAAAAGAACTACGATGTTGCCATTTCAGTTTTTATTCTATCTTTGATAGTTTAGCCGCAAAATAAAATTATAAAAAAATCAAATTTCAAAGAACCGTGGAAACTTAATTTAACGATAGAAATTTGACTCAATGATATATTTTGTCGAAAGTTTATCATTTTATGAGACTATCCTTTCGTTTTAATAAAATAAAATTTATTCATAGTTGTTTGCAGGTGACAATAATATTTTAAGAAATCTTATGTTATTTAAATGGGAAAATTTAAAGTTCGATGGAGGACGACTTAAATTTGAAATTACGAGCGGTCCTTTGGACAGAATTTTTGTTTAGATATATTCTATGATATTTTGGGATGAGAGCGAAAAAAAAATTGGACTTTTTTGGCACATACAGTAACTCGTGGTGCAATTTAAAATTTGAAATCAATCAATTTAAAATAGTTTCAATATTTTACGCATTTCTTTCATATGAGTAGTGTTAAATCATCTTAGTTTCCATACACATGTTTTATGCACGATTCAATAGCTGAGTAGCAGTTGAAGGTGAATTAACACAGTCGCATAAAGATCACATTACAACTCGTGCATAATTACTACTATTAAATGAGAATATTATCATAAAATCGAGGCTTTGTTTAATTGTGGATTCATTGAATAAATAACATGAATTATACAGTTTTTTTTTGTATGAATTTTATTCAGTCATATATTTAATGTTGTTCATTATCCGGACTATTATAGAGATGGTCCATATTACAACTCTTAGGTCCTTATAAAGAAATACCATTTTATATAGGAGAAATGAAAATTGATACAACTAAATTTGGTTTTTTGATGGAAAAGATTTTTACCATCTTAAACCTCACGAATATTATAATGCGAAAGTAAGGTTGTTGCGCTTTTACCCAGAAAGTACCCTACCGATCATCGTGAAATTTTGCATACATGTTGTCAAAAAAGTAGTAGTTCTACGACATTGACAAACAGTATATCAATGATTCCCGAGGGATAGTTAACCATTGCTAGTTAACCATATATCAATCAATTGATATTGCTTGCAGTATTCGTTACATTAGTGCCACGACAGAAGTTGTATTCGAAAATGACGTACGATATTTTCATAATCACAAAAACAGCCATATTAATAGAGATCAAACGGCGGAAGACAAAGAGCAGTTGACTTTCTAAAAGAACTCATAGCAATTATATAAAATTAATTGGAATTTGAAATTTTAAGTATGATGATAATATCGATGTTTACAGTATGCAGTATTTAAAATCGACACGACAGTCGGAAGTTTTTGGCGCGATCTTCGTCTGTTATGTAGTGGTTTATAGTTTTAATTCGCAATCTTGCGTTAATTGATTCTATGTAATATTGGTGGCAATATAGTTCAGTTATTGTGTACAAGTGAAGTGGACGAAAAATAATATCACTAAACATGAAATCTGAGACTTTACAAAAACTCCCTGGAAAGTTCTAACAAGGGGCCACCATTTTGTCAGAATATTAAAATTATCACAAGACCCTCGTAATATTATTACCAACTCGACAACGGCAGCAATAGTCTAGGAGATGTGTTGCCAAAAAAAATCGACAATTTCATAGCTAAAGTGCCAATGATAATGTAATATGATGAGTATCCCTTGTCTGTTATTAATAACCTCGATGACAATGGTCGGCTGATGTTATCGAAACGTGTGAACAAGTAACCATTATGCAACAATCAATAGGTGTGAAAGGAAAAGCACTTCAAATTGTTCACTCCCAGAGTTATGATACGAACAATAAATGTGCATTTAATTTTTCCACTATCGTAACAAATTGCCTCACAATGCAACACATCGAATAACAGCTACAGATAGCAGGATTGTTGAAATAATTTTCCAATAGCGATTACTATATAATTACACAACAACGTGATTCATTATTGATAATATACAACTGTTATTTCTCTGTACAACTAGAGCCATCCTTTTATAAATGAATAGATAGTTGTATCGATGCTGTTAATCGGTTTAATATACGGCAATGAAGCATGACTCAATGGCACTGAGTTGATCATAAAATAATTTGATTAGGTAACCGTTTTATGGTAATGGATTTGAAGAATTTTACTATCACTTAGCTAAATGATATTTTGAGAATATAATCTGCTAATTGTTTATTCGTATGACCTTAAAATCTTTAACGAAATCATATTGACGCCGTCATAGATTGCATAGTAAAGATAATAACAACAATAGTATAAGGTATTTTTTTAATGTATTGTTGTTACCATTGACATATAGAAACCCACGACGCATAGTCTCGAATAAAAGAAGCGCTCAAAACCGACCGCAAAAACTCCCCAATATACATACGTGGTTATAGTTATGTGATTAACTGAACGAGTTAAAGTTATTTTTACAAGGACGCAAGCGACGCGAAACTATTTGAAATAAATGCATAATCCAAAATTATACACTCATTTTTGTGTGCCCACTGTGAGACGTTATGTGTGCATCTTGGGTTTTTGTATATATATATATATATATATATATATATATATGTTGCTTCAACAGATTTAGTTTTTTAAGACGCTTAACAATATTACAGTTGGTACATTCTGAATGGTCAATTGGTGAATTTTATACAAAGCAAATATGATACTGCGATGCGATTTAAACAAGTCAGCAATAATATTTATATTCACTTAATTTAATACAGTAGCAAGTAACTAATAATTTTATATTTATAACCTATATTGTCTGCGACTTGAATCGACTCAAGCGCCACCTATTGTAAGGTGTTTGTACAAATCCAGAAATTTTACGGGTGTGAGCAACTTAACAAAAATGTCATGATAAGTGGATAAATATTCTACGAACCTATACACGACAAAGAAACTATCTTTTAAATACATACATAAGTGTATATAAGTTTAGATATTAGCTTAATTTGATTATTTGTAACCAGACTCATGTAGATTTACCAAAAATCGGATTAACACCTAAAAAGTTTTTTCTTGTTGTATATTAGATAAAAATCAAAAAGTCATTTAGAGGTAAAAATCTTAAATAGTCTTTTATGTAATCAGAAAAAAAAAGAGAAAATAATATATTAAACGCAATCGTAGAACCTTACAGACAGCTCCAGTAGTAGGCATCAATTTCTTCGTCGCGAAGGAGTTAAAAACTTATAAATAAAGGGCATAAAGACGTCCAGACTCAACATTTGTTGATCATATAAACTTTTGTCCTTGGTGGTATTCGAACCCGCAACACAGAACGGCACCGGCATTCAAGTTTAAACTTTTATGTCATCCGTAGAGACAACGTTTTAATAATAACTGGATATATATTTTATGTTTAGTAAATAATATTCTAACTCACCTGTCATACAGAACAAATTGAAATAAGTGCACACTCTATTATCAATCATTAAAGGACACAAAACAATTAATTTCCACTTCAGGTATAAATATATATATGTTTTCTACGTGCATACAATAATTTACATGTTTAAATGAATATATGTATTTAAGTTAATTTAAAAATACGCGCCTAAAACAATAGAATATGTTTTAAAATTTGACAATACAGTATCGTATTAAGGGAAAGTTGATTGTTCTAATCTAAGAGAATTATCTATGTAAATATTTGTATGCTGATATGCACAAAATATACACATATGCTATCCTAAATTTTGTTTTCGATGTTTTAGCAAAATAACATCGCACATAAAAGTGCATATCCATTTTTTTGTGACCTTTAATCTAGTTAATTGTCAAAAGTGCATAAACACCAATATATATGTATAAGAATATTGAATGAAAACAATTTCAATGACAATTAACTATTAACAAAAAAATCAATATTTTTTAATTAAATTGTCAGCCTTAATGCATTCGGAATTGGATTATTTTATTGTTTTTTTTTGTATTCGTTATTATAACCCTGACACGGTGAAAAGTAAGCATACGCAGACATAAAAAAAACGTCACGTGTGTGTAACACCAGACAATAATATTAAAATAACTAATAAGCTTAAATATTCTGCTTGTCACGCTGTCCTCAATATCTACATCTCCTAAGCATGACTATTAACTACGAGTGCGTATACTGACTAGGTTAAATAGTTATTATTAGAAATAGTAAATGCATAGTCATCAAAATTACTGCAAGGATTAAATAATTCGCTGAATTTGATTACCAAAAACGACGTCAAAGTAGGATGAACGCATCCGACGCAAATGTATAGAAACATCTCTTGACCTATAGCCTAAAATAGATTCAAATAAAAACATAAAGTTCATTCCAATATTACGTTTATAAAATGTATGCAACTACTATTCTGTAAAATGTCTATTGTTAATCACTTTATCTATGCGTTCCGCGTGCGTATGAACACAGAATGCATACAAAGTAATAAGAAATACATATGACGCATACGTAGACACGTTTATGCCTATAACTCAACTATTTTCGTGTCTCTTCTACATGTAACAAAATTAACGTACAATAAATCGTAGGTTTTCTAATACAGTAGAAGCTCAGTAACGCAAACTTATAGTAAGACGCGTAAAAATCAAGTTATAAAGGTTTTTAAATGAAACTTGTTTTAGGTGACACATATGGAATAAATAAAAATGTTGTTACATAAGTAATGTATAGAATAAAAACGACTTCTAAAAAATAATATACATTATTTTATTATTATAATTAAAATGTTACTGTCGTTTGTTAGATACAAAGGAGTATCTTATGCCACTGGCCGATTAAGAGAACACCCCATAGTTTAGAAAGAAATCTCTATGCGATTTGTGCACTAAAACTACTCTATTATGAATGAATGTTAAATATGTTCACATGGACTTTGAAAATTTTTTGCTATGATCAAAACCAGATGGCCATCTGGCAACGTTCTGTGAACATTACCGAGTCCTCCGATTTGTGCTCTTAAAAACCATATATGTATTCTTTAAAATTTCAAACTCTCGAATTTCATTCGACGCCAGTGTGATAAGTAAAAGTGATAAGATATTTTACAACACATGTGAACTAGTTCTAAAAATGTAAACAAAGAAATACTTTGGAAGATCTCAACTTAAATAATCCGCTCACTAAACAACGCCACAAGTAATTAATATATTCTACGTCAGTATATTTATCAGCAATGTTGGATCAAAACCCTGTGAACAGACAACCTATAAAAAAAAATGTATACAGTATAATAAAAAACAAGTAAATCAACATTTTCTCAGGATTATATTAAACGAAAGACAACGTACTGGTTTAATACAATGCCATCTATTCTATTCAATCCAACTGTATACGATATTTTATGTTTAAAAAAAGAACATATTTCCAATGTCTGTTACTAGATGGCGACTACTGAACATTGTAAAATAACTTACCTTGAGATGTACATAGAACTTCAAATTGGCCATGAGATGGCGCTTTTTTAAGATTACGACAACGAAGGTATAGTTAATAACCTATATTATTATGTTATTGACCTTTGAATTATGACATTTAGTAAAAAAAAATACACTCCATAAGACTATCTTAATTGTATTTTATGCGTCCAAGATAGCTTAAATTACGGCAATGATACGATAAATCACAATGTTAAAAAGAAAAACAATTAAATTAATTATTAGTCAATGATTAAAATGAATAATTTATCGTAGTGATGATTATAGATTTAAATTTCCTGT
Source organism: Antheraea yamamai (assembly GCA_036509395.1). Classification (NCBI taxonomy): domain Eukaryota; kingdom Metazoa; phylum Arthropoda; class Insecta; order Lepidoptera; family Saturniidae; genus Antheraea; species Antheraea yamamai. Next base: position 12,614,810 of record AP028432.1, read on the forward strand.
TATGAATCCTATTCATGGATGAATTAATTAAGGAGATGAATAAATAAAAAAATATTTAGAACATGTTTAAAACACAAAAAGGAAATACAAAGACTTGAAACATAATATATGCAAGGAAAACAGTCGTAGATTCATTTATACTTCTGATACAAACATATACGAGTCGTGACTGTAATTAAATAAAATGCACACAATGAAGTAATTATCTTTTGTTTTGGTATTTTGTTTCATTGTTATAATTGTAAAAAATATAAATAAAGTTGTAATAATAAAACAAGAAGAACCTCCGTTAGTAACATAGGTTTTGTAAAGAACAATGTAACCATTTGTCATCAACCTCTCAGTGCCTGTTCTTCAGTATTATATTTTATCTATTGTTATTGCTTCATTACTATGATTTTTTTGCGAGAGAATATAAGAGGATATTGATATATCTGAAATTGAGAAACTCGGACACCGTTTTTTCATGAACAAGTTATCTTTTTTTATATCATAGGAGTTAAACGAACAGGTGGGTCACCTGATGTTAAGTTGTTACCACCGTCCATAGACAATTGCAACACCAGAGGAGTCGCAAGTGCGTTGCCAGCCTTGGTTTTGGGGGGGAGGGGAGGGAAGTGGGCCTCCGGCGCTCACACTGACCGAACAAAACACAAAAATGCAAGCACTGTTAGCATCGAGCCCTGTTTTTTTATGCTTTACTAACTGTCCCCTGCGACTTCGTCTGCGTCGTTTATTATCTTAACCACGTATGTATATTCTGTACAGAGGGAAAAACAAGCATTAGTTTTTTAAAACTATAATAAATTAACCTATTCTGATAATCTCTTTTTAGATAAGGACCGAGTATATAAGAAGTAAAACAAATAAGCTAAACTAATACAGTAGGTCGTTTTTGAGTGATGCGGGCACAACGGCATATCTCTATCAATTTATTTATAACAAACAAATAATAATTAAAGCGTGCGGAACCGCGAGATTAACTAATAATATTTATTCATTTAACAAAATATATACGAAGCCAGTAATTAGTTCAATATTAAAAAAAACATTTTACTAAATACTAACCTGATGATTTTGCTTTTCTTTAATGCAACTGTGACTTATTTTCTCCTCAATATTGTAAACAAAATACAATATAAATAATTACACAAGTTTAGAATGTTTCTATTTCAGGATAATTTGCGTACTTGAAACCGGTGTTAGCAATTATTTATTTTCCAAAATAGCAACTGGAAAATACCTACAATAGAGGCATGTAGGTAGATAATTGCGATATAAACGGAAGTGGGCTTTGTAGGTGACTGCGTGTGGGACTAGATACCTAATTATTAATAGATAATGTCAATGTCATATTATGTTCTTTGTCCTTTAACCGTTCGTTATGAAAAACAGCGCGAAAGTCTGAAGTTAGTGTAGATATACTATAAAATTCTAATTTAAAAATACCCGTCTATGCTAATTTAGAATATTATGTAGCATGGATTTCGTTTCGGTTCAAATTATTTCTAGTATAATTTAATAATAACAGGAGTTACAATACAAATATATCTTTCCCATTCGTGTTATGTATGCATACATTAAGTCCTGGTGGTCTAGCGGTTTGACCCGTGGAATATCAACCAGATGTCCACAAGTTCGAACGCCGGCATGTAACAATGGATTTTTCGAAATTCATCTACATTTACTAATTTAAATTGGTAACAATATCGGCTGACGGTAATAGAAAACAACGTAAGGAAACCCGAAGCCGAGAAATGTTATAGTAGTACCACCGTATGAGGGAAAATAACTGTGGATGTCTCACGAGTTCGAAATCGTCAATCAATGTTAAAACTTGGTTAATTACCTCATTTTTGATGATTGCTCCGTCAATCCGCAAAAAGTAACATAGCAACGTAACTATTTCTCCTGTCACCAACGATATTGAGAAAAGGTCTACAAAGCTGCAGTGGGTATCTATGATACTCTATTCGACCATAGTTTATATGCTATAAGTATCTTTTCGGTGTTTATTTTTTTAAATTAAGATCAACGATAATACTTTTAATCTTACTCTTTGAGTTATGTATGGTAATCATAATTAAAATATGCTAATATTAATAAATATGAGTATACAAATTCGTGACTGCTCCTTTAATTTCAAACTAAACATAGCTCTTATTATCACTACATATTATAAAACAAAGTCCTCTGCCACGTCTGTCTGTTCGCGATACTCGCGAACTCAAAAACTACTGAACGGATTTTCACGTGGTTTTCACCAGTACATAAAGTGATTTAGGTGTATAATTTGTCAAGGCTTTTTTATGATCAAGGCGGGATAACGTCCGCCGGGCTCGCTAGTGGTAACTAAGTAACTCATACACATGTAGTGATATTTATCGTTTAAGTACAGAATTAACAATTATGTTCATCACACAAAGGCTAGTTGTGTGCGGGATTGAACCCACGACCTCTCGGCACTGTAGGTATTGTTACCAATTCATCACGAGACCTATGTAATAAGTTAATAATAGTCTTCACACGTTCGATGAGTCGTTGATGTCTTTTGTAGTAAATTCATTTCAGAAAAGTGATGTATATATATTTTTATGTGTTTCAAATTTGTTACCAGCTTATAAACAATTACTTCAAGGGTAATTCCTGTAATATTTTTATTTTTTCTTATATTTCTTATAAAGACATGTCTCCTCGATATTTTTTATACAAAGTAAGAAGAATGCGGGTAAAATCATATTTACTGCAGATTAAGGAATATGCGTACTTACATATAAATATGGTTATAAAAAATCATTATATATGACGTAAGAGCAATTCTTGATGCAACTATAAATCCATATTAGACGCTCGTTTCTTCTATTACCACATGGAAGAATGGTTAATCGATCGACATAATATTTTCCTTATACGTCATCACTCTATACGAGACGTAATAATGACATCCATTGCATATTTTGCTATTATATATTTCACAAAACTGGGAGTTACAAGCGTTAGGTACTGTTGACATTCAAGTGGCAACGTTGTCACTTTTGTAACCTACTAGATTGTACTAGATGTGAAACTAATATGCAGAATATATGATCGCTTCGAAATTTAAATGAATACTATTTACAAACAAAATGTTATATCTAAATGGAATTATAAGTCTGAGTACATTTTTTCAACTGAAATTTTATTGAGGCTATAGAATAACTTCTTTCATTAAAGAATAGACTATTATGGTCTATACTCTAAAATAAAAACTGTGTGCGAGTATTTGACTTGGATAAAGTGCATATCGCGAGAAGTGCAAACGTCTTGGTATAAAATACTTAGGAGATACTGTTCAAATTAACATAATTGTTAAAATCCTCTTTGTACTTTATTATTTTGTATTTAAAAATCTATATTTAATAAGGACATATTCTATGACAGTGATTGTAAAAACTAAAAAGGGCTATGAAAGAAAGCGTCTAATAAATTTGGAAATTTATTATTTTATTTGTAAATCTTGTATTATTAACTACAAATCGAACCTGAAAGCTACGATATTTCACTAAAATATAACAGAGGTAGAAATACTAAGATGTGTTAATAATAATAAAAATAGTTATTACCAAACAACTTAGCCTAGGCTTATATATATTTAATATAACTTTTTAATATAATATAACTTTTTCCAAGTATATTATGGATTACACATTGATCTCCACACTAGGCTCGAGGCCTGCTTGTGAATTTCTACTTCAGGAGGGTTTGTCTCACTGGTTAACAACGTTTTAACCGTGCTCGCGTGTGTTTATGTGTGTCCGTTAGTGTATGGTTATGTGAATATGATTTGTTTATCTATACTATCTATACTAATATTATAAAGAGGTAAAGTTTGTGACGTTGTGAGTTTGTGACGTTGTGGCGTTGTAAGGGGTAATCTCAGGAACTACTGGTCCGATTTGAATAATACTTTCAGTGTTATATAGCTCATTCATCGAGAATGGTTATAGGCTAAATATCATCACGCTAAGACCAATAGGAGCAGAGCACAGATGAAAAATGTTTCAAAATCGAGATTTTTTTTTTGAGAGCTTCTGCGGTGTGTCAGCGTTAGCCCAGAGTAGTAACTATTACTACGCCGACAAAGTCGCGAGCAGGGGCTATAATCTATATACTAATATTATAAAGAGGTAAAGCTTGAGAGTTTGTGATGTTGTAGGGGGTAATCTCGGGAACTACTAAACCGATTTTGAAAATTATTTTACCAATAGAAAGCCACGTTATTTGTGAGTGTCATAGGCTATATATCATCACGCTAAGGGCAATAGGAGCGGAGCAACAATGAAAAATGTTTTAAAATCGGGGCTTTTTTCCTTTTGGGAGCTTCCGCTGCGTCTTAGCCCAAAATAACTATTCCACGCGTGCGAAGTCGCGGACAGAAGCTATTATCTAATTATATTATCTATAATCTATACTAATATTATAAAGAGGTAAAGTTTGTGAGGTTGTAGGGGGTAATATCTGGGGAGTCGGAGAAAAATGGTCGAACGAAAACGTTTCTTACGAACGCTGCCTTAATTATGAGATATATATGATTGAGTTCTAGACAAAAGTTGTAGCTTGATAATGCCGATTACCGCCCAACGAAGTGGGCACGGGTCGGCTAGTCTCTTATATGATCGCTTTTAATTCATTCCTGTATTTATATAACACGTTCTTCTTTAATTTATCGTTATAAGAAAATATATTAAAAAATTTAATTTGAAAAATTTATTTCAAGTTAAAACAAAGTTTCACCTTTTTTACCATTCAGAAGTATTTATCAATGTCTTAAAAGTAATTTAATATTGACAATTTAAAACATCCATCTAATTATTCTTGTTGCGCAAAAGCCTTTTTATAGGTGCTTTAAAAGAAAAAGTATAATCGAAAAGTATTATTACAATTTTATTAATCTTCATGCATTTTTGTGAAAAAATATATTTTTTTATTTTATCTTTGCCAACACTATAAATAGCATTTAATTAATTATATATCTTCTTAATAGGTACGCGTTACTTTAGCTTTTTGCAAACAGCTTATTAATTTAGTGAAACGGCCTCCAAATACAATTCCAAGGTAATCTTAGCACTAGTTAAGAAAAAATATCAACAAAAACATGAAATAATGTTTTTCTATTATTATGTAGCGATGATTCTCAGTTTTGTAACAGTTATCTAGGTCTTTTAGATTTTGTGCTAATAATGTTAAAATTTAATGATATTTCCATTACCTGTATTTATTTAATATAAGAGATTCTATGAGATAATACTCTTTATTCAAAGGAAAGTGCTCATAATGTAACAGTTAATAAGGCATACGTAGGTGTGTATTACAGGTTTTTAACAGAGTAACAAAAAAAACATAATACTTTTCAACCTTCTTGTTCTATATACCCTGGCCTGGTGTTTGGTCTAGTTCGCCAGTGAAGTTCATTGTTCGTAGAGTTGTTATTTCGAGATGGTCGTAAACGCCAGGTGGGTTACTGTAGTTTATGCATCAAAGTTTGGGTCTCTAGTGTGAGGTAAAGCGTTTTTATGTACTTGTTACCAGTTACTTACGTCATTTTTCATCTCGAATACGTTTTGTTGTTGGCGTTGAGACGCGAGGTGAGTCACGTTTTTAGTTGTGTTAAAAGTCGATAAACATTTATCGATATGTTGTAAAAATTAACGTGTAAGTTAAACAATATTTTAAATATCAAGAATTTTTAAATAACGTACTGACATTTATATAAGTAAAAAGCTAATAGAAAAAAGGTTAACATAGATTCTATTTTTTATTCAACAAAGTATATTATTCTTTATTTAAAAAATATAATTAATCGTTCATTCCTTTAATTGCACAAAATAGAAACAATTTATTCAATCGGTCGTTATCGGTTACACATTATGTACAAGAACATTGAATGACTATGCTATTAATAAATTGTATTTTTTTTATATATATCCAATTTTGAATTAGTATGTAGAAATTTCCAAATAATGTTTTGTATCTTATTATACGTGGCTATTGTAATATTTAGTGTACAACTTCGCGAAATGTTTTCATCTTTCATGTGTGGCCTTTCTGATCCAAATAATGGTCACGGATGGCCTAACACCTTGACAAATTTCAATTACGATCTGAAACATTTCTTTCCGGTTGTACACTTAGTCAATAAAAATGGTGATGATGTAACGAACTACTTAAGCAAGTGAAATTTAAAGAAGTCATGACAAAATCGATACAATAAACAATCGAACTGTGTCCAGCACTCGCGTCATGGCGGGCTGTACAGTCGGCCGGTCGGCTCCGCGCACATCCGCTTGCGCACTCGGACCTGCGCTCGCAGGCCTACTGCTTGACAAACACAATTTTCAAAATAAAGATATAAATTATTTCATCAAACAGAAAAGTAACCCCATGACACAAACAGTGAGTTGTTTTGTTGTGAAAATGTGCCTCAGCAGTTCTTGAGTTAAAATGTGACGTGAACTCGTGACCGTTAGAGGAAAAAACAAATTCAAAACAATACATAACAGTTCTGTTAAAAAAATAAGTTTTCGATGCATTTTGTGTTTTATTAAATATCATTACTTTCTGTGAAGTGAAGGTACTATTGTTCAAAGCCCTTTATGAAACCTTATACGGAAGCCTTTCATCCTCTAGTGAATTCATGTAGGTAAGTACTTACTTCGGACGTCTTTTAATTGGATAGGTTATCAAATGACAACAGTAAGTGGATTATATATATACGTATTTTGTGTTAAATTGTCTTTTACATATGAAGATACCTAATGAATTGTTCTAATTTGCAGTTATTTTGAAAATTATATCCTTAGTTTAGAAGGTTGGCGTTAACTTGTATCATCAGAGTAATTTATGTACTATGTAACAACAGAATTTATATTTCATGGCAATCCAAACCAAATAAACGATAAAATCGATTCGATTCGGGTTTTAAAAGATGACGTAATTTCAGAACTGGCCTAGCCTCACGCTCGGGTATTGTTCTAAGTTCGTGCAGGCTTTTGAGGTGATGACCTAATAAAAGTCTTTGACCATTACCAAAATGACCAGAACACGATATCAAGCGATTATTCTCGCACATCCTAGCGTAAAAATTTCGCGAAATATAAGAGTTTATCAGTCATAATAAAAGCAGAAATTTAACGCTCTTTTGAACAGATATGTCCTTCATAATCATTCAATGGAGAAGCTATACGTTGTTTTGTTTCTACAGTTTACAATGTTTCTAGTTATATCTGAAGAGTACAAAGAATTTAATACAAATGTGTTTATTAAATAAATACATCACTACAGTAGTACACTCTCATTTGATAAAAATTTTAAAAACTGACATAGGATTTCATTTTATACTAGCTGTGCCCGCGACTTCGTCTGCGTGGAAGCTTATGTAAAAAACAGTGATTAATAAAAATCTGAATGTATTAAGTCCATTTACTTGTCTAGTTTTCTCTCCTACTAACGCCGATTTTAATGAAACAAAGACTAAGTTACTCCCGTGAATATGCTTTACGAGTTTCTTATATGAGGGTTTATTGTGAACCTAGTACTTAGGAGTGATGCGTGTTCATACAAACAGACAGACATTTCTAAAAATGATTGAAATGTATTCTATTAGTTATTTTTAGACACTAGCAACAATTTTTTTCACGAAAATCGAAAATCTAAAGACACATACCGTGTTATTACAAAAAAGTTAAATACGTATTAAATACTTGGTTTAAAAAAGTTTCCTAATAAATGCACCGCGCTCGCCCGAGGCAAGTTCGCGTTATCCTTTCTCACAAGTCTAACCTAACGTAATCAAAGCGAGACAAAAAAGCAAGATGGCGAACATTCAGCGAGCGCGGTGCATTTAATATGAGACCTTTTTAAAGCCAGGGTTCAATACGTATTTAACTTTTTTGTAATAACACCGGTTAAGTTTACAATCTTATTATATGAATAGATTAATTTAAAAAAAAACACAATTCTCGAAACTTTGACCATCTTTTTAGTTATATCGATTTTTTTTTTTCGAACTGACTACGCTATTGACCAAGCAAGGTCTTAACAGCTTCACCGGACTACAGTACTCTAGTTATATCGATAGAATACTGTAATGTGTGCTTAGGATTTTGTTTCTTTTATGTCATAACCAATATTAAGTTTGGCGTTCCAGAATTTACAGTCATTATCGGAAAGAAAAAACATCATAGATTGAAATTATAATAATCCTGTCCAACTATTGATTTCTTTTAGTAATCAACCTTTATAAACTAAACACGAACAAGAAAATGCAAATTGAGTAAACAACTCGTTAACGGGGAATGTTATTTATGATACGTTACATTATCTGTACATTGTTCAAGACGGGGTTGCAATCACGTGTCTTTCTTCCGAGGATAACTCTCTTTAACATGGCTCAATAAAGATAACTTTAACGGGATCCTTGCTTATTATTAAGGTAGTAGGTAGGTAGTAATAGATAGTACTAAGGTATCATAGAAACTTCTTATGGAAGGGCTTTGATATTCTGACCGGCGAGTTTTTTGTGTAACGAAGAATGGTGGGGATAAACACTGTGTCGGGTAAAGTGTTGAAAATACCGGTTCTCGTCCGGTTACCTAAGTTAAGTACTTGGAGTTAAGGACTTAAGTTAAGTACCGTCAGTACTTGGACGGGTGATGGTCTGAGAAAACCGCGTGACGTTAGCTTTTTGTTGTATTTTTTAATGAAAATGTTACCCTGTACTACAAAAGTTTCACTTTTATCATGTGTCCTTACGACACACGTTAAAAAAAATAATAACAACAAAGTCATATTCGCGTCCTAACTAATACTATAAATGCGAAAATGAGTTTGTTTGTTACGCTTTCACACCTTAAATACGCAACTGATCATAATGAAATTTTGAATAAACGTTGTTGGGAGTAAAAAAAAGTATATACAATACTTTTCTTTCAGACATGATTATTATTCTCGAGATAGGTCAACATTCACAACTCATTAATGTGAGTGAAGTCGCGATCAAAAGCTAATTTGAATATAAAGAAGCAAAGTTTGTGCGTTTCAGATGTACGAGGTATATATATTCTCCGAAATTAATGATCCGTTTTTGACAAACCTTTCAATATTAAGAGGCTAAATTGCTATAGGCTATATTACAAGTTATCAAGAGTTATATTCTAATTTCCTTTAAAGATCCAAAATTACTGAAGCTATTACTTATATAACTATATATAATATATACTTATATATTTATTTCGTTCGGTCAGTGAGAGCGCCGGAGGCCCACCTCCCCTCCCTCTCCCCATCCCACTTGCCCTTCCCCCAAACACAGGCTGGCAATGCACTTACGACTCCCCTGGTGTTGCAAGTGTCTATGGACGGCGGTGATCGCTTACCATCAGGTGACCCGCTTGTTCGTTTGCCTCCTATGATATAAAATAAAAAAAAACTCATAAATATGTACATAAAAATGATACCTTAATATTTTATAGGCTAGAACCTTCCCATAAAAATTCAGATTACCTAAATGGAGAAATCTCAAAAATCGGTAGTGATAAAAACCTCTCAAATCTTTATGTGTACAATTCTTGTGTCCGTATGTATGTGGCTGAACTCCTAAACGGCTGGATACATTTTGATAATTTTTTTTGTGAGCGTTCAAGTGGATGCAACAGTTGTTTAGATTCACAATAGGGCCTGGTAGGTGGCACAACGGTTGAAAGTTAGGATTCATGTTTGTTATCCAGGCAGAACCTCTGCCGGACCCGCTAGTACAAGTATACAATAAACCTTTACTTCTTTTAAATCTTTCAAAATATGTATACCACATAATTCGTAAAGCGGCGATAGCGTAGTTTTAACTAATTAGTAAAAAAATAAAATAAATGAGCATTGCTACATTCAGCTTAAAGGAAATAAGAAGGTAAGAGGGATTTCCCACTTCTTAAACCGGTATCTACACCTTAGATGTGTCACTGGCAATTTGTACGACTGCACTTTTTCATTTCATCGCTGTATTTCCTCTGCAGCTTATATGTAAATAAATTTAAAATATACATATTGTTCTAAAGTGTATATTATGAAATATCAATAGCATGCATTTATATTTAGTTATATGTTTACTTTTTGCCGTTGAAGCGTGTTCGAATTATAAAGGAGTAGCCGACCCGTGGCCACTTCGTTGGTCGGTAATAGGCATTATCAAGCTACAACTTTTCTCTAGAACTCAATCATATATCTCTCATAGTTAAGGCAGCGTTTGGAAGAAACGTTTTCGTTCGACCATTTTTCTCCGATTCCCCAGATATACAACCTCACAAACTTTACCTCTTTATAATATTATTATAGATAATATATTTAGTTAATAGCTTCTGCCCGCGACTTCGTACGTGTGGAATAGTTATTTTGGGCTAAGACGCGGAAGCTCTCAAAAGGAAAAAATACTCCGATTTTAAAACATTGTTCATTGTTGCTCCGCTCCTATTGATTTTAGCGTGATGATATGTAGCCTATGACACTCATAAATAACGTGGCTTTACATTGGTAAAACAATTTTCAAAATCGGTTTAGTAGTTCCTGAGATTACCCCCTACAACGTCACAAACTTTACCTCTTTATAATATTAGTATAGATATAAATCTAGTGTTAATATCTAAAAGATGGTATTTAAATCAATGAAATATAATTTCTATGACTTTATAAGTAATTTACGAAGCTAATGTATCAATATTTTTGTATACTACATTTTGTTTGTGATTTCGTTCGCATTGATGTACATTTGATCGCTTCTTTGGGACGGAAGATACTTTATACCTTTATCTATACCTCTGACAACGTGTATGCAAAATTTAATTATAATCGGCACAATAGTTGAGGCGTGAAAACGAAACAAACTAATTTTCGCATTTATAATATTAGTTAGAAAGTTAGTGTAGATTAAACGTTTTACCAAATAATCACTTGATATTCAATGTCGTTATAGTTCAAGAGAGTAGCACGCTAAACGTTGAGAGAACTAACTTCTCTACAGCTGCCTGAAAACCCCTATAGGTGCTTGGCCACAAATTTTCAATTTGAGGATTGATAGCTAACTAGTCTGGCATAAAACAAAACCTTCCACATCCAAAATTCCTTCAACATCGATTTTCTTCTGTTAACAGTAGTGTTGTTAGAAATACGTTCATTATTCTAGCGCTGATTCCATCGTCTAACGCAGATCTTACTAAATCTTACTGTTGATTATAATTTACTAGCGGCTCGCTCCGGCTTCGCACGGGTATAAAATATATAGCCTATGTCATTCACTGAAAAAATGATTAAAATCGATCCAGTAGTTTTGATTTATTCATTACTGCCCGTGGCCCGCCAGCGTTTGTTGCAATGTAAGCGGGAAAAAAGGTAATTATTTACAACATCACATTAGAAACCTCAAAAATAACAGTATTTCTCCATTATTTAATGGATGTTATTATAGATATAAACCTTCGTCTTAATCACTCTATCTATTAAAAAAACCGCATCAAAATCCGTTGCGTAGTTTTAAAGATTTAAGCATACATAGGGATATAGGGACAGAGAAAGCGACTTTGTTTTATACTATGTAGTGATACAATTTGTTTAACCAAAATATATAGAGATAATTCCGTTTTACAGAAAAATACAAATTATTTCAAAAAACTTATGCAAAATATAACAAATATTACGAATTACGTTTTTTAAAGCAGCTACAATAAACTATATATATATAAATAAAGATCTTTTTAATAAAGTAACAAATAAAAACTGCTCTGTTTTATGTGTAAGCAACAGATACAAAACGCAAACTGTTGTTTTAGACTGGCCGGTGCTCGAACATGAACCATATTGTATTTGAATGCGATGGTGTGTTATAGAGCAGGTGTTGTAATGATTGGCGTCCCCTATATAAAACCTCAACCATTTGGAACTATCATAATCATCGGAGCGTTCACTCAACAAGTTGCGGGTAAAGCACAGATCGTAATATCCCTGATAGACTATTATGTAATTTGAGATATATATACTTTTTAGAGATATATACTTTTTAAACGACTTTCTTTAGTATATAAGGGTTTTTACGAACTTCTATATCATTTATACAAAAATAATAAAAAAAGTAATGTTTGATATAAATGGTATTTAATGATACAGTCGCGAAGATATTTGAGATGTGATACATATATCGTCTGCGACTGTACACGGTAAATGAATGAAGGTTTATAGCTGATGATAGGTTAATAATATTGCTAGATATTAAATATTTAATCAGAATCGAAAAACTTCGTATGCATATTGGAAACTGAAACTATGTACTAAGTGAATAAATATTATGAGTGAAATATATCAGTAAATTAGAGTAATATTAATACAAATTCATTTGTCTATACGCGCGGTTTTATATTGTTAAGAAAAGACATGTTGTCCTCCAGGTATTATTACCTGTAACTATTATTTACTGACCTCAAATGAAACCGTAAAACTGGGTTTAGTCAATACTAAGTTTATTACTTCGAAGGACTGAGTCGGAACGTCTACAATAAAAATTATTCACATTTTTCTTCTTAACTTACTTTTACTGTACCTTCATATCGTAAACATTGAATCGAACAATTATCGCCCGGTTAAAGTTAAATATTATAAACTAGCTGCCCGTCCCGGTTTTGTACGGGCGTACTAAAGTAAAATTTGAAATCAAATCTTCTGTTTACAATACGATAATATAATTAAATAAAATGGAAACTGAAAACATCAATTCAGTCAATATTTTTAAAGATTTTTAAAATCTTCTGTTCCACTTACTCCCTTTATGGTACGGATTTTTTTAACCAATTTTTTTTCTTTTCCGTACGACGATTCAAATATTTTCTTTTATAGAAACTTTGTCTTGACAATTACAAATACTACAAAAAATAATCAGCCAAATGAGGCGCAGCCGTTCTGAAGTAGGGCACTTACATAAATTCGACAATATAGATGCTTATGAAATGTTAGATTTCAGATACAGGAATTTTTGGCAGGATCCTAGTCTCCCATGTAGTGACTTTTATATTTTATTCATAATCTAGTGTTGTTCGTCTCTGTACTTTGTAGTATTGGTGGCTATTACGTAATATAGTTCGCTTATTGTGCACAGGTGAAGTGTATGGAAAATAAAACCACGTTGCATAAATTCTGAGATGTCACAAAAACTCCCCGGAAAGTTTTAACAAGAGGGCCACCATTTTTTCGACGATGGCAGTAATAATCTGGAAGATTGGTTGCCAAAAATAAAATAACAATACATAAATCTCACATACAGCTATCAGTAAACACATACTTTGGGCATTCTTAAAAACTCGGTCAAAAAGTACTGTTTGTCGATATAACATTTCGCTCATGTGTTTATATGTACTACTACAGTTTGTTTTATTTAATACTAGCGACCCGGCGGACGCTGTCCCGTCCTGATAATAAAAATAAAACCTCGACAAATGATATACCTAAACCTTCCTCACTGTATCTACTGGTGAAAAACGCATGAAAATCCGTTCAGTCGTTTTTGAGTTTATCGCAAACAGACAGAAAGATAGACGTGGCAGAGGAGTTTGTTTTTGTTTGCTTATATACTATGTAATGATAATGATTTACATAGTCTATTTATTATTTATATTTTATAATATGTTTTATATGCATGTTACAGTGTACATGCCGCTATATTTTACGGTATTTAATACTTTTTGTTTTACTTGTACGCCCTAAATACCCCCGATTCTACTCCATGGAACTTATCCATCCACAGGTTGCCTGGAAGAGATCGCTATTAGCAATAAGGCCGCCTTTTGTACTAATAACATAATTTGAAATGTTTTATAGTTTGTATGTACAATCAAGATTAAATAGATACTTTCAATCAACTATCAACGAAATGTCATTTATCGAGACTACTAATCTGCATTATGTCGCATAGTTGCTGGTTCGACCTCGATTTGCATCTTCGCATCCCACGTCCACGCCGGCTTAGGTAACTGGAGCCTTGAGCCTGCGCCAACTTGCTCAGCTCTTACTTTCATTGTCCATTGAATACAGATATCGATTACAATGTGATCCATATAATGTTAAGTTAAATGCTCTAAACATAAAGACTAATATGTAAATGAAGAAGTTGTAATGTAAAGGCTATTATCGGATGGATTAATATGTGAACCATGTGAAGTGTGGAAATGAAGCCCCTATCTGTGCATCCGTCAAAAACGAATGTCTATAACTACGCATGCCCGTAAAAAGATCTTGTGTTATGTTAATAAATATAATGAAAAGGAAAATAAGATCGTGTTACTTGCCAGTTCTTCTCGATGACTGCATTGTTTTTGGTACATGTGGTAGTTTTGACGTTCATAAGTCCCTTCTCAGAGCCTAAATTGAATAAAGTATGTTTTGATTGAAATGTAAAGGAATGTAAACGGTGAGGGGTTGAACGGATCTTGACGAGATGTATATAGGACTATAAGAGTAAAATATAAACCATATATCATTACGCTTTTCTTCAGGAGCCAAACAGTAACAGTAATAAATTATTTCAGATTAAGGGTTAACGGGCCTAAAACCTTTTGAAACTTAAACATAGTTCAAACAAAATGTAGAGAAAACGTACCTTATTCGAGAATGCTTTATTGAACTAAAAACTCGGACTAATACTCCGAACCACGCGATATAAGGATGTGTTTAACATCATAAATAAAATTATGATGTAAGCCTCTAATTTTGATATGCTAAATAGATGTCCGTAAATAAGTGTTGAATAAAAGTAACCATTTACTTATATTTTAACAAAAATAATAATATACGCTATTCTCATAAAACGCTTTGAAGCGATATTGGCTTAGTGGTAGCGAACATATATACGCCGCGTTGATTGATGTTGGTTCGAATCACTAAACCAGTACGATAATTTGCATATCAAATTTTGCATATTCACATATTTTACATTCACATATTTATATTAAAAGTCTTTGGAATATCAATCCGATATTTGCAGGTTCGAATCCCAGTATGTACCAATGAATTTTTCGGAATTTACCTACATTTAGTAAATTAACTTGGTAGCACTATCGGCTGACGGTTAAGGAAAACATCGTGAGGCAATCTGAACTTAAGAAATGTTCTCGTAATACCACCGAGAGTGCGAAAATATAGAACTGTGTGGTTTTCTCAGTTTGATGACATATTTAGACATTAGTCTATATCGAAGACAGGCCACTCGTTACTAACATTCTATTAACAAAGTTCAAGAAAATCTAAATATATATATATCAACCTAGTATATACTTCGATATTAAGCATTTAACAGTAACACTACCATATTATAACTTATATTAAAACATATTTTTATAATCGATCGATTCTAAGTCAAACATTAAGATAAAGTACATATCGAAAAGATACTAACATTTGTAATTTCTCACGTTAAACATACGTGAGTATTAATTTTATCTCAGATAAGCGAGATTTTCATTGTGTCTACTGGTGTAGTGATAGTACGTCAGTTCGTGCATGTTACTTTTAAAAGAATGCGACACGACGCGGGCTACACATCCGCGGAGCTTTCTATCTATCCAACCATTAGTAAGATACTACGATTACCGTGTAATCACGCGTAAACTTGCGTACATATGTTTTACCAACATAACGATGTCTATAGTAACGTATATATAAGTCGAGTGACATCAGTTTGTCTAAAGAAAACAAGACATTATAAATAACATTATTCTTGTAAAATATTTATTCTTGAGTAGATACTATAGGTTGGAAATATGACTATATTATGTCGTAAGTTTTTTACTTATCTTTTATCTATATTATCTAATGGCGACCCACTGCAATGCAGTAATGTAGCGTCGTAATTGATTAAGCCAGATCCATTTTTTACGCTTTGACTTTTACGATTCCGAGAAACTTCGTAAATTTCTTTACATAATAATTTTTTTTTTGTGTTAAGCATATTTTTCAGTCGGTGGTATCTTCCAGGATAATAACTATTAAATGACATACTGTAAGGTGAAATTAAATACCCAAGAGTAAAGACTTTATTCGACGAAATAGCGTTGCAAATAATCCATTGTGTTTTTAAAATTTGGAAAGGATAAAATGGTTACTGTCGGTTATCTTTAGCAAATAAATATATACTAACAAGGAATATACTATATATTATTAAGATTACAATTCCGTAGTACAGTTTTTAGATGATTTATTTTACAAGCTTTAAGCCATCGTTAGAAATCTAAATAAGTACACGATAAATATTTTAAAGACTTTATTACAATATAAACGTTGTTTCTTTTTCTAGTTTTGATAAATAATATAAATATATCGTACATATAATCCTTCCGGAAGATATTCTTAGATGATAGTGAAAACAGTGTAATAATCCGTTGCGTAGTTTAGAGGAATGGAAAACACACAAATAGATGCAAAAAGCGACTATGATTTATAAAATTTCCTAGATGCTCGTCCCGTCTTAACGAAGAAAATGGATTCAAATCTTACCATTACAGTACAGCCTTGTATAGAAATAAAATGGCGACAAAACAATTGAACATTACTCTGTCAATATCTTTGAAGTTCTCCCTAATTTATTCTGTTTCACTTATGCTCATACATATCTATATGGAGATGTTTAAACCCAAAATTTTCTTTCATAAAAACATTGTTATGAAAATCACATAACAAAAAAGGAATTAGCTAATGTAGTTATTCTATAGTGAAACGCATATGTACATTCGGTAATAGATTTATATTTAAAAAATGGATATCAGTATATCCGAATTCTATAAACAAATACTGTTTACCATAACCATGAGAATTGGCACACCTGTGTTTTTCTATGAAGATATTTATATGTTATCCATATTGCTATATCCCGGCAGTAGGTGAATCAATTTTAAACAGTTTAACCTCTCGTTGTAAATTTTGGTCTTAGTAGGTATTTGGACACGGATAATAGAACAATTAATAATTATAATAAATGCATGCGGTGTCACAATCATAGTCTATTTATGCAAAAACACATATTAGCATATATCTGAGACCAATAAACTTTGACCGATCACCACGAATGTTGCATAACAATTTTTTTATTGAGAAGGATTTTATATTGTTCATTGTATTATAGCTAGCCACCAGGTGACGCAATGCTGTGTTTTATTGTCATTAAATTTTTAATTAATTTTTTTACTTAAAATTTGTGTTTAGAAAAAATAAGGTCATCGCCATTTAATTCTTGTAGTTATAAACACATGCCATTTTTAAACCTATAGATACATTATACATTATTACTATAGATTACATATTAAATTTTATCTTTAGGCTTCTATGCTATAAATCCAAAAAGACGCCTACACTAATACTACAGAGCTAACAGACAATTGGAAGATTGTTGCTCGGAAAAAGTTATAGGCGCATCTTAGAATAGTGGTTCAAACATGTTTTTTTTTTATTGTTCAGTATTCTCTAATAAATCTTGTTTCAAAATTTTGTTTACATTAAAATGTGAAGTGGAGTATTGTGTTATAAATGATATATTAATTCTTTTTGTACCTTTAGTATAAATATCATGAACTTAAATATAATCAAGCATTATCTTTATATTTCGTTGTGATAAATAATTAATGTTGTTTTGTATATTATTTATATAAAAGTAAATGAATGCTATAAATTTATTCTACAACTTCTTTTACTATTAAACTTGTGTAGGGTCCTTAAGTAAATACATAAGTTTAGGTAGCCTATATTTTATAGATATAGTACTGAAGTAAGTCATTATATAGGTGGTTCCTTGGTCACTAATGCTTTAAAGGCATGCATGCATTATCGGAGAACAATTTCTGCAGTAACGTAATGACAACAAAAAGCATAAGGGTTTTTTTTGTTTTCAGAGTGGGGCGTTAATAACGAAGCGGGCGATACAAGCGAACCGGAGGCCGGTCGCATGCGTCCCGAGGACTATAGGCTTGTGTTCCTTAGTTCTGATTCCTCGTGCCGAGAGGACACCGAAGACTCATCGTCTACTGCCTCTTCCGCCGCCCCGCCCGCGCCCGAAGATTGTGACTGGGATTACTTCGAGCCCGGCGCGGCGGCGGCTCAACCACCACTGCCCACCAAACACGCTCCGCAAATCTGTCCAAGGCAGTGCTCCTGTGGTGCTGAACCTCGCATTGTCGCGGTTCCTGTTCCAGTTCCTGTACCGGTTCCTGCAGCGCTCTGGCCAGCATTACTTGCGTTCCCAACTCAAACCCCGCCCGCACCACACTGGAATACGTACCCTGCTTTTCCGCCTCTAGATGCCGCGGCGCTCGCCCGACTCACCACGGCCGCTGCCGTCGCCGTTACCGCCGCCGCTACCGCCACCATTGGTGTATCACAATCGAATAAAATCGAGATGACCACCGTCGAAAGGACCGATAAGGCGATACAATCGGAATCGTCACACGAACCAAAGCCTCGTGATAACGATAACGATGATAAAGCCGAACAATCACTCGAAAATGAAACATCAGTTGGAATTAAAGTGATCGCGGAGGAGGATCGTTTATCAGTTCTGTCGGAATCTGCCGACGCAATGCCTGATCACTTGGAGGCAGAGAAGGCTTTCCCGTCTTCTAATGAGTCCTGTGATTCTAGTGATTCTGAAGCCGGAGTGGCTCGACGCAGCTATGACCTTACAAGCGGAGCACCTGAAGAGCCAGCGACATCGGACGAAGATTCCGATGATTCAGGAGGTGGCGGTGGCGGGCGGTTTTCACGGGTGTTTGTTGTAAACCCAGCGGATTCGTCCTCTGATATGGAAGACAATGCTGACAGCAGCGGAATTGACTGCGACGATTCATATGATAAGAAATCGGATAGCTTAGAAGGTCTCGGTGTGGAAGTAGCAGTGCAAAATGAAATAAACGTAGTCGCCCAACCTAATGATCAAGTGCCTCAAGGTTGTGAACATTCAAGTATAGTGCTTTTAGATTCTATTAGTTTGTCTGAGGAATGTCCGGTTATACCATATGGGAATAACTCCGATGACGAGGATAACGATAGTGGTGTTAAGAGATCAAATTTCTTCAGATTTTGTGATGAAAACATGCTTCGTAGCGAAACTTATGAGCAATATAATAGTTTTAATGCAGCTTGTAGTTCATGCAATGATAATCTAGATAGTATGAACAACATAGATAATGGTATTAATCGATATCGAAGTATATCGGACAGCATAGAGTGCGACTCGTTAACTAACAGTTATAATACTGAAAGTGATATGGAAGTAAAAGTTTCTGTAGAATTACCTCAAGAAAAAACAAAAAACAGTGAGATGATTATTCCCGAATATAAATATAAATCCTCAGCCGAACTAACTCCATCACTAGTTCCCGATTCAAATATTACAACTTCACCCACCACCGAAAAAATCGATATTTTTAAAGGTATTGAACGTACACTTAGCGAACTATTAAAAAAAGAATTAATGGAGGACCAAGAGGAGGAGAAAATGCACCGTAGTAGGCCGGTTTGCACGGAAGCGGAGGGGGGCGCGAGCGCACCTGTCGCCGCGACAGTTTGCCGCTCGCGTACGGCTTGTGCGGACGGTTCCGCGCGCTTTACTAGCCGCGTTATGATAACGCACGACCGCGTCTCCATCGTCACGTCAGATACGACGCGGCTCATGCGCGACATTACAGTGCACCACACAAACTCTCAGAGTGAATCGGAACCTGAAACTAACGGTCAACAAAACGAAATCGACGAACGAATATCCGACGACGAATCACAGCAGCCTTCGGGCGGAGTGACTGTTGTTAGCAATGCCGACACTCTCTCAGCGGTTGTATGCCTTGAGGAGGGGCTCGCTGATGACGACTCGTGGGTCGAGGACGTCAGCCATGACGAGGACGAGGCCACATCACCTTCAGACTCCGATTCAGGCGATGAAACCTCATTACCCGCAAGAGGGGAGGATTTCTCGTATTGTAGGCGTTCGTTAGACTTTACCTTACATACGATTGTTGAAGAAAGTTGTGAAGAAAGTGAAACTGAAAACACTACAAAAAAACCACGTCCATTATCGGCCACAGAATTAGAGAAATATTTTTTTTTCGGTTTGGGTGACGGCAGGAATGTTCGAGACGAAGAGGAAGTAGTGTCAGAAACATCTAGTGTGTGTAGTGAGGGTGGTGAGTCTATTGTCGATAACGAGCAACCGAAAAGGAGTAGTGATAATGATGACCTTGTATCTTCGCGTTTGGAAAAATATTTCTTGTCGGGATTTATGGGATTCAATCAAGAAAGGCGCGACTCAGATGGTTCCGGAAGTGTAGGTAGTGATAGTGAGGGTAGACAGAGTCCTGAGCAAAGAAAAAAGAGATTAGTTCGTGCACGCGGGACACCAAGGTCACATTCTTCATCGTTAGACAATTTATTAACTGGTGAAGAACCATCACAAGATACTCAAGAAGTTTCAGATGGCTCAAGTACTGAAACTGAAGACAGACATGATTCTTCAGAAAGACTGGATATACAAGGTGAAACTTCTAAGAGGAAAAAGCAAAGTAAGAAAATCCGTAGTTCGCCAGCTGATGAAAGACGACAATCAGCTGAGTTCACAGAAGAAACGCGCGATGATACGAGATCTGTTTCAGAAGGTGAAGATGGCAACACTACACCACGACCTGAATTCCCGCCCCTCGGTTCTGAGCTTTCTGAATCTAAAAAACAAGCGAGTCGAGACAGCGGCTTTGTGGGTAGCTGCGACGATCTCTTACGAAGTGGTGATTCAAGTTCTGAATTCATTCGATCTCATGAACCTAAGATAGAATTAGAGGAAATCATAGAGGAAATTAGACCTGACATTGAAGAACGCACAGAAGGCCCTCCTTTATCCAGACCACCGCAAAACCCACTGACACGTAAAGATAGTTTTAATAATTGGTCATCAGACGAGGAAACGAATTTAATGATGACAAAGATGCGACAATTTTTTAAACAGATGATAAACACTGCAAACGTGAGATCCTCAGCACCAGTAGAATCGAATTCAGAGAGTCCTCGCCCGCCGAAACCACCCCAACTTTTGTATTTTGAAAGTGAATTAACAAGATTAATGAAAACAGTACCCGGTATCCGCGACGAGGAGGTGCGGGAGATTGTAGAATATTTATCTAGCGAGGACACGTGGAGTGATTCATACGACTCATCTGATTACGCCGGATCTGACCTAGAAGGTACTGCAGCAAATAGATCCGCGTTGAGGAAACAAATATCAGAAAGCTGTCGTGAGATAATCGATGAATTCGACCGAGGTAATGGTGACGCTGAATCGCTGGAACGTGACGCTGCTGGAGCGTATCGAAAATTGGCGGCTACATTAGGCCGTGTAGGGGAAGGTTCGCCACCTCTTTTCGGGAAAGTTATGAGACATATCGGCGGGAGGTTAGTGGCGTTAATGCACGAAGTGTCAGGTGGTGCGTCACCTAGTACCGATGACGATAGCGCATCGGAACCAGGCGCACTTGCGCGTAGTCGATCTCATGACATTCTCGAAGCGGCAGCGAGTAGGGGCAGTGTTGCTAGTGATTGTGAGAGATTTTCCTGGCGTGGTAGTTTTGAATCTGCGTTATTGGTGGCGGATTCACGTGGAACTCTGGGTGGTTGTGGATGTGAGGCTCGACGTTCGCCTGCAGGAGCTGACCTTGCAGCACAGAAGTCACACTCGAGGAGTTGTGGAGCAATTAGCGGGAGTGAAGACAGGCTGTGGCGTGGGAGACGACGGGCATCTGCGCCGGACGCTGAGGTCAGAAATAACTATTCACAAACCTATTTTTATTATAAAAAGCTATAAAACAATTTCTTTAAAACATCATAATTGATTCTGTGTTGTAATAATGAACGGTAACAATATAGTGTATTTCACAACGTTCCTTTTCAGTTTACGATTCAAAATTTCTAATACAGATAACATTTACAATGCAAGTCGGTTACTACATCGACCGTGTCTGCTTAGTGTCACAATAAAGTTTATGATTAAAAATATTTCATAGAAATCCGAGATTAAACTAAACACTATATATAACAATATACCCTTAAAAAGTGAACATAAATAATATGTCAAAACCAAATATAGTTATAATAAGACTTTTAATAACATAAGTGTTTAGATGCAGTTTCTCTATTTGCTACTTTTTGTAAGCTACGTAATAGATAAGCATGATTCATGATATTTCGAAAGTGTCAAGGTCACGTTCCACGTGCGTTAAGATAAATTTAGAGATAAATATAATATAAGATTGTATAGCCCTTCACTGTCGCAAAACGCTTGTGTTTCTACACTATGTTTAACATGATATACACAAACAAA
The DNA here is from genome assembly GCA_036509395.1 of Antheraea yamamai. Classification (NCBI taxonomy): domain Eukaryota; kingdom Metazoa; phylum Arthropoda; class Insecta; order Lepidoptera; family Saturniidae; genus Antheraea; species Antheraea yamamai. The sequence continues at coordinate 12,637,215 of AP028432.1, forward strand.
ACTTATATAAGTTTAGTTACAACATATAGCTTAGAATATAATTAGACAATAAATCTGATTAATAAATATCGCTTCACGTTGATATAGGGTCTAGCTAATTACGTAGTATTTATTTCAAAATAATAAAAAATTGGGTAACGACAAACCTATCAAGTATTTATTATATACGGTCATTATTTTAAAGAATATTTTAAATTGCTTATTGCTAAATCTCTGGACAACCATATCCGATTTTAAATAACGAAGAATGATTAATAAATGTCATTAAATTTCGGTTTTTGTAGCTAAATATAAATCAATGTTTTCATAAAGTATAATTACAGTAGTCTCAGTAATCCGTGTCGGATTCAGTAGTTCGATACGTCCAATAATCCCGCATCCTATGCTCACGCTTCCCTCACCCTACTTTCCTACCGTGTTTTTATTTTTGCTATATAATCCAATCATCCGAAATTCCTGATTGTCGAAGTACCGGTTTACTGAGACTATTATAATTGTTAGTTGAATTAAACAAATTATATTTTCAAGATAGTTTATCGAAATAAGTTTATTTTTATTTCAGTCAGAGGATGAACAACGATCAGGATCATTGCCGCGGTTACCGTCGGTCACCGGCAATAATACCGCACCGGCTGGGCCGGTTAAATCTGCACGATACAGAGCACCCGGATTCCGTACGGCGACGAGGGCGGCGTCCGCGCCCGGACTCCATGTGCCGAGGCGGCGCCGCCCTCCACCGACACCGCAGCAACCGCCACCAGCTGCACCTGCATCCGCACCTAGTTTACAGGGTGAGTTTTATCTTATAATCTCACCTGATGATGAATTAACCTATCGCGCTGACTTTAAATCTCCTTAGCACGTTACAGTTACAGTGGAAAATGTTAATCACTAGCTTAACTATATAACGGACTTTGAAATTACCATGACTCTGTGACTTGCATCTAAATCATGACTGACAAATCTTGCCGACTTTTATATAATGCTCATGTAACACGTCAAGGGGAAAGAGTAGTGAATCGTATCAAATTACGATCACCCCTCTCTCCCTTTATATTGCTAATTCTAAACAATCTTTGTGCGAAATCAACAAAATAGAAAAAAAAGCTTAACAATATAACACAAACCACCCCAAATACGGTACACACACACAAGTAGGTACACATATGGTAGAAGGGTTTTATATTTTTCATTATTCGAACTGAGTTAAATTAGTTTAGCTTAGTTATCACACATGAAATATATACCTGAGATCGCGAAGTACGTATGTGTGTAGAGTAACTCGTATATGTATAAATAGTTAGCCTAGTTTAACCTAGCTTAGTTAGATTCGCGATGTTGTGTAACCAAGGCAACAGTCCAAGCTGAGGTGTGCCGTGCAACCTTAAGATGGTTGTCAAATAAAATTGGCTAAGTGCCTTAAGCGCTTGCTTTAGCAGTCCGATAAAGCTGTAAAGATCTGTCCGGCCAATAGCGTAGTCAGTTCGAAAAAAAAACGTAATAGCTTTTGAAATATGCCGATAATTTCTTAACAACAGATTCTCAACTACTATAGCTCTAATTAGGCGGCCACCAGATAACACTACTGGCTCTAATATTGTTATATAATTGCTCCAAAAGTTGAATAGAATATAAAATACGTGAACTCCTCGGTTCATTATTGATCATATACTTTTTCGAACGTATCTTCCTCTATGTTCCCTGATGGATTGCCCTTTCTCTGTAAAAGTGAAAATATCAAATTACTTAGACTTGCAACTTTATAACGACTTATATCCTAACTAATATTATAAATGCGAATGTGATTTTGTTTGTTTCGCTTTATTGACCTAACTACTCGTTCGATCATCATGACATAAAAAGGACACAGGATACCTTTCATCCACAAAAAGGTCGGTTCATGGAGAATAGGACAAATGTACATTAAAGCGAGCAAAGCCGCGAGCAAAAACTAGTAACAATATAAATTTTACATCATTATTTCATAAACAGTAGAATTTGATTAACCGACAAATTGTTTTTATCCTTTTCAATGAACTCAGAAATATTATAGTGAAAATTCATGTAACAGTTTATGTTAATTTTAAAACTTTAACTTACGCTCTTTGAGCTAAGCGAAGCATACGGTAATATAATTAAAACATAAAGTTTTTAAATTACACTTTCTCGAACGCTATCTCAGAGTACTCGCACACTTAAAGAGCCAAAATTAACGTTGAATTTACCAAGATTTTTTATTCTTAACATGGAGATATGAAGTTATACATCTTTAAAAAAACATTTATTACAAAGAAAATTAATAAATACACTAGAAATCTAAACTAGTGTGTAAGAAAAAGTTAAATGATAAAGAATTTCTATTTGGTTCTTCATTACAATTACTATTACAATTTGAAAAGAGATATTTAATATTTGCGCTAAACAAATTATAATAAATAATTTCCAACGATTAAGTTATCACTACATTACATACACCCTTATAAAACAAAGTCCTGTGCCATGTCTGTCTGTTCGCGATAAACTCATAAACTACTGAACGGATTTTCATGCGGTTTTTACTAGTACAAAAAGTGATTCACGAGGAAGGTTTAGGTATATATTTTGTCAAGGTTTTTTATTATCAGGGCGAGACAACGTTCACCGAGCCCGCCATTTTGTAATATGGTTATATTGAATTATTTATTTGTATTGATTACTAAAGATTTGCTTAAAATGACTTCCTTATTAGTATTTGCACGATTTATCGAGAACTCAAGTTATTAACAGCTTTTATAAATTCATCAGCAATAATTATCTTATTTATATGTTGCGTTGAGAGTTAAACAATCGTGGGGTTAATAGTAAAATAACTATAACCTTTGCATGTATTACGTAAAGGTTGCGAGCAATTGATTCTGTTAAATTTACGTGTCTTAACGATTGATCGCGTGATTTACTAATGAAGGGACTTTGCATATAACCATTTTATTTCAAACTCGCGGTTCCAACTCAAAGTCAGTCAACCTAAGTTGATGATATATTCACTAAAAATCTCGAATATTCTTTAGCAACACCTCTTGAAGTAGCAACAACTGAAACAAATATGGGTCAATAGTAGCGTATTCGGAGACCTCGTCAATATGTGGATTCGAATCCTACAATAATAAACCTTACTTTTCGAAGAAGGAAGATATAGTCATTAAACAATAGCATTATAGTAGTGGTTTTGTATTGCTCATCTGGCTACCATTCTCAAGTCAAAAATCTGACTCCAAGCACTTATAATTGTGTTCCGATAGCTGCACTTGATAGCTAGTTATCTCTAGGCTTAGCATATAATATTGTGGTTAAACGCCTAAAACCTACGAACTAAAAAAAATGTTATATTTATTGATGATAAGGTCGCTCAGTGATATACGTGAAATAAAAACGGATCGATAAAGAACCCAAACATATAAAAACCTAAGACACACAGTCTCGAATAAAAATAGCGCTCAAAACCAGCCCCAAAAACTCCCCCATATACATACGTGGTTATAGTTATGCAATAAAATTATGATTTTGCAACTTCAACCTTATCTGAATGATTTAAAGTTGTTTTTACAAGGACGCAAGACTATTTGAAATGACTATGACTGCATAATCCAAAATTATGCACTCATTTTTGTGTGCCGCCTGTGAGACGTTAAGTGTGCATCTTGGGTTTTTATATATCAATGCTACAAACGGACTAAAACTTGTTCCGAATACGGGCACTAGAAATATCGTAATAACCCATACACTAAACAATTAATATGCATTTTCGAAAGTGTCTAGCGCTTTTTAAAAAGTAGAATGTTAAGCATTCATTCATCTTATCCACATATATTATATTTTAATATTTATTCATCATCCTACCACGTTTCTAACAAAAATAATTAACTAAGCGGTTTTACATCTCTCTAATTTTAAGGTTAGAGTAAGTATTCAGTTTTGCGTCTGTAATGATAATGTTCTGGCAAGATAAGTAGTCTTTGTTTTATTAGACCCTTACCGACAACTGGTTTATAAATTTAAGTATATCACTCAAGAAAATAAAACAATTATAGTTAATTAATACTATAACTTTTCTCAAAATAGACAGTTAAATTAAGAATGTTTCATATACTATTCTATTATCTTTCTCTTATTATCATAAATATTCTTGGGAATGATTATTTGAATAAATGTAATATGCATACATACAGTTTTTTTTTTATATTTGCTAGGTAAATGATTGCGTTGAATACGAAAAAATTAAAAGCACTTATTTACAAAAATGGTTATTACCGTAGGATTCGTAAAGGGAACACTTATTTGTTCTCAATGTCGTTACCAATGTCAGTCACGTGTTTGGATTTACCGTTTAAAATATCAGGTAATTGTTACAGACTATCTAGTGCCCTCGACTGATACACGCGACTTCGTTTGCGTTGTTTATTATCTTGAAAGTTTTAATAACTTTATATTTAATGGAGATATGGTATTTTTTAGATAAAAACTCTTATTACAAAAACGAAAATGAACACGGGTATGACATGAGTTTAACTAAGCAGTGCCTAAAATGTAAAATCTAGTCGCAGTCATGTTTAAAATACTTTATTACAAAAGCATGCCCAAGCAGTCTCTAGCTAAACATCTGATTAAAGTTTTTTATGCAAGCAACTCTGAATAACATTCGTTCAATTCGATCTCATCATTCAAACACGTTCCATTACATACAGATGTTATGCAAACAATTTTAATTTATGAATAATATTTTTGTTCAGGTCTTCATTAAGAAAATTTACTTATTATAAGTGAAATTGGTGATCATTATTGTGACATTTTAGTGAAAAGAAAATGATGTAATTATTAAAATAAGCAATTTATATGATTTATTATATATTCCGTCAAAGTGCGAAAGGTAAGGAACAACAATATAATGACAGATTAAATTCACTGTCAGATGTCGATAGTGCCGAACAGTAGTACCTATGATTTATTTGTGAATGTCTAAAATTGTTTAATTTATTTACTTTTTTCAAATTAATTATACCCACGAAATCCATAATCTCCTATGAGATTTGTCTTGCCGGAATATAGTTAATTACAACAATAGAATAAGAACTGTCAACTTAGACAAGTGTTAGAGAAAATTAAAATTAAAATAATGTCCATCTTTAAACAAGGGTAAGACACTCTTTTGTGATGAAGCTTTTTGTAAGTAAGAGTTTAATGCGTATTTAACTTTTTTGTAATAACACTGTTAGTGTCTAAGAAGTAAAACTAATAAAATTTAAAATATATCTATCTAATCATTTTTGTGTGATACGCGCACACTGATAGAACTTTATCATTTTATTTAAAAGGCTTCAGGGGAATAACTTGTACTTTCTGGATTCAATTGTACAGTATATTATTTTATTAATTATAATGTTGTGTTTATAACATAGCTAATATATATTAGCGTTATATAGTATGGTACCTCCGTCCCCGGTTTTTGTTGTATAATATCTGAAAACTATGTTACAATTCACCATTTTTCCAGTGAATATTCTGTTAAGGCCATGTAATTCAAAATGCATTGGACATAATTAAAACTTTCACAACTAAAAGAACTGATACAAAAATATGTTGAAATAATGTAAGTTATGATATGAAAAGAGAAAAAATATTTAACCTTGAGTAGAAAATATTTTTTTTTAATATTTGTTTATGGTTTCAAATATACTATAATTCTTGTTCCAGAAATTCAGTTGGTATCGGTTAGAATTCTATGGTTACTGTTGGATGCAAAATAATTATAGTCAAAAAGATGCCTAAAAGTCACTGTTGTGAATTAGACTAAACAAGTATCTAGACAATAAAAAATACTGTAGTAGAATTCAGAAATTTGTCAAAATAATCTAACAATGTTTCGTGCCATAAAACTAACTGTACACTTTAACTTACTAATAGAAGGCTAACCAATTGTCAACTTTTTGCTTGAAATTCTTGGAGTGATAGTAACTTATATAGTGAAGTAATTTGTAAAGAAGTCCAATCAACTGTCACTAGATACACGTAGAGTTGCCAACGTTTTGACTGAGTGTTTACCGATATATTCAATAAAAGTGAATTATTCATTTATTTGAATCTAATATTGTAAAAGTAGTTAGGAAACCAAAGACCACCAATTTTAGCTTATGAAAAAAAAGCATGAAAAATGTATTCAAGGAAATAAAAACTTGAATATATGAAAAATACTTTTTTCTTGTAAATATTTTTTTTTGTTATACAAAGGATTAGATATGTTATTTTTCTGTAAAAAACCCTAATACGCGCTCAAACATTTAAATATTGTTTCGGTTTTTTTTGGCGGGATCTTTGTCTATCATGTAGTAGTTTTCATATTTTGTGGTATTTTACGTAATATAGTTCAGTTATTGTGCATACGTGAAGTGGATGGGAAGTAATACCGCGAAGCATGAATCCTGAGATGCCCTAAAACTTCCTGGGAAGTTCTAACAATAGGGCCACCATCATGTCAGAACATTGAAATTATCGAGAGATAATTGTAATATTCTTATTTACTGGACAATGGCAGTAATAATCTACAAGATTAGATTGCCAAAAATAATATGACCAATATTTTAACGCGCACCAACAAAAAATTGGGACGTAATTTAATTGAGATTTTTTTTTCTTATTAGGGTACCTACATTATTTTACGAGATAAATTATTCAATAATTAAAAAAAAATACACGGTAGATTGACGATACTTTTCGGTATATATATTTTGTGTATGTTATAAAAGTTTCTTGTTTTATCACAAAAATTATGAGAAAAAAATTACATTTGATCCTGATGTGTGCACGTCACCGTACAAGATCAATTAGAATAATTGTTTTATGTTTTTACAATACATCACACATACATATATGTTTTGTTTTGTTAGATTGTCTTCTTTGTAACTTTCATACTTCAAATAAGTAGGTACTTGCATTATTAATGACGACACTTTCTAAGGAATCTATTCGATAACCATTATATACTTATATAATTCCATTTTAAATGCCAAAACCTTTCTCATTTGTACATCAACATTTTGAGTGTACTGGCGACATTTAGATTGATAGTTAAATAAAACAGAACCTCCTTTTTATTAATAAAAACTAAATATAATTGTATTTGAATTAAGAATGTCAAAACTCCTTTCATTAATCTCTAATCATTACATAATTATCGACTCTAACCTGTCTGAAATGGGTGTAATGTAACGTTACAGCGAGACGCTTGTTTTACATATTAGAATGCATTATAGCCACGAGTTATAACTAGGCTACGGCTCGCATTAAATTACATCACTAAATAACAAACAAATCACCAACTTTCATCAGGTTATTAGTTTAAATCAGTTATACAACTCTCGATATTATAACGGATCATTTTTTATACTTATTGAATGCAAATACTAACAGATGGATATTTTTTGTAAATCCTGTTATATTTCTTGTAATTATATTATACGGTATGTCTATAATATTAAGCTTTCGAAGTATACGATTAATTCTTCCGTCGAATACCTTCATTGATCACGATAATATTGGATTTAGTAAAAGACCGACATAACGTAAATACGAGAAACAATAACAAACTGGTCACTCCGTGTTTCAGGCTAACTAAGACCAGTAACAGTTTTTTCGGTAATAGTGTTAGATTTTATAATAAAGTCCCAAAGCACCTTACCGATTTGACAGATAGTAAGTTCAAGTGTTATGTGAAGCGGGTCTTAATACATAAAGGCTATTACAGGGTGGATAAATATGTGAACGATGGTGATGTCTAGAAGCGATGCTTCTCTCTGTGCATCCACCAAAAACGAATGTAATTAATCTATTATGTTGTAATAATTAAAAAGTATGTTATGTATAATGAAAAGATAAACCAAATCAAGTTTCTTGCCGGGTTTTTTCGATGGTTGTGTTGTTTTCCGAACCGGTGGTAGTTTTGACGTTCATAAGTGCCTTCTCAGAGCCTAAATTGAACGAAGAGCATTTAGATTTTGATAATATGGCTTGAGCAAGCGCTTTAATTTATGTGCAAATGGTTCGCTACCAAATCTCTAAATAGACTAGAATAAATATAAGGTTTGTTAGCGAAGCGGAAATTAAACAGACGACCTCCATCGTTTTAATCGGACAACTTAACCGCTAGACTAGTAAGGCGTTCGAATTATCATGGTTTAATTGTTTCGTTCTTATAAGTAAACAACGATTAGACTGATTGCATGATAAGTCTATAATAAACATACGAATCAACATATTTTCACTTTAATATACAACGCATTGCGGTATTTAAGCATTCGATTTGTAAGCGTCACGCTGCAGTCACAACATGGTTAGGGTAAAAAGTAGGCCTAACTGTTTAGTAGTTAGACAATTTTCTCCGAACGTCTCTACATTCCTTTGCAAGTACAACGGCCTTATGCCTTCGATTCTGATTTGCAACTCGTTTGGAAATCTTTCATTATCGTATACGTACGAAGATTTCTATTTTTAGAAAATTCAAACAATATAACAAATAATCGTATAATTTGCGTAATCAATATTGTAATAAATTCTTATGTTCATACAACAATACAAATACAAAACAATACAAAACCTCAAAATGCACACTAAACGTCTCACAGACGGCACACAAATATGATATTCAATTCGTTCATTCATTTCAAATAGTCTCGCGTCGCTAGCGTCCTTGTAAAACAACTTTAAATCATTCAGGTAAGGTTGAATTTGCAAAATCATAAGTTTATCGCATAACTATAACCACGTATGTATACTGGGCAGTATTTGCGGCCGGTTTTGAGTGCTATTTTATTCGAAACTGTGCGTCTTGGATGTTTGTATGTTAATGGTTCATAACGACTTTATGAATCTAATTCGCGACTTGAATGTTACTTCAAAAATGTGAAGTAATATAGAAATGTGCGTTACATTCCGAAATGAGAATTTTTGCCGTTCCTAATTATTTTACGTTATTTTTCAAGATCTTCAAATTTTGTAAAAAATTTTTGCAAATTTTGCAATTTCAAAAAAAAAATTGTACATGTAAAGTTAATTTTTTTTATTAAAAACCACGGTAAATTTAGAACTTCGTTCTCAGTGTATAAAAACGAGAATCAAAAAAAAAATTAAACATGAACAAATAAAATTGGATTTAGCTCATTTTTAAATGTAACGATATAAATTATAAAAAGCTTACTTTATACGGACACAAACGTTGTTAAAGAAATAACTGCTTCGACATATCCCCGGATCTTTTTACGTTCAAGTGCGAGGTTTATGGGACAAGTTTGTAGAATTTCTTAGAAAAATGACGTAACCTGCCTACGTTGTAGATTATTCTGTTAGAGAAACTAAATATGATAACTGCAATATATTATTTAAGAATGTATTTTTATACTATATAGGTTTTTACCTTTAACCACAATCCCATCTGATATTAAATAACGATGTGATCTAATCAAATCAAATCAAACCAAATCAAAAATACTTAATTCAGTTTAGATTCTAATAAGGCGCTTATGAACGTCAAAAGTACCACCGGTTCGGAAAACAACCCAGTCATCGAGAAGAACCGGCAAGAAACTCGATCGGGTACATCTTTTTAACATATACATATTTCGAATATTTTATACGTTACAATACCGTTTTTAGTGGATGCACAGAGAGGGGTCAATTCCAGACATCACCATCGTTCACACATTGATCCACTCTATAATAGCCTTTCTCACACTAAAACCTGATTGACATGGCACTTAAATTTACAGTCCGGCAAATCGGTAATATGTTTTGGGACTTTATTGTAAAACCTAACACTATTACCCAAGAAACTATTATTGGTTTTGCTAAATTGGGACGACCAGTTTCTAATATTTAGAACATGCCGGTACTTTACAAAATGCTAAACATGATGACACAACACACACATAACAAACAAACACACAACAGCATAACATGATGTTAAACACATTAAACCTCTAGTGGGACTGGCTCTCAAGTTCAGCTACGGGAAAGCACCAATAGGTGCTTAGCGGCAGACCCTTAACTAGAGAGTGATAACTGGCTAGACGGACTTAGGAAATGTCCTACCACCATAGTGTGGTTCCATCACGATATTTTCCTTCATCGAAATTTCCGACTCAGTCCCAAGGGTTTGAACCTGCGATGATCGACGCGGTGTCCGAATACACTATGAACTGAGTCGTTCACTTAGTTCATTATATTTTATACACATATCAAAGAAAAAAATCAAAGAACCAGGAATCATTTAAAAAAAAAATGTTCTATCTAAATAAATACTACAACTAATAATGTAGTACTACAGCATACGTAGTATAGAGTAATCATTCTTATCAATGTTAGATAACATAACAAATGTTATTAAACCTTATCAAGCCCTGCCCAAACAGTATCGGTGTTATTACAAAAAAGCTAAATACGTATTGAACCCTGGCTTTAAAAAGGTCTCATATTAAATGCACCGTGGTCGCTGAATGTTCGCCATCTTGCTTTTTGTCTCGCTTTGATTACGTTAGGTTAGACTTGTGAAAATGGATAACGCGAACTTGCCTCGGGCGAGCGCGGTGCATTTATTAGGAAACTTTTTTAAACCAAGTATATAATACGTATTTAACTTTTTTGTAATAACACGGTATTAGTCTACCAGAAGACCAGTCTTTATTAATATTACAAACGCGAATGTGAGTTTGTTTGTTACGTTTTCACTTTTTTTTTCGAACTGTCTACGCTATTGGCCTAGTAAGACCTTAACAGCTTCACCGGACTACAGGCGTTTTCACAATTTAACGACTCAAACGGCTTGTTAGGAATAGGTACACAGAGGAACAGAGTAATTTTGTCTAGAAAAAAAGTACTATTCCTGAAGAATAGTGAACTATCTTTCTCTATCTTTATTAACGCCAGCGGAGCCGCTGGCAAAAGCTGGTATGCTGTATTGAACTATAATAATCTGTCTAAAACTGTTCATAGTTTAATTAACATTAATTAAAATCTATATCATTATCATCATTACATATTATAAAACAAAGTCCTCTGCCACGTCTGTCTGTCTGTCTGTCTGTTCGTGATAAACTCAAAAACTACTGAACAGATTTTCGTGCAGGCTTTCGCTAGTAGATAAAGTGATTCATGAGGAAGGTTTAGGTATATGATTTGCCAAGGGCTTTTATGACCAAGTCTGGAAAATGTCCGCTGGGCCCGCTAGTTGTAATTTAATTATGAATAATATGTTTAATGAACAAGTTTGTCCCAAGCACACAGCGTTATGTACGATGCTAAATCAACAGTACATAGATTACTAGAAAAGGATTTACTTTTGACGAATTGTCGACCAGTTTATTTTTATTCCAATAGATAGATATAAATAGTAAGTTTGATATAACTAGTGAATTCAAAAATATTCAATATAGTCTCAAAATGTACATATTTAACTATGAGTCATGTAAACAAATATGTCGTTTTGGTGTCATAAAAACGTTCACCTTTTCAACGCCCCTTAATTACATACTTCACAATAGGAAAGCGACAGCAGAATTACTAAATATCAATTACAAAATGCCAAATTCAGATTATATGTACCAAGCATAATTAGTAGATAACAAAGCGAATACAGTGCATCAGCAAGACTTCCTACAAATACGTTTATAGAAAAAAGAGTGTACATTTTATTTTACGCTATAAGACAATCTGAATTGGCCCTTTTAGTTAGTTTTGTTATACCTTTGTTCTTGCGAAAAACTTATTTAAGGGGTAGATGCTTCGATCAACAATAACTAGATAAAGGGTCACGTACAAAATCGAAGCTAACCGCTGACCGCGTAAATATATACGTATGTAGCTATTTGTTTACTAAGAAAGGGAGAAAAAAGTTTTAAAACAGTTTTAAGTTCAACCTAATTACAACCATGACACCTAGTAACAAAGTCACAAATGTTCAAAATAATATCTAATACGATAAAACGAGCAAAGCAATAAATTACTGTGAATTCAACCTTAACACGTAAATAATAAAGTACTTTTTCCCGTTAATGTGCGTGTTTGTGTGTGGTTGGCGAGCCTTGGTCAAACATTTGTACCACAGGTTTAAAATCGGTAATTGATATCATTTGTTAGTTTAAAACTTAAAATATAACTTATTCAACATGTATGTAACGAAAGTAAGATATTCCGGCCGTTAAATTGCTTTTTCGGGTATTAATTTTTTGCATCTTTTGAATACACTGCGGCATTGTGAAACGTGCTATACCATAGCATAACCATAGCATGTAGGTATAACCATAAACATTGTGACAGAACCATAGCATGTAGGTATAACGATAAAGATTGTGACGGAACCATAGCATGTAGGTATAACGATAAAGATTGTGACGGAACCATAGCATGTAGGTATAACGATAAAGATTGTGACGGAACCATAGCGTGTAGGTGTAACGATAAAGATTGTGACGGAACCATAGCATGTAGGTATAACGATAAAGATTGTGACGGAACCATAGCATGTAGGTATAACGGAACCACAGTATGTAGATAGGTAGGGCTTCTTCTAAGCCAACCTGGCTAGTGACAGACCCTCAATTTGACAATCTGTCGCCAAGCACCTGTTGATGTATTCCGGCGGTTACATTTGAGAGCCAGTTCCCTTTTAGTTTTAGCAAGTTTACCATCATAGACCCCATAGTCATTTAACGTGGGATTGTGGTCAAAGGCTAAAAACCTATAAAGTATTTGAAGGGGCTGGTGGGACTGTGTAAATAGGACCCACCAGGAAATATGCGGATAAATAATAGAGGGCGTATAAGCGGTTGGTGGTCTTGCCTATAAATAAATAAAATAACAAGAACCCCAAATAAAAACGTGAACTGACCTGCAACTCAACACCTCGTATGGAGCAGCGGCGTCCCAGGCGAAATGTGCGGTGTCTGCGGATTGTTCTACAGCTTTGAGCGGGTGCAGCGGTGCGGATGTTGTGTGATATTATATAACTTTGAAGAGTCACAGGAAAAAACTTAAAACTATAAAGCACAACGCTTCGACGGCAGCGGTATGAAGCGAACTGTCATGAAAAACAAATCGGTGCGGTGCGTGAAATTTTTAAATTGTTCCATTTTATCTCTCATTCACATTATTTTTCTTTTTTGATAATTTTGACAGCCAGGAAGGTCCTTTATTGCGCCTGCATGCTCCGTACTCGATCAATGAGGCACAGACACACAGCAAACAGACCAGAAACACATCTCATTATTTGGAGCGCAGCTATTAAATTTATTTATAAGAGGCCAACCAGTATTGAAAAATACATAGACTTTGCAAATACGTTAAATGTAATTTAAATAACGAGTGAATAATAGTCTCTAGTCAGTGGTAATCAGCTCAGTCCGTACGTAACTCGAGTTGCACCTTTCAAAAACTTCCAAAACCTGTTCTCCTATAGCGTTTCCGGCTTATCAGACGTAATCATTCTTGTTGGCGAGCGGCGAACGCGACGTGAATTTAAAGGTTCGTTCTCTCCTTGTCGCTTATTAGTCAATGTTTGCTTATACGCACTAAGCCAACGAAAACAAAGTATGTAATATATATACCTTATATTATTTACTATCTATTAACGCACAAATATTTATAATTTAAAAAAATCAAATTTATACGTTGCAAGTATCTTTTAATCAATACGATATTATATCTTGGTACAAGGTTTAAAATGTAAAACAATATTGATTTTATAATCATTACATAGTTAATACAACAAAGTCCCCTACCACGTCTGTCTGTTCGTTATAAACTTAAAAACTACTGAACGGATTTTCTTGCAATTTACACCAGTCAGTAGAAGGATTCACGAGGAAGGTTTTGATGTAAAACCTATAAAGGATTATTTTTTATTATCAAGGCAGTACAACGTCCACAGGGACCGCTAGTATATATATATATATATAGTATAGTAGTATATATATATATATATATATATATATATATTTAAATCTTATGATAAAAACATGATTCTTATAATATACTAGCGGGCCGGGCGGACGTTGTCCTGCCTTGATAATAAAAAAAGAAATCTAAAATTCAATCGCAGTGCCACCTACCGGGTCCAATTGTGAATCTAAACCATTCTCGGATCCACTGGAACACGCACACAAAATTTTATGAAAATCAGTCCAGCCGTTTAGGAGGAGTTCAGTGACATACACACGTACAGAAGAAATGTATATTAAAGATTAAGTTTTCAAAATAATTATACTCTATTATATTTTAAGATTTATTACTAAACTTATAATTTCAAGAGCATCTGCTTGAAAGTCCGCTATATAGAAAACACTAGGAATTTGTATTTCCATTATTTACTGAATTCTATAAATACTGTTCAACTTACTAAATAATTAAACAATTATCTCTATTGTTATTTATAAGCTATGCCTAATCGATTAAATAAAGTAAATGAAATAATATTTACTTTGAAAATGTTATACATTGTGTCTATACTAATATTATAAAGAGGTAAAGTTTGTGAGGTTGTAGGGGGTAATCAGTGTTCGAGAGCTCATTTATAGAAGGAAGGCTATAGGCTATATATCATCACGCTAAGACCAATAGCAGCGGAGCACATCGAAGAATGTTTCAAAATCGGGGACTTTTTCCTTTTGAGAGCGTCCGCTGCGTGTTAGTTAGCCCAAATTAACTATTCCACACGGACGAAGTCGCGGGCAGAAGCCAGTATAATATACTCAATAAAATTAACGTCCCGTTGTAAAGGAATTGTTATTTCTATTTGTTCTCGTTACTATGGATACAAAAACAAGATCAAAGTTAAGTTTTTCAAAGGAAAATGGATATTTAATAAAAAAAACCTCAACCTTAACTACTTTACGAATCTAATGAATATCTAATTAAGTATGATTAACCTTGAGTTTTAGCATGAATTGAAATTAGCATTACATTTTATGGTAACTGCATTATGCTAAATACTTTATTGTGTACTTTAATGGCGACCATGCGCAAATGATACTTGTACAATTATTTTAAATATTACAAATAATTTAGTCATGCTAGCAGTTTATATACTTAGTTACATAAGCTTGCCTGATACTTGATAAAAAATATATGTGACCTACTCGTATGTACAAATAACATATTCCTTATAAATTCGTTCTTTATTATAAACCTATAATCTGTAACCATATTTTAATACGTTTATGTTGTACATCATTTTAGTACATTATATATTAGCTGCCCGTGCGGGTGTACTAACGAAGAAAATTAGTTCAAATCTTTTCTCTACAGCACGAACGTGTAAAATAGCAACTGAACGTCAATCTGTTAATATGTTTAAAGCTTTCTCTACTGTGGTCTTCCTCACTCACACATTCGCTTCTTTATATGAAGATTTTGTTCACTTTTCTCTACAATTTTTCATACAACTTTCCTCTGACAGTTATAAACAGAACAAAAAAAGAATTACTGAAATTAGTACAGCCGTTTTGAAGGGATGCGCTTACATACATTCGGCAATTGATTTTTATTTACATAAATTGTCAATCAAGGTGGCAAAATCGTTATCTGAATCGATTTAATATTCTTGTTGGTTACAAATCGCATAGTGAATCGATTCTTTATTCTATGGGCTGGTCGTTTCAACGGCAGTAGTTTGAACGCATGGAATATCTTGGTCTGTTTCTCAACACTGGTTTCACGCTCGATGGCCACTATTTAGTGCTATCCGGTTGCATGGTGGATTGTGGTCACACTCAGAACTAATGCATCGATTCGTATTGCAACACTCTATTGTTTTACTACGTTGTAGTATCTAAATTATAATCCTGACAAGGATATTGATATTGATATTACTTTTAGATCTTACCTTTTCCCTCTTCTAAATGTAATATTTTCTGTCCGGTTTGTAATAAAAATTAATTATTATGTATATGAAAACATTAATAACCATACCTGTTTTTTGGTAACATGAGCAATGTGTCATCAAATCCGGTTATCATATAAATAAAAAACGTATTATCATATGTATTTTATTCATAAATAATTTTCATATTAAATTGTTCGCACAAATTCAAAGAATAAATAACTCGTTTATCTAGAACTGCGGTTCTCAACCCTTTTTACTCAACGACGCACTAACTTACTCTTGACAAATTCGTGACACTCTTACGTACATGCAAAATGTTTTGATAGTACAAAATACATTTGACAGATCCTTGCGACACACCGATGTGTTGCGATACGGTGATTGAGAATTGCTGATTTAGGATATCCTGGCAAAACGATACCTATCCAAAATATGACTAATTAAAAACGTACACATTCGTTTACAAATGTCTTACCTGTTATTATTAACGAACAATATTTTATGTTCTGTGTAACAATCATGTCGATAGGATTTGTTTATTGATCTTGCAATCAATACATGTTCAAGTTAGGTAACATGCGCACGTTTGAAATATTGTATGTCTAGAGTAACGTAGGCGTTAAAAACTTACTTCATCACACGATAAATAGAACTCGAAGAGTATTGTAGACAGTCGCAATGATCATATCAAACCCATTATATCACTGGGTGTGTTGTATTTTGCTTTATTGAAGTTGTACTTCTTTTGGCGCGTTAGGGAAAAATGATGGGAGTAAATTTTTACGATGCGCGCGCACACCGTCACGAAAAACCGACACCCTGAAGTTATTACGACGCGCTCGCACACCGTCACGAAAAACCGACACCCTGAAGTTATTATGATGTGCGCGCGCACCGTCACGAAAAACCGACACCCTGAAGTTAGCTATAGTCAACATTATGTTTCTTTGTATTTGTTGTTTGTATTTCTTTGTATTAAAACTTTCAGTGTATTAAATACCTTTTTTCTATTGTTAGTGTCGTTTTTTCTACAAACGTAGAATAAGGCGAAAGATAAAATTTTTGAAAAGATTTTTATCTTGTTACGCCAAAGAAGTATAACTTCTAACGCGTGTACATAAGTACACACACACTTTTTTTATAAACATTACCAATAATATAAGGAATTTTGGTACTTGGTGGTATAGTTAAGTATTTAATTACGACTTAGTAAATATGAATTAACTCTTCAAACACAGTGTACGTGCAAATGTTGTATGAAAACAGCTTGCATCGATAATGTATTGTGAACACCACACTCTCAATTTACCTACTACAACTCTTACCACGAATAAATTAAGGTTTGATACACGATGTTGGTCATTGATCAAGAATTATCTACAAAGGTGATTTCTGAATATGTAATTGACCTTATTTTAATATATCTTCTATGTAGATTTTGGTAGTTCTCGTTTATCTGCATAGCTTATTTGAGTTAAAAATTTGTTTTACACACAGCACCTAATGAATCTCATTCAGTGAAGTTTCATTGGAAATAATGAAAGTAGTTATTATTTATATTTTATTATATTAGTTTCTATGTAACATATGTACGTATACATGTTTACACATGTGTTATGTACTCTTCCTACACTATTAAAACCATTTGTGTATTTAGTCTCATATAAAGTTTTAAGCAACGAGTTATTCTAATTCCAACAAAATTCTACAGTTTTGTATGTAAGTATCGACAACGTTGAGTACATTTATTTCATGCTTTTTTTTACTTTATTTGTTTTCAAGGCACTGTGTCTCGAATTCGAGTATAATTTTAATACTAAAGCTCCAAATGATTATCTTTAAAAACCATTCCTATGTCTGTATTAAAGACGTTACTAGTTACAAATATAAGTACCAAATTATATCGCATTTTGTCGATTCTAAAATAATACGAACTAAATACGCGTATTTCAATGCAATTGTTGCTCGATAACTCATAAATCAATATGAACCATTTCACACGTGCGATGTTTTATATGCAAATACAAATAAGTAACGCAAACTATAGAAATATATGCTTATATTATGTACATATAGGTGTCAATACGAAACCGATCGAGGCAATATTTGTCACGATCTCGCTTTCAAAATAACTAAAATACCGACTGATATCACAATCATCCCAACATTGAAAGGTCGTATCGAATTGTAATATTTCGAGTAGGCCTTCCGCGAAGCCGTGACTGCGGTATCAACACCAAAAACTGTTACAGCGATTCTAATAATTGCGTAAAACTATGCGAGACTAACGTACTATGGGCTTTATCTTACCTTACTTGCGTGTTCAATCATTGTGTCAAAAGCAAATGTCTTTTGAAAGGTAAATCTTATGCAATTTTAGTTAGTTAAAATATAAAGTAAATGATCGGTCTAAATTGAAAATGAATGTGACGGCTTTGAAATTCTGATAGGCAACCGTTTTGTGTGACAAAAAGTGGTGGAGTGAAACACTGTGTCAAGTAGAGTGTTGAAAACACCGGTTCTCGTCCGATCATCGAAGTTAAGCAACGTTAAGCGCGTTCAGTACTTGGATGGGTGACCGCCTGGGAACACCGCGTGACGTTGGCTTTCTGTTCTATTTTTTAATTAAAATGTTTCCCTATAATATTAAGTTTCGCTTTTATCGTGCGTCTGCTCGATACGCCCTGTTTTTATGTATTTTTTCATAACCTAAGATACTGAATATATAACCCTGTACATGTGTACGCTCTATTGAAAGTTTCTTAGCGTGTAATAATAATAAAGTGGCAGAAAAACCTTGACCTTCCCGTAGACTTGTATTTGCGTAACCATCGACTTATCTCAAAGAAAACGTACGACAATTCGAAATCCTGAGAACATTTCGCGAAGCGTTCCCAAGCGGCTTTTGCAATATTTTACTACAATATGTGCCCGCACAGAACCAATTAAAATTTCTTACATTGTTCTATGTATCAAAGTACCCGTGTAGATCTTACTGAGAGGTCAAAGTGACGCAACGTGGAACCGATGAGTTCATTCTTAGACTAAGTTACTATGTTTGCCTTCGACGAGTATATTTATTGTTTCGTTGTTCATGGCATAGTAATTGCGATTTGTTCTTGTTACCTGTTAAAAATTGAAATTGATTGCTTTTTACTTGATACAGTACGAGAAGGTAATATTTCATAGAGGTTATTGGTCTAAGATTGTAGCATAACCGTTGTTAATTTTAAGTTTAATTAGTGTAATAAAAATTGATTGCGATTTGAACATATTATAGTAATATTATTGCTTTGAACGCACTTTATAATGTTTTATCTTACAATTTGTGTTTTGAATGCAGTGAAGTTATTATTAATTTATTTTACGTAACACTAGCTTCCACTCACGACTATGCTCTTAATTTAGATTTAACCTATCCATCGCGAACAGCATTTTCTTCTGGATAAAATGTACCCTATGTATTTTTCTGTACTCCTCATAACGTGTATGCCAAATTTCATGATACACGGTTGTGTAGTTAAGGGGAGAAAGCGTAACAAAGAGACTTACATACGTATTTATAATATTAGTTACGACTTGCTTTGTAGATTAGCGAAATGTGCAGATTTTTTGCTATTAAAAGCGATATTTAAAATGTCAAACGAATAGTAGGTATATTTGATCCTAGCTGTTCTCACAAATTCATCCGCGTGGAACAGTTACTTTGGGCTAACGCTAACACGCAGCGAAAGCTCTCAAAAAGGAAAAAAAAAACGATTTTCAAACATTCTTCATTGGTGCTCCGCTACTATTGGTTTTAGCGTGATGATACTTATAGCCTTCCTCGATAAATGAGCTATCTAACACTGAAAGAATTTTTCAAATCGGAATAGTATTTTCTGAGATTAGCACGTTCAACCAAACGAAAAAAACCTGCTCAGCTTTATAATATGAGTATAGATTCACTGAAGACTGTAGACTTTGCTGAGATTTTTTACTTTGACTTTGGCCTTTCGGATTCGAACGCCGACGTAAATATAAACTAACCTCGCTACGGTAGTAAACCTTAATACCGAGCCCGCGGGTGAAGTCGCGGTTTCTATGTTAGCACACAAATCAGTTTTATGTGATAAGCATAATTCTTAGTTATGTGTGTTAAATGTCTACGATTCATAAAAGGTATGCCTCTTTGGGAATATAATATGTTTATCTAAAATTGTATTTGTTAATGTATTTATTCAAAACAAAACCATAAAAGAACAAATTACATTTTCTTTAATAATAAACTTTTTAAAACAGTTTTTGTTCTGATATTTTATATTATAGGTGTACTTGTATTACAGCTTATTTGTAAATTCAAATATTCCCGGAAACATATCTCAGTCACAACTTATTATTTAAACAAAAAGCGGTAAGACTAGCAACTCGCAACAATGTTCACAGCATTCCATACACCTTTAGAGTCATAGCATTTTATTATCTAAAGTGAATGTTGATATGCCTTATGCACTGTGTTTACATCATTTACACGTTAACTTCAATAAACTTCAATAAATCATTCACATCGGTGTAACTTGAGTTCATTCTCTAAACATAACTTACTTTGTGTTTTACAGTTTTACTATGTCTCTGTGTCATATAGATTAGCTATTTAAGTACTGTAATATTTTACTACTAAGCCCTTGTTTAGTATTACGTAACATTGGTTATATCGGCAAGTTACATTTATTAGGCGAATTTACGTAACATGGGTATGTAATAGTAAAGCAGTTGGTCAAATGATACAATATAATATTTGGGTCGATGTATAAACTTAAATCTGTGTATCTTCTATATATATAATAAGAATGTAAGTCTAACGTGTCTGTCCGTTTTTAGAATTGTTGCAGGTGTCAAGGCGTAAGTAATAGAATAAATACATTTCAATTATTTTTAGAAATGTCTGTTTGCCTGAACACGCATCACTGCTAAAGTACTGGGTTCACGATAATACCGCAATAAAGCACAAAGCATTTTACCTTCGAGAATAACTTAGTCTTGGTTTCATTAAAATCGGTCCACCCTACCAAAAGTTATTGTAATTCTATTGACGAGTATTGATATCTAAGTATGAGAGAAAAGTAGGTAAGTAAATGGCCTTAATACATTCAAATGACTTTATTAATCACTGTTTTGTACATAAGCTTCCACGCGGACAAAGTCGTGGGCGCAGCTTGTTTATACTAAAAATTTAATACGATTCCATAGTATCTGTGTTCTGTGGAAAACTATTATCTACTACTGGATATTCATGACGTCGTCTGCTTTGTTTATGGTCTTAAAAATGTATGCTACTTCCCGTCATCTGTGTATGCGCACCACGCTGCATGCCCCACTTCTCCGCGACAAGAGAACACGCATCCCTGAACGCGTAGTGTTTATAAAAATCATTACTTCTCATCGTCTCATTCTCATCTTTTTTATATTTAAGACTTGATCGCGAAATAAAAGATATATATGGTTACCGGGAAAATTTGAGGCCTGGCTGACAACCAGCGCCGTTCTGTAACTAACGTTACAAACGGCAGTACGCTGACGCCAGGTCTCTTTGTCATAATATTTACTTGTGTTTAAAGTTTTTTTTCTTTAATTTTTTTGTACACTTTATGACAATAAATATTTCTTTTCGTTTTTTCTTTCATTCATAACATTTACTAACTTCTTATTGAATGAAGATATCGTGGTAATTTCTTTTTAGATTAGAACCAAGTGTCTAAGAAATAAAACTCAAGTTATCGAAATGTATCCAGTAGTTTTTGTGTTATGCACGCATAACGGCATTTTTTATAATTACTACTTATAAAAATCTTTTAATTTATTTCTTTTTATTTCCTACTATCATTAAATTTTGTGTACACGTTGTCAGGGGACAAAAAAGGACAGTGGGTTCATTTCACCCGGAAACGAAGTACTGTTGTTGATGGATACGACAAATCAACGTTAACGCGAGCGAAGCCGTGCACAAACATTCATTTGAGACTAAAATCATCTTATAATAGAGTAGTAAAAAACAAAAGCCATATGTTATAATCACTTATAGTTTTTTTGCGATCTTAATAGTATATGTAAGTAATGACTCGCAGCTATGTATAATTATTGTTTAGCGTACATAATTCTTGTAACCGCATCAGATGGATGTTCGCGAAGGTTACCACGACCACT
The DNA here is from genome assembly GCA_036509395.1 of Antheraea yamamai. Classification (NCBI taxonomy): domain Eukaryota; kingdom Metazoa; phylum Arthropoda; class Insecta; order Lepidoptera; family Saturniidae; genus Antheraea; species Antheraea yamamai. The sequence continues at coordinate 12,659,296 of AP028432.1, forward strand.
TTCTACCATGGGAAACTGCATTCATCAATGTTTACGTGTATTCCACGTTACTTTCTACTGAGACATTCACGTTATAGCTCTAACATGTTATAAAATTATTTGCTTAATATAGTATATCATATAAATTGACTACATCTATTTAAAATGTAAGAAAAAAATTTATATTTCTTCACATATCATTGTACTTATCATTACTTGGTGCTTCTTTTAAAATAACCTTTTTACAATTTATTATACAGAACCAGTGTTCACTATAAAAATGATCTAGTTGAGATATTTATTAACTTTACTTGATGTCGTCTCTTTTTTTCCTCGAACAGACTACGCTATTAACCTGGTAAGGTTTTAACAGCTTCACCGGACTACTAAGACGAGCGCTTAAGGCACTCAGCCGATGTTGACGTCTCAATCTGTGATACCTTTATAAAGTATTTATTATATAATATTATGTAAGTTTATTATATTAAAATCAGTTTACCGGGACTAGAGATATCTAACAATTTCGAAGTCTGCTAGGCTCATAGAAAAGGCAAAAGATGGCGCTATTAGTTGAGTTCTAGAGGCTACGGACATTGGTGTCAGTTGCTTTGAGGTATACTCCCGTGTGTAAAGTAGTGAAGCAAACTCTTTAACTATAATACTTCAAATATTTAACGTAATTACGCTTACAAAGCTGCCGGTACCGCATGTTGCTTAATAAACGGACACATTTCACACACTGTTATTTAATTCCAAACTAAACGTAAGATAGATTTCAAAATACCCTCTAGTAGTTTGTGTTTATTATTTTTTAATAATGAACTAATAAACAATGAATGAGTATTATTATCATTATAAATTATCAATTAATATTCTAGTATTTTAAAGTAATTAACCATATCTGAATTATATGTAAATCTTCGTGACAACTACATATGTTAATGTCGTATCCTAGACCCAATTATCTGAAAACCAACAATTCATGTTCAGATTAATTTAGCGGAAAACTTACATAATAAACAAATTTTATAACAAATACATAGTACAGACAGCAGCAAACTGCAACTTAAAAGTTAAACAGGAAACGGTTAGTTAAAACTGAAACATTAAAAGGTTTGAAGTAATTGTAATTGTCACTATTAATATTTACGAATTTTCTATTTTGACACGTAATCCATTCTTATATAACGTTTTTCAATATTTGTTACCGCACTATTATTCTACTGAGTAATAATCATAAAGTAGATAACAATGAGGAAGAAAGATTTTGAATTTGATTTATAAGATAGTAAAAACGTTATTACAGACCACATAACGGCCTCTAAGTAGTGGTGTATCGCTTGTAATGGCTGTTTAGAAATATTACGCATTCAGTTGTTTCTGTAAGACTACGTTACCGGTTCAAACAAAATGACATGTGATATTTATGGTTATGAGAATTATTCACTATATTATGAATTTTAGGATAATTTTAAATCCTGAATATTAAAGAAAAGTGTGTGTGTGTACTTATGTACACGCGTTAGAAGTTGTACTTCTTTGGCGTAACAAGATAAAAATCTTTTCAAAAATTTTATCTTTCGCCTTATTCTACGTTTGTAGAAAAAACGACACTAACAACAGAAAAAAGGTATTTAATACATAGAAAGTTTTAATACAAAGAAATACAAGCAACAAATACAAAGAAACAAAATGTTGACTATAGCTAACTTCAGGGTTCGTGACGGTGTGCGCGCGCATCGTAATAACTTCAGGGTGTCGGTTTTTCGTGACGGAGTGCGCGCGCATATAAAAATTTACTCTCATGATTTTTCCCTAACGCGCCAAAAGAAGTATAACTTCAATAAAAACAAAATATTCTCTTTGATATCGTTAGATCTTTAATACAGTGAGATTGCCTTATATATCGAATGTTGAGTTTCTAATTGTGGAAGAAAACCAAATTTTGTCGATTGAGAAAATGGGCTTGCGGGATTTTGATATCTTATCACTTTAAACTAGCAATTCTTTTATGCATTTATAAATTTACTAGCTGTTACCCGCGGCTCCGCACGCGCTTTTTTAAAATGTATTAAAAATGTAAAATTATGAGTAGATGTTGTACATTATAGAGATGCTTTTTCAAAAACATTTGTAAGTACGACACGCACGCCATTTACTGTGTGTGCATTAGAAATGTGAATAAAAACAGTGTATCGAATGGAATGGGATTTATCATCAGCAACATGCCTGGAACTTTAACCTACAATATATCACCCTCAGTGCTCACTTAGACTATATAAGAAAGTAATTAAAGTTTTAAGCTATACATTATCGAAGAATACGTGTTAAATCTTTTATTATATAGATCTAATATACCCGTATTGTCGATATAATTAAGTTAGTCTTATACGTTGCTATAATCACTGAGATATGTAGACGCAAGCGCGGTAAATAAATCAAAATGGCCGCCAAATTGACCAAAAAGATAATATAATTTTAATTACATACAAACATATGACTTTCAATTATGTACTTGTTAATTATGTACTTGAAGTACAGTAAAGCACACGTCTCACTCGCTTGTTTACAATAAACAACATATGTTTAATAAATTTCACATGGACGAATGCACGGGTAACAGTTCAACAAATAAAATAGAATATGTCAACTTGTATAATTTCGGATATCTGCCAGTAAAATTCAGGTTAACATAGGTCTAGCCGTTTCGGACATAACCCGGAATAAACAAACAAAATATAATAATATAAAATACCAACAATATAAAAAAGAATATTTTTTTGTTATTTATAGCCAAAGCCATTCACCAAAAAGTTGTTATTTTAATTTCAGATATGTACTTTATTTTTATAATACGTAATAGATTACAAATAAAAAATTGGAAACAAAACTAACGTAGAATAAACTTTTTGAATAGGAAAACAAAATAAACTTTGAAAAAAGTTTGCGATAGAAACTTACCACGTTACCATGGTAACGTATATAACACTAACGCTAACGAAATCTCTCAAAAGGAACAAAATGTGCCCGATTTTGAAATATTCTGCATTGGTGATCCGCTCCTATTGGTCGTATCGTGATATGTAGCCTAAAGCCTTCATCGATAAATGAGCTATCTAAAACCGAAAGATTTTCTCAAATCGGACTGGTAGTTCCTGAGATTAGCGCGTTCAACCAAACAAACAAACTCTTCAGCTTTATATATTAGTATAGATTTCACGTGTCTCAACAACGGCTCTAACGATTTAGATCAGATTTTGTATTTAGATATGGTTTTGCTTTTTAAGTTTATGTCTATAGGGCTCTTTTCTGAAAAAATGCTAATAAATCTATACTAATATATAAAGCTGAAGAGTTTGTTTGTTTGGTTGAACGCGCTAATCTCAGGAACTACATTTAGAAAAAATGCGTGGGGAGCCGCGGGCGACAGCTAGTAAAATAATATATTTATGACTCATTATTTAATACCATATCGTAAATATTAGTGGTACTTGCATTGTTGCCATTGGATGAGGACCTACTAGTATATCAACATTTTGTGAGATGGCACTATGTATGATATTATCAGAATACGAATACGTTTATACTTACATTCAATAACAACAATGTTACCTAAACATACGCATACGTAGCTCGGTCGCACAAATTCTTTCTTTCCTTATGTTGTGTCGTCCTGACTTAATAATGCACCTAATACTTTACAAAGTTTTAAGCAGTAAAAGTGGCTCCCCAATACACGAGGGACAATGGACATCCAAGTCACTACCTATATAAATTATCTCTATAACCTACATCTAAATAATCACTATCCCTATACTTACTGAGAAACATATGTAACTCCACGGTCTCTTCCCTTTTTGAATATCAATTTCGAAAAGTTATTTCTTATACGTTTTATTGTCAGTACATGGTGTTGTTATATCATTTGGAGCTATTGTTATTTATTCTCGATTAACAAGATTTTGGTGACAATACGTAAAACCATACTCTAGTAATATTTTATTAAAATATATAGCTTATTTTAAAAAAATAAAATAAAAAATAAAAAGTCTTTATTTAACAAAATTAAAGATTAAAGATTAAATAGATTGTGTGTAGTCTGTATACTCCTCTTTCTTGTTAAATGTTCTTTTATATTTATAATAAACACACTTAATTTTACAACTAGATGAACATATGTTTATTGTAAACATAAATGATTAAAATCTTGTATACAACCTACGCAGTACCGCTCTATAGACGTCTATAGCTCGCAGTATTAGTTCCAACTTGTAACACTAGAGTCGCTGATTTGAAAAAGTCGAGTGATATCTCTATTTATATAACGTACTTTATAGCTAACTCAACTGTAGGAATGCTGGGATATCAGGCGTTCTAAATTACCTCTCATTGTTATTTGTTTTCACTTAAAACTGTGTTTTTTTGGGATTCAATTTTAAGCTATAGGCCACTTCATACCAATGTTCATACCTGATTGCTACTTTAATTTAAAAAATATAATCACGTCTACAAAAAGTTTATCATACTATGCATCGCGGTTACGATGTAATCTCGTTCCAATGTTCTTCAATGTTCCAATCACTCGGTACTGATTTACGATTTTGTTTTGTGTTTTTCTTTATTATTAACTTAATATTATCATGATCGTAATAAAAATAACAAATCGGGTGAACGATTAATTTTATATAAACCCTATATATAACCTCTGTTAAGACATTGAAATGATTTTTTGTTCCAGATATTCGTTTGTATCATAACTCACATGATACCGTAAATAGCATATAATAAACGAGACTTTGTTCGGACGGATGGTGTTAGTACACTTTCAGGCAAAACTATTTAACGGACTGTGATTAAACTTTACAGTAATGCCTATAGTAATACTGTTTTAATTGGCTAAAATATAACGATAAGTACCAAGTAATTCGGAAAAATCCTGTTATTGTGAGGTGTGCTGCGTAAAACCGGTGTTACACGAAGATAATCATGTCATCATAGACCGGTGAAACTGTTAAACTATTGATTGTATTGTTAGGCAAATAGCGTAGTCAGTTCGAGAAAAAAAAAGAGAATTATGTCATTATTTAAAACGATACAAACACAGACAAAGACGCGGGCGGCCGCTAATAATTCTAAACATTTATTTCTATCGTATTTATCTTACACTTTTTTTATATTTGGGTTAATTTTATTTTTCTTTTATTATAGTTTTAACATTACTTCTTAACTCCGAAACCTTTTACCTGCTTTAAGTTTGCTCTATTGAGTTTCATTATAATTTAAGCCCTGCGTAATGAGGTCTAATAATAATTTACAAGGTTATATGTCTGCCAATAAAAGCTTTTATAAAAATAGTTGGGCCGTTTCAAAGATTAATTTGGAGAAATAAAAAATACTCCAACTTTATCTATTATGTAAAAGGTGTGAGACTTTGAATACTATTATATATTTGTTTTAATAACAAAAATAATTTTATAAATAATAACTGTATTTAATCAGAAGGACCTACTATTTGTAATTGTTGAGTATGTGTGTGTGTATGTATGTGTAAATATGTGGGTATGTATTTGTAGGTGCATGTGTATAATAATGATTGAATATTTGAGAGAGTACAACAACGTAGCGTAAAATAGCGTTTAGTTAACAATTTAAACCAGAGAACTCTTTAAAATTCAATAGGAAACATTAATTGAGATATAGGTAGGCTTATGACAATCTAAGACAAAGTAGGAACCAAACTATAATCCAGGGCGTTCTGGTGCGTAATTTTTTAAAGTCCGGCTTTTTATTTTTGTAGTTGCTTTTTCGTTTCATCGAATTTTAAATAACAACGGAACTTAATAAGTTTTCATAAACACGAACGAAGCCGCGAACATAACCAGTATAGTATAAACTTTTGATTACTAACGTGACATAACGTTATAGGGCTAAAACAATAGATCGTGCTATATCAAAAACAACGCATCACTCAATGTAACGTCTGTAGCAACATTATCAATCAAATGGAAGTGTTTCATTCGACACAATAACAGACCGTGCAATAGTTTCGTTGACGCTCGCATGTGAATGCAGATTTCTAAACAACACGTGGTAAATAGAGTGATAACGTAATGTTTGCTCTTGATAATTGGAATTCTGGTTATTTACAAACGGTATTTGGTCCAGTAACATACAAAAAATAAAACTAATAAATAAATAAAGTTTTACCATATTTTTCAGTATCCACATCTGTCATACAAATGTGATATAGACCAGAAGATTATGTTACTAATTTTCCCAAATATCATCGATATATATTGAATAATGAGTACAAAAACAAGAGATTAGGGGCTGCATGTCCAATTTCTGGATTAAAATGAATGAATATCTTTATAGAAATGAAAATTGTATCGTACCTCTATGTAAAACTTTCTGTAGGTGGTAGAGCTACGCTGAAGCTATTACTGATTTCAGCATGAATGGGTCGGCTCGCCCGGGGTAGTACCACCCTCTCACAGAAACACCGACGCGACATGAAGTAACAGTGTTGCGTGTATTGTTGCGTTTCGTTTGGTCAGTGAGAGCGCCGGAGGCACACCTCCCCCCAAACACAGGCTGGCAACGCACTTGCGACTCCCCTGGTGTTGCTAGTGTCTATGGACAGTGGTAATCACTTAACATCAGGTGACCCACCTGTTCGTTTGCCTCCTATGGTATAAAAAAAAACCTTTTCAAGCAAAAATCTAGAACTCTATCGAATTTATTACACGTCTTTATGTTTTGCATACAATTCATGAGTATTTTTTCTTTAACTGAAAAAAGTATTTTGATTAAGGAATTGATAATAATTCGCTATATAATTTTCTTTGATATTAGGAAACACTCGTTTTATATAATGTGTTGAGTTTTTAATAAACAGCAAATAAAACTGAAAGCACGTAACATATATATTATATTACATGCTTGGACCTATCCGTGACTTGTGTTTTTAATATTATCATCTATTATTATTTATTATACATATATTATACATATAATATAACTAGCGGGCTCGGCGGATGTTGTCCCGTCCTCATATAAACAACCGTGTCGAATTATATATCTAAACCTTCTTCATGAATCACTGTATATAGTGGGGAAAACTGCATGAAAATCCGTTCAGTTGATTTTAAGTTTATCGCGAACAGACAGACAGATGGACAGACGTGCCAGAGGACTTTTTTTATGTCATGATAATAAATGTCTTTCTTTTTGATAGTTCTAGTGTCTTATCAATTTGCGAATAATATAGATTATTTGTGTACAAAAATTAATATGAGTCAATTAAGCCCGATATCAGTTAAAACTTGACATACGAAGTTAGTTTTAAAGTCATTTTTATGGTCTTTGGCATTTATAACAGACATTTATCACAACATTCCGAAAAAAAAATAGTGTACATACATAACAACAGATTTATTACTATAAATGAAGATAATATGATATATATATTATAACTGTAATAATTGATAATTCAGAAGCACACACATATTGCGGATGTTACAAGTTCTCCACAAACTTTTTGTATAAAAATCTTGTTTGGATACAGTTATGTTAACGTTTTTGGCTTTCCACGGTTGTTCTATGGGCAACCACCCGTAGACTTGTTCCACTCTGCCGGTCATCCGACGCGATACCTATCCTTCGAGTAGTATTTTAGTTTTTATTTGATTATATAAAACAAAACAACATTTATGTTGATCAAGATAAGCGAAATGTCAACTTACGCATATAGAAACAAGTTTTCAAATCGTAAATTCAATGTCAACAGAGTCAATAGTTTATTTTAGTGTTTTTCTCATTACATAAAACAACTAAACTTTAAAATATATTATCAAGAGTGCTATAAAGACTATTTCGAACGAATTTATATGCTTAGACATAATAAATGACCTCATGTATTCATTATGTTATGATTTTTCCGGTAGATTAATGTAGTGTTCGACCATAATTATTGTTGAAAATTGTCCGAAAATACATAAATGGAATGATTAAGCAATTACAAAATGAATTTGAGATTTCAATGCAATTTAAACCAACTTAAGGAATGTTGGTATTTGACAACATACAATCTTATTAAAATTATTAAAAATACATAAATACATACATACATATTTTGTACAAAAGAATATAAAAAAACTGTTTTCTAATTTTTTTTCATCTTAATAGTAAAGCTCGTAATACTAAATAAAAAAAAGAAAATCGGTTGGCAAACAGAGGAGGAAAAGGTGCCGCTTTTTCTTCGAACTGACTACGCTATTGACCTAGCAAGGTCTTAACAGCTTCACCGGACTACATAAAAGGTGCCGTTGTTCTTGATGTAGCCTTCGCGTATTCTTATAAAAAAATAGGGAATTCTTTGTTAAATTGTCCAGATCTTGGATTCAGTCGTTCGCAATAAAAATTTGACCTACTGCCTTTGTTAAACTGGTTTCAAAAAATCTTTTGAAAAAATAATAGTGTAAATTGAAAAAAAGTCATATTACTTAAAAGTTTGATAAAGTGCATAGATTTGTCATAGTAAATTTTGTAATAGATTAATATTCCCCTATTTTCTGCTAAAGTTAAAGCTTAATAATTGTAATAATAAGACCCCAGAGACTTTGAATGTCTGTACATGGAACACGTGGTGCATATTTTAATAAGTCAAATATGGCTGTAAAAATAGCAAATTAAAATATAAGTCATATTTTGCCAAACATCCTAACACTTATAGCTTACCCAATAGCAATTATTTCGACAATATTTCTCCCTGTAACCAACGTTTTTAAAAACTGCGTGACAGCGTATTCAGAAAACTGACGGTGCCAGCGGTGGCTGCTATAATAATAGTTTGCTGCTATAAAAATATTGTTAAATGTATAAAATTGTTGCTATAAAAATAGGCTTGCTGATAATAGTTTAATGCCTAAGACTGTATTCTAAACGACATAAATAAAATGTAACAAAAAATGTAAATTAATTAAATGAACAATCACTACATAGTATAAAACAAAGTCCCCCACCGCGTCTGTCTGTCTGTATGTTCGTGATAAACTCAAAAACTACTGAACGGATTTTCATGCGGTTTTCACCAGTAGATACAGTGATTCATGGGGAAGATTTTAGTATATAATTTTTCAAGGTTTTTTTTATAGCCAGGGCGGGACAGCGTCTGCCGGGCCCGCTAGTATACTTATAAGATTAATAATTAAATACATGTGTATATAACAGCGAGCCCGGCCGACGTTGTTCTGTCTTGATAACCAAAACATCCTAAAAATCAACTGCACTATCACCTACCGGGTCCAATTCTAAATTTAAACCATTTTTGAATCCACCTGAACACACACAAAAAATGTCATCCAAATCTGTCCAGCCGTTTAAGAGAAGTTCGGTCATATACACACGGACAGAAGAATTACATGTATTACAAGTTATATCTACTATTTGCCTATATTGATATTATGATAATGATGCGATTAATTGGATAAAATAATTAAGTTAGATGTAAAATCCTCATGGAATTAGGCCACGATCATTCGAATTGTTTATTTATCGCATTAACATTTTGCACAACGATTGTCTATAAATAGATATTAGGATATTACATAGAGTCGTTATCGTTTCATTGAAGGATTCCCGATAGTGAATGACAATATAAAAACCAATGTATCGTTATGAAAACGTAATAGCGAATGGTACACTGTAAATCTAAAATTGCATTACAATGTAACAAACTATGATTATATGTTCATAGATCTATTTATTATGATTATTAATAAATAGAAATAGTTAAATTTGTATAATGGATACTTCTGTAACGTTTATAGTGCTTGGCATATTTTGTATTTTATATTTTCACGCCGTAATGGTCCTAGTTTAGTTGTAGCAAGCAATCACTGTAACGCTGAACTCAAATTAACTCTGTCTTTCTGTTCCTAATCTTTTCGTTCGCCGCATATCCTCTGAACCGATCGTATTGAAAGTCATCATAAATGTAGGGACATACGCTTATTTTTCATTTATTTATTTTCATTCTGAATATACCGAAAAACGTGGAGATGACTTGACGGAAAATAACTGATTTTTTTGTTATTATTAATATAAATGGAAACAAGATATAAATGAAACATATATAAATAAAACAGATAAATGTCTTTAATCTATTAAAAGTGCCTAATTTCATATATTTTGTCTCTTTGACTATAACCGCTGAAAAATATTCGTATTGCAGCTTCAGAGCGAACTATAAATTTGGCGAGATCTATCTATACCAATATTTATTAAATGTCTACTCATTTATTATTACTGTTTTGTTAGCATTATAATTTGATTCTAAAACAGGACCCTTTAAATCATCTAACTTAATATGTGTTATAAATATATGTAATTAGAATATTGCAGCTACTAGGCCGTATACAGCCTGTACTTCGTGTTTTATCGTGTTCACAGCGAAGTCATATGTAAATATTAAAATTCATGCTGTATCTAGTTTCGATAATTGTAATATACTACGTTTTATTGCAGAAGTAGTCACTTTCAGTGTAAGTTGTCTACCTTTTGTTTGACTCAATTTTATTTACTTCAATACTGTTTAATCTAGTAACTGATATACAGTCCTCGTCAATCTTGTTGGCCGTTCAGAATATTGCCGTAAGTTCTGGCTTGTGTATAATATCGTCAAAAGTTTAATACGAAACAAAGTTTAAATATGATCATAGGAATCTAATATTGACATTTATATATGGTTAAGTTGTATTTATGTCTTTTTGTTCCATACGAGTGGTTTTCGCGAAGAGATCATTTGGAATTGACAATATAAAGGGAGAGAGGGGTGATCGCAATTTGATACGATTCAGTACTTCACTCCTTTGACGTGTTGCATGAGCATAATATTAAGTCACCAATATTTGTTAGTCGTAATATAGATACAAGTCAGAGTCGTGGTTATTTCAAAATTGGTTTTATGTTGTATTTATGTTATATAGTATAATACGTGTTGATATCTAAAGTTATATTCAGAGCGGTCAAAAAACTAAAATTGTTTTTCCATGGAGAAGATTTTTATTATATTAATCCTTAGCACATAACCGATTTTCCGGATAGTGAGTTTAAGCACCATGTCAAGTTTTAATGTCTAAAGCCTATTATAGTGAATCAATGAACGATGGTGACGTCTAGAAATGACGCCCCTCTCTGTGCATCCACCACAAACGAATGTAACTATCTGTTTGTAAAAATATATATTGTGGAAAGATAAACCCGTTCGAGATTTTTGGCGGTTCTTCTCTATCGCTGGGTTGTTTTTCTAACCGGTAGTCACTTTGATGTTCATAAGCACCTTCTCAGACCTTAAACTGAATAAGGTATATTTTGATTTATTCCTAAACAATATTAGGATCAGGTACAAAAAGTTTAGGTTTGGTAGGTGATAGTGGTAAGTTTAGGTGGTAGAGCCACGCTGAAACTATTACTGGTTTCAGCATGAATGGGTCGGTTCGCCCGGGGTAGTACCACCCTCTCACAGAAAACCGAGGTGAAGTACCAGTGCTTGCATTGTTGCGTTTCGTTCGGTCAGTGAGAGCGCCGGAGCCCCACCTTCTATTCCCTTCCTCTTCCCTTCACCCCCCCCCCCCCCCCCCCCCAACACAGGCTGGCAACGCACTTGCGACACTCCTGGTGATGCAAGTGTCTATGGATAGTGGCGATCGCTTAACATCAAAAAAGGACACAGAATACATTTCAACCACAAAAAGTGCTGTTTCCGAAAGATAGGTCAAACGTAAATTAACGCGAACGAAGCCGCGGGCAATAATTAGTTTTACTGTAATTTGTCAATAGGTGGCGTTAGAATACACCAACATGCGTACCGTACACCGATCGTCATGAAAGTTGGTGAATTTGTAGTTATTTGAGCATGACAATATTTGCACAGTATACATCCTAACTGACTAATTATAAATGCGAATATGAGTTCGTTTATTTGTTACGCTTTGAAGCCTTAATTACTCATCGGATCGTCATTACATTTTTCATACACGTTGTCAGGAGTACAAAGAAGAATATAGCATACCTTGAATATCTAGAAATAAAAAAATGTTGTTCCCGAGAAATAGATCATATTTACGTTCACTTGAGTAAAATCGCAGGCAAAACTATCTATTAGAACGAATAGTGGATACAAAATATTATAATTTAAGTTATTTTAAGTTTTATTTTATCCATGTTGTTTTAAAAAAAAAAAAATTATATAATAAAAAAGTACAAAAAAAAATTATATATAAATACTAGCGGGCCCGGCAGACGTTGTCCCGCCCTGATTGTAAAAAGATCCTTGACAAATTATATACCAAAACCTTCCTCATGAATCACTTTATCCACTGGTGAAAACCGCTTGAAAATCCGTTCAGTAGTTTTTGAGTTTATCGCAAACAGACAGACAGACAGACGCGGTAGGGGACTTTGTTTTATACTATGTAATGATACTGAAGATTAATAAGAATACCCATACATATGTGCATACATACATAAATATTCATTTCATTTTTATTGTTTTCATTATTGTAAGATAGTAATAAGTCTAGTTACGTTTTCTTAATAATATGAACCTAGATAAGGTCTCTTTCTTTTGTTAGAGGATTTCCTTATTACCCAATAAAAAAAATATTATAATTAATTATACTATAACTATAGTAACAAATAATAAATAAGTGCAGAGTCAAGGACACAACTCAACGTTTATAAATGAATTTCATGAATTAAAAATCCTTTTAATGGCCATCTCGTTGCTTAGTAATGTCGTTTAAACAGCTGTATATAAGTTTGATACTGAAAATAATACACCTCCATATACTTTGTAACGATAGTTGTTTATAAGTTTTCGTGTTATTTTGGTATAGGTGTATTCCACGTGGTAAAAAATGTCGTTGTTTCCTATAGGTACAACATAATTAAATATTACTAAAATTAAAGGTATCGAATTGTGTTTCTTGTCCGCTTTACACAGAATACCAAACATAAAACATAGCTTAAATAAAACTTAAAAGTATACCGAAATTAAAACAGTTTTGATAGGTATTTTAATTTATTAATATTCCAATAGACTCATATGATACATTACTATAGAACTGTATTCTTTATAAGCCAGGGTATAATATAAATGAGCTGAAATTATCGATTTTTATATTCAATCGGAAAGTATATTTATAAATAAATTAGCCTTGAAAAATTAAGGACACAAAGTGAACTGACGTATGTTTATACTGTGAATGCAAATTTCACATTTAACTAGAGATGTGATTTTTTTTATTTGAATAAATTTATTACAAGGTCAAACTGTAATTTATACTAGTAAATTTGTAGTTTTGACTGCACTTTTTTAAATTATATGATCTATCTTATTAAAGACTAGCTTCTGCCCGCGACTTCGTCCGCGTGGAATAGTTGTTTTGGGCTTACTAAGACGCAGCGGAAGCTCCTATAACGAACGAAAAACGATTTTGAAACATTCTTCATTGGTGCTCAGCTCCTATGGGTCTTAGCGTGATGATATGTAGCCTAAAGCCTTCCTCGATAAATGATTTATCTAACACTGAAAGAATTTTTCAAATCGGAGCAGTAGTTCGTGAGATTAACGCGTTCAACCAAACAAATAAGCTTTATAATATTTAGTATAGATTACTACTCTTCTCTCGTACTTACCTCGAGCCGTCATTCAAATTACAATAACTTATTATAGAGTGGACCGATTCTAATAAAACAAAGACTTAGTTACTCCCGAACATATGCTTTATAATTTGAGATTTTATTGTGAACCCTGTTCTTTAGCAGTGATGCGTGTTCATACAAACAGACAGACAGACATATTCAAAAATGATTGAAATTACTTTTATTTACTATTATTATTAACTAATTACTTATTCCTAGACACCTGCAACATTTTTTTTCACGAAAATCAAAATCGTACAGACACGTTAGATTTACATTCTTATTATATGTATAGATATAGATTTACAAGTTTTAAAAAATTGTTATTTGCTTTAGAGGCCTATATAATGTCTCAATTGGTAGGATGGATACATGAATAGTTGATAATACTTTAAAAAATAGGAAAAATTAAAAAAAAATTGTCTTCACTGAACTTTAATGAAATTTTGTGCATGAAATGTGTATGTAATTCAGAAACTGATAGGCTATAAAGATTATTAATGACATATTTAAATTTTGTAAGAAAAAAAAATAAAAGTTCGTTAAAATCTCATCCGGATAAAAAAAATTTGGTACATTTGATTTAGCACTTATTACTTTTAGAAATAACAAATTACCCATAAAAATAAAATAACGAGTCGAAAATAAATAGTGCATAAAAAACTCACACGAAACCACGGGCACAGCTATTCCTGACTAATGCAAATACTTTACCGATCATCATATAATTGTGCATACATGTTGTCAAGTCCTGTTCCTTGAAAAAAAAGTGCTATAATCCTGAGGTATAGGTCAAATCTTCATTAATGAGAGCGAAACCGCTTGTAAACTAGCAGACTATAAAATTAAATAGCATTGTTTCGTATACACATTTACTCCACCTATTAAATGTATTAATTTCATTGGCTTCTGTTATAAACAATCTAATTGTTTTTTTTTCAAACATATCAAATATACAGTTTAGCAAATTTAAAAAATCAATTTTAACATTTATGATAAACTTACATTTACAAGTACTAATAATTATTAACCAATGGCAGACCTAAATTTTCACAGAAAGTAAATACTCTCTTTTGGAATCTTACTCAACAAAATGCATTGACCCACTTATTATATTCGATATTATAAATTGGTACAAATAAAGTGGAGGTATATCTGTGTCGCACTTGTTTAATGTTTTCTAAAACATGTGGGTTAACAATGAGTGAAAAGTGTTCAACCATATTCACGGCACGGAACGTCATTTGAGCTGCTACGGACGCTATTAAAATTATTTCTTAAGAGTGTTGAAACTTCTAGATACACCTAATCTTTGCCGTATTATTTTTATTAAAGGTGTGAAAATAAACACAAACACACGCTTTTGTTCGTAATTTCGCTCCTGAAAATGCAGATTTGACCGATCTCTCGAGGACGATCATTTTCTGGATGGAATGTATTCCGTGTCCTTTTCTGAACCCAACGTGTATATAAAATTTCATGACGATCAGTTGAATAGTTGAGGCGTGAAAGCGTAACGAATAACCAAACTCACATTTCCATTATAATATTAGTTAGGGCGGTAATCAGCAACTTCTCATCAGCAGCAACAATCTTCTATTAACGAATATTATATTCCTTGACTGTCTGTTAATAAAGCGGTTATGGCTCAGTTCTAAAGCGCTTGGAACCCGCGTAGTTTAACATAATTATTTAAATGATACACTGCTTTTCTACTTTTATACTTTCATATTCTATATGTCTATTCTAGTGCTCGGTAGTTTAAACTACCATCACCAAATTTAAATTTAAGCACTTATTTCTACTATTTGAACAGTCACACATGTGAGCCACTTTGTATCTTTGCTACGATTAGGGTCTTTTACCATTGTTTAATACCGAAGATATCCTTATTTACATCATTTTTGTTTTAGTGATCAAAACACAATTATCCCCGTTTTTGTTTCTATTATCATTACTATGATGATTGTATAAAAATAATCATTTCCAATGCTTATTCTCATTTACAAAATTTCTGAATAATATTATTATTTAGGATGTTATGAAATTAATATGAATAACAAAGAGGTCTGTTAACTCTTGGTCACCCTGTTTTATGCCGTCTAATTCACTTGGTCTTATGACCTCCTCTAACTACAATAATTAGTCAATACTGCGTCAATTGTTCGTTATACTAGCATTATATGATAGTTAAATTATAAAATAGTTTTAGTGTACAACATTTTTGGTATCTGTCTGTTATTGGTAGTTAGGATTAAATTTGAAAGTATAATGTTACCTTTTAAGACTGATATTGATCTTTAAAGGTCAACTTTTTATAAAACTACATAAAAAACGTATCGATACTAGATAAAAATCCTTCGAGATTGTTGTTCCAATATGACTGCATAATATATTGTCATGAATATATAAATATCTTAAAAAATATTACGTAAATATATGTGGTACTGTTCTACTCAACATATTTAAACACTTGTCGAAACCTTGAACAGTTTAGTCGTGAATTGATTGGCCACGAAAATATACGTATTTTCATATATTTACAAGATGGTTGATAAAAGTGTTTGTGTTAATCATTCAAATAGTGTTATAAGAAAAAAAGAAAATGAAATATCATGTTGGAATTGTTTAACAATTGAAGATTATGATCGAGACGATAAACCTGCAATCTTAAGTGAAATTAGAAAAGAAAATAGACAAAAATATAAATTGTATTCATTTATTACATCTGAATTAAATAAGCCCAAGACCGTTCCTTTGTCACAAAAAGTAAGTAAACATTACTCATTGGGTAAACAATTAGAAAATGAAATAGTAAAAAACTCTAATAGCCACAAAACACCTGAAACATCAAATGGAGAAAAAAACAATATCCTAAATGTAAGAAATAAATTAAATGAAAAGCAGACAATATTAAACGAATGTGTTGGAAGTGTAGTAATTGTGCAAAAAGCTCAATTAGAAACGTCAATATCAAAATTAAAACGTGAGGTTCATGAAACTGGTTTACACAAAAAAACTAAATTTTCTAAAAATGAAGACGATGTCGAAAATATTATAAGAGGTATACAAAATATATCGTTAGACAACAAACAGCGTATTCCATTAAATGTTGAAACTAGGTCCAAAAGCTTAAAATCGTTACTCACAGAGCCAGTAGTCGAAAATGAAACCATTGAACCTGAACTTACAATTAATATATCAGAATCTGCTGGAATTTCATATTCTGCATTCGAAAATAAAGATCAATCTGATATAGAACATTTAAAAGAAAGAAGAAACAGTTCAGAATTAACTTCTATATTACCAACATTTAAAGAAGTTAAAAATACTGATAGTAAAACTAAAAATATAGCAACAAAATTAGATCACAGTACTTTGAATACAATTTTAGAACCTCCTAATGTATCATATACTGACGAAGATAATAATTCCACAGTCGATAAAGGGGACCATACAAATTTTTGTGAGTCAGATTCAGGTCATAAAAAATTTTCGTTTAAGAGTGTTACCGAAGTTAAGAATATCTCTAAAAATTATGACGATAAATTTACACATATAAATGTAGAAGAAAAGGCGACGGAAGAATTAGTGCCAAAAGTAAATGTGATAGAAACTGAATGTACTACAATAAATACGAAATCTGGCAAAGTAGACACGATCATAGAAAATAAAAAAGATTTGTTTGCTATCAGCAACCTCGAAAATTCAGGCTCTTCTGTAGTGAATCCGTGTTATAACAAGACACCGACAAAGGATTTGAATGAAATAAAATCTATCACAGAATGTGACGAATTACAGTGTGAAGACGTAAAATCAAACTTTGACACTATTCCACCTGTTCCAACTTTATCATCAGAAGCTAAACAACATTTTTTTATGATGAACGATGCTAACAGCAACGTCTTCGAAGATTTCAAATATGAACATGAAAAATCATTACCCTTAAGTTATGTAAGGGATGCTAAGAATAATGATGAAAATGTGAGTCTTAAAATTGAAAACGTGCAATCTACCATTACTACCCTCGATGATTTTACACAACCGTCAAATATTAAAGATTATTCCACTATTGGTGATATAGATCATTTTTCCCCCAATGAAATAGACTCGGATCAAAAAGAGAGTTCGATAAGTAGCCCGAATAAAATTCTACATAGTACTCAGATTAAGGCCAATTTAGAAAACGTTGATCTTTCTGGTGATCTAAACACCCTTTCTCCAGTGTTGAAAAGTACCAGAGACATTATTCTCGCAGGTAAACCCGATGATATTAGTTTGAGCGGTTCTGAATCTCTACATACGAATTCACCAATAAAAGATTTCAACGATGTTCACTATCTGCATAAAAGTAATCAACCAGATTCTGCGAACACGAGTTCTACCTCTGCACTTGACATTTCTACACCATCATTGAATAAAAAACGTCGATCTATAAATTCCTTTATACCGATCCCGATATCGAGCAGGAAAAAAGTTTTGACATCGTCTGAATCATTGAATGTTGCCACTCAATCTCCAGAAAAGAAGATAGTTAAAACCTTACGCCGAAGTACACTTGGATTATTACGGAAACCACCCAGTCGTGTCGGTATGGTTTCTCTTACCATTATATTATTAAATTAATTCATTCTTGTTCTTGCAAATTAAACTATAACAGAACCATCTATTTCAATCCTCTTCATACTAAAACGAGGGGATAAAGCTAAATCAGCGAGAAAAACAATTCTCGCTACAAGTAAACAACAGCTAAACGTAAAGCAGTTCATTACGCAGCAGTTGTAATCTATCTATCTAATATTAAGTTTGTACTGGCTGAAACCACATGGTTTCATTCACATTCCTATGTTCCGTGCACCCGTGACAACGTGTTTACAAAATTTCAAGGTAGTTAAGATGTGAAAGTATAACAAACAATTAAACAAAAAAAGTTACTTTAGCATTAATAATATTTATTTATTTGCAAGACTAATAGCTATCTTAATATATATATTTCTTGTGTGCGTGTGTATGTGACTGAACTCCTCCTAAACGACTGGACCGATTTTGATGAAATTTTTTGTGCGTGTTCGAGTGGATCCGAGAATGGTTTAGATTCACAATTGGACCCGGTAGGTGGCGCTGCGGTTGACTTTTGGGATTTCTATTTTTTATTATCAAGGCAGGACAACGTCCGCCAGGTCCGCTAGTAATTTATAATAATTAATTATTACACTAGAAACATCAATCCATTTAACAGTCCTCGCAGATAATATTAATTAGGAGTAAGATAAATATAAAATTAAAGTAATTAACTAATTTATGAAGTTTTGTATAATGACCACATTAATACTAAAGTTAGTTTTGTGCCACTGTAACGCACAAATAACAGAAGTACACTGCACACAATAATTACAGGCGACGAAGTTCGATAATTGTATTTATTTTGCTCAGTAGCGTATGTCGGACACTATCGCTATTAGTAACAGGAAACTTCTGTACATGCAGGATACGATAATAAATGGATTTGTGTAAAATTAACATAAACTGGTGATTTTTAGTAACGTACAGTCGCGTTTTGCGTTGTGATGAAATCATGGCGGCCTTAATTAGTAACAATCCTGATTCACGTTACATCTCTTTCGATAATCGTAGTGTTTTATCTGAAGAAACAAGTGCCCCTTATCGCTCAGTTAATATATACAGTGCAAGTTTTCGTCGTGGGGAGGAAAAAAAGAATATGTTCCAAAAGTGTGCCTGGTTGTGTTGTTTTTGTTGCAAACCAAATTCCGAAGAATTTCTTGATTCACGTGTAGAAACCTCCACGTCGTCTTTAATACGCCCACCACGGAGAAGTTATTCATTGAATACGGAAGCCCAAAAACGAGTAGATACCTCCGTACCAATATTAACAGTAACCAGGCATATCCAAGATGAACTTTCGCCATCAACGATCGATCTAATGTTGCATAACGAACGGCTAGCAACATCTGAAACGTTAAGTATACCGGAGTATAGAGTGAAAAAAATTAAATCAAGTACTAATGAATCCGAGCGGGATACAGAAAGCAATAGCGGAAGCAGTTACACGCGATCTGGTGAGATAGCTTCATTTATTCACGAAGTTCTTTCAAGCGGGGACTCGTTTCTTAAATCTTTGGAATGGTTTGAGAACTCACTGACAAGGGGCAGGAAGTGTAAATATGTTAAACCTGACGAATGGCTTGAATTAAGAATCGAGGGTATCAACTTGATTAGGCACTTTTATCGTCTTAACAGCTTTCACCTCTTTTTTCTTAATTTCTTTCGCCCTAAGTTACGTTATTCATTCTCTGACATTATTAGTACAAAAGTCATCACATAAATATCTATATGCACAAATCATTTTCTCTTTATTTAACTGAAACAAATGACAGCAAAGGCGTATCATTTACTCTAACTATTATAAAAAAGTAGGTAATATCGGACATAAGTAATACGATCTTATATATAAGTGAAATTGAAATATCTGTTGTTTACTTTCGTTAATTTCTGAAACGCTAAAACTAATTAACTGGTATATAGAAGACTTATTAGACTTACCCAAACCACATATCATTACGCTTTTGCATAGAGGCTAAGTAATAGTATCGAAATAAAGATAAAAAATAAAAGGCTACCACAAGTAATCTATACATACAAAACATTTTCACGTGAATGAAGTTGCGTACACCAGTAGTCCGGTGAAACTGTTAAGGCGTTGCTAGGCCAATAGCGTAGTCAGTTCGAGAAAAAAAAATAGTTTTCATTATAACACTAGACATAACCAGTATATTAATTCTACGTACAAAAGCATTAATTAGATAAGTTAAATTTAAAAGACAATTGCGAATAGTCTGAACATAAAGTTCTATAGTACACATGACCGGGTAGAAGTTACGAATTATTGTAGAAGGAAAAATATTTAAAAATCAATAGATTTTGAAATATTTACCCACTAAACAATTGGAATAGTCATCTACTATCATTATTAATTAATCATTTATTGGTTTTTAAATACGGCAGATTTTAATATATTCCACTTACCTAAGCATCATTGTTTTCCTCAAATTTGTTCGTTTATGCTATTAATTTTTTTTTTCAGCGACTAACAATTCTGTTATGATACATTTTTGTGCACCTCGAACTTAGAAATGTCAAATATGTTAATGAAAAAAATATCTTTACAGATGAAGCGTATTCAACAGACGGGTTATCGCCAGGCCATGCCACATTACCTCGGCGGTCCAGCTCACCACTACCGAACGAAAGAGATATTTTGGATAGAGATCGATTATTCCCTATTAACAGGAGTGGACTTCAGGTAATTTTCATACACTAATAATTTACACATATAAACAAAATAGAAGGATCTGTTGTTTGTCTGGGATGAACTCCAAAACTGCAGAACTGATTTCGATTAAGTAATATATACACATACTAGCGGACCGGGCGGACGTTGTCCTGCCTTGATAATAAAAAAAATCCTAAAAGTCAACTGCAGCGCCACCTACCGAGTCCAATTGTCAATCTAAACCATTCTCGAATCTCCACGAACACACACAAAAAATTTCATCAAAATCGGTCCAGTCGTTTAGGAGGAGTTCAGTCACATACACACGCACACAAGAAATATATATATTAAGATTTCCATAGGATCTAAGCAACAATAATGAAATTAAAGAGAGGTAATTTAAAATGGATTAAAAGGTAAAAAAGAGTTAAGCAGTAATCACAGAAATACAATGAATATTTTTTAAATAAAATTTCCATGCGTTCAGTTTTGAGTTTATACAACCGGCAGAGCACGATACTTGCTGTTTAAATTTAGATACTCGCACGCACATACTCTCGTATAAATAGACAGAGAAAGGTATATTGACGGAGAGAGCGAAGGAGTATGACACATTTTTGTTACGTGACGATTTCTACCAGTAAACTCGTCCCACCGCACGGCGTATTAAGGAACTTCGTCCCAGAAACCCACCAATAAAAAATTAAGAAGTATTGTCTTATACTTCTTAACCTATTTTCATTGCCATGCCAAAAACGGTTACAACCATAATAGCTCGACTTTATTGCAAACTTAAAATTCCCTACCATATCAAAAGTAAGTTTTTATATGGTTACTTTGTTATATATCGAATTTAAAAGGAAAAGTATTTTTAAGTGACCTTAAAAAGTACGATTTTAGTGTATATCTGGAACTATGATATAAATAATTCAAGTATCGACGGAACGGTCTGTCCTTAAAAGAAAAGCCTACGTTATAATCAAAAACCAACCTTCTGGAATGTGTCCTAAGGCGTATATTTTGCGTAAGCGTAACTGTAAATGTATGAGATTATTGTCTCGGTGACCGCGTTGGCTATTGTATTATATTACTTACGTTCTTGCGACACGGCCTCAGCATGCGAACAACGAGCCTTTGCAATACATTTACTTAAACGAATATCGAAATGTATTCAACCGTAAAAACTAACAGCACAATGATTAATAACAGATACATGACGCGAACGACAAATATTATTCGTCCGACTTAAATGGTTCGCTTTGATAAGGGAATATTAATAAATGCGTGGTACCTATCAACACATTTAGTCTATGTGGGTTTGAATATTTCGCAAAAATGTTGTAACATGAATCCCTTATAAAGCTAGACGGTGTGGGCAAATACAGTAAAACGTTATTACTCAATACCATATACGACATACTGGTCCGTTTCACATGGCTGTGGCTACTCTCTACGCCATAGTGTAAATAACAAGCGAGAAGTAGCATAAAATAATTTTTCATCTTATGTAACTATACACTAAACTTTTTTTTATAAAAACTACATTACTTTACCGAAAACATGTATAATTATATATAAAAACAAATATTAGATAGTAGTAAAAATAAAATTAAATATAAGAAGAAAAAAAAACAAATTTCCTTTTTCTACGTTCCGAATCCTGTAACCTTAAATTGAATATTATAACAATGTATGAATTTGGAGTATTTATTAAGATATTTATTTAAGCTATATCAACAAATGAAATCGTAAAGCTACAAGGCCATTTAATGTAAAAACAACGGAACAAAAGTCAAAACTAAAATACATTAATTTATTCAATTAAAAAAGCGAATAGAAGTAGATAATAAAACACCCAATACATTTGTTTTTTTGCTAATACTGTAATTATTTATTTATTCTAGATTAATGTCACTGTTATCTACCTTTCAATCAGTTTGCGATTTAATTTTAAAAGTGTCGTATAAATGTAAATTTTTTCACCGTGTTTAGCTTCTAATCTTTAAAACTTGTTAATCTTTATATTATACATTATACATGATTTTATGTATCCACCTAGGTACTTTAGTAACTGGTTAAACATTAATTATGATTTACTGATTTTTATTTTTTATCTCATTGTAAAAAAATATACCGCCAGCCGTCTTCTGTTGCAGTGAGTTTGTTGCCTGGATTTTATGTCGTTATTTGCAAGATTTTGAGATCCTAATCGATATATACACATTATATTGAAAGAAGTTTGTGTATCTTTGAAGTGAGCTGCTTTAGGCGCGTTGAGCGGTAGTTTTGGCAGGAATTTAAATTTATAATTTCGCGTTATAACATGCTACGTAAGCATGTGTCCAAGTAATATTTAATATTTTGCAACCCATCATAAGTTTGATTGATTAATAGACTTTATAATAATGTATGTAATTAATGCTCCGAGTGCCAGTAGATATGAAGACCACACCAATGTTAATAACGTTCATAAACAAATTCTATAATATAAATATTGTCATTCAAACTATTATTAATATGAACAGAGAACACATATAATTCATTGTTTTAAAATGTTGCTTCTGTCGACAGTCCTTATAACTGCTTCGACTTTTTTTTTACAAGTAAACGCTTTCAGAGTTTTAATGCGTAGGTGCATTTAGCGTTTACTTAAAGTTATAACAATTTACCTAATGTTATTCCTTGTTACAATGAATCTTATTCCTATGATAAATCGTGGACTATTATTATGAATATCAGATACGCTGTAAAATCTCTTTAACAGCCTAAATGATTTAAATTTCCCGATGAATTGTGCGATTGAATTGTTAACAGTGTCAGTGTATATGTGTACAGAATACGGGTATATACGTACATTTTTGTGTAGGAATTGTCGTATCGAGTTACAAACAGATAATGCAAGCAAACAAAAACTCAGTGTAACAGTGCTGCAGTCGTGCGTCGAGAAAACTAATTAGCACTCAGTCAATCGTGGGATTAACGTTGAATACACGTATATGTATTTGACAAATTATAATAGAGAAAACTTGGTCAGTTTCATGTGTGATAAGAGAACATAGTTATAATATAAATCAGTGGTGTGGTACTTTGTTGTGAGATATTAATATTGTCATAAGTCATATTAAGTGGTAATTTTTTCGAGGTCTGAAATAGATTTTTGTGATTAGTGATTACATTACTATTAATGTATATTATGGTGTATCTTCTTTTTATTAATTACAGCCCGACACTTCATTGATATAATCGGGGTATTTAGGAATACCTACATACTTAATTATTTATTGCCTCATATAATAATAACTAAAGAACGAATTCCTAAAAATATATAAGTTGATTAATAAGATTTATAAATTATAGTTTAGTTGTATTTAAAAATCTGCATAAGTAGATGAGAAAAATACTTCAAGTGTGATAATTAAAAATTATAACATTTTTTTACTTTCGTAAACGTAAGCGATATATTCCTAAGTAGGGTAGTTTCACATTCACTGAGTTAAATGGACAATATTTGAATTATGTTAGCATATGTTAGCACCGTTTTTGATAAAAGTTCATTCATTCTACGATATTTTTAAACATGTATTATTTAATACAAACTTTCCGAGTCTGGGCTTATTGTATAAAATGACTTTAAGCTGGATGAATGAACTTTAAGTTTACCTGAAAATTTACTCAGTTGGTGCATTTTATTTACTGAATGAATACATTAAGATTAAAACTGAGTTTTGAACTTTTGATACTCGCAGTTATCGAAAAGAATTATGTTGTGTAGTGGAAATTTGCACAATTATTATATTTTTGGTAAGATACGCAACAATTGGTGAAAATGGGTCTAAAAGGCAAATACGTATAAAATAATCGTTCTTATTAGTAACAGTAAGTTTGCATTTTTTTAATACAAAATAAATAACAGATCTTTACTTTCTAATAGTACAGTTCTACGTATATTTTCTCATACTCACTTTTAAACTCTATGGAATGAATAATGTAGGATTGGTTGTTGAAAAATTGGATAAGGAACATTTTAGATATATGTTGACGACACTACAAAATTAATATTGATTTTGTAAACATCAATGTGTTTAAATAATATGGCGTAAAAAAGATTAACACTGGTTCGAATGCACTGTGTAATATCAATTAATTAATAAAGCCTTTAATGAAAGTGGGTGAACCAGAAATGACGTTAAGTTTCGAAAATACAACCAGAAATTAAACGCCTTATCGGAATAGTGAAACAGAAGAAATGGTAAAAGTTTATTGTTTTTTTTAATGTGTAAAAATTATTCCACCTGATCGTAAATGTAGCCCAAATAATAATCGTGATTATTAAAGGAAACTAGTTCTTAATAATGCTGCGTTCTTGACAATTTTATCTAACGTGTCTGTCATTATAGTTTTACAGCAGTTGATGTTCGGTCTCGGTGGCTCGATATGGTAGGACAGTTTTCACACCTTATATTATAGAATTTTGATAAATCAAGTCAATTGACAGGCTTACTAACGCAACGACAGGTCGCCACTTAGACTCCCATACAAGATGTAATTTTGTATGTATTTGGTTCGTCTTACTTAAGTGACTCCGTTTGAATTTCTCTGGAGGTTGAAGAATAACAGTCAGGGTTGATGTTAAGGCCTACTACAAAACGATACTAAAAAAAACAAATGAATATTATTCCTGGAAACCAAATATTTTATGAAATTTATGAATATCTCTAAAAGATTCAAACTTATGACATTATAACATATGAACTTATGACACACAAAATTAGCAAAATGATCTAAAAATTTATGTAGGTTAATAGAATAACCTATATGAAATAAATAGACGAAAATATAACAGTTCAGTACCATTTCCTCCTGTTTGTAGTCCGATGTTCTTCATTTTGTTTAGTAGCTGTTGACGAGTTTTAGTGGTATAAAGAAAAAAAAAAGAAACAATTAGTTTTTTCATACAATTAATACGTCAAAACATGTATTTATAAGTCTATATCCGTCATACTTTACTCACTCCACTTTTAGATGTAAAGTCTTCGAAATCTGCACAATACTCAACACAGATAATATCTATCTAAGTAAAGGATACGTGTAGAAAAAACTGTATCCCTTATTGTGGTCGCATTTCCAACACTAGACGACTACTAAGTACTTTTGGCAAGCAATCTTCCAGGTCATTACTGTCATTGTCGAGTAGGTAATATGACAAGTGTCTTGTAATAATTTCAATATACCTACAAGATAGTGGCTCCTTCGTTAGAACTTCCAAGAAGTTTTGTGGCATCTCAGAATTCATTCTCCGTAGTCACCCTATATCAATGTCCGTAGTATTATTTACCATCCATTTCACTTGTGCACTATAACCGAACTATATTATCTAAAACACCACCAATATTACAAAATATGAAATCAAATAAGAGATTATGAATATCCACTACATGAGAGGCTAAGATCCCGCCAATAATTCGTAATAGTCAATAAGATAGTTCACTGTACTTATATGGTAATTTTAACATAACATCGTTATTATTTATCCAGGCACGGTCAGAATCCATGGCGTCCGTGTACTCAGG
The DNA here is from genome assembly GCA_036509395.1 of Antheraea yamamai. Taxonomy (NCBI): domain Eukaryota; kingdom Metazoa; phylum Arthropoda; class Insecta; order Lepidoptera; family Saturniidae; genus Antheraea; species Antheraea yamamai. The sequence continues at coordinate 12,685,843 of AP028432.1, forward strand.
TGCAGGCGAAGGCACAAGGTGTAACGTTACAGTGCGGGGAGATGTTCAGTTCTCATTAGTATACAACTATCGATTGAGTACACTCGAGGTGGGAGTCAAAAAATGCAGAGATCTGGCTCCTGTCGACATAAAGAGGAATCGATCCGATCCTTACGTCAAGGTTTGTTGAGATTTTATATCTTTGTGATAATACTTAGTATTAGACTAAGCTATTTTAGTCCATTAATCTCTCAATATGCGTAATACATTGTTAGATAGACCTGTTTCAATTGTTTGATATTTTCACTTTTAATAACAAATGTTGATTTGAAATCACATTTGAATCGCGTCTAACGATGGTTCACTTTTTTCAATATTTAATATGCTTTTATTTATATTTCATCATCCAGCCTTAAGTATAATGAGATAAGTAAAAATATTGTTAACCCTTTAGAGAATTGTGGTGCTCGTTAATATTTTAAAGTGAAACTTTTATTACATCGTGTCAAACTTTTTCGTCTGTGTGTTGCATGTCGTGTGATGGTCGGCCGCGGAGTAGGGATAAAGTGAAAGGCGCTCGTCAGAGCAGCCAGGGCCAATATGGCGGCGCCTATAGTTCGCAGCAGCTGACCGTGTAGTGTATAGACTATTATTAGTTAAATGTCTATAGTGTGAAAAAAAGTTTCACTTTTACCGTGGTTTCATAAATCACACAATCCTTTTTTGTAATTAATATCTTGGTCACGATTTCACCATATTTTAATTAATTGAATCTATGTAAATACATTCGTTTAACAGTTTATTATCGATGGTTTCGAGGTACTTTGATGTTTCCAGCTGTTGTTATCGGATTATATCGCAATTTTAATTGGTAAACATTGGTGCTTATTATTCATTAATATAAGGCACATATAATTTTCATTAAACTACTACATGCTAATGGTGATAGGGTTTTTCTAAGACCGCCTAGCTACCTACCACCCTTAAGTTGTAAATCTATTGCTAACCATTTGTTGGTTTGTCCTGTCAGCTGCACTCGGGAGCCAGCCCCCCAGTAGGCTTAACGTGTTTACACACACAGACCACATCAGCATTTAACATCAGATCAAATTGTTGTCATACGTAAGTTATGCGATATAAGTGAAATGTTTGTATTACAGGGAAACATTTTAATTATTTATCAATTACATTTGAAAGGCATACCATATGTTCAGTGATTTGATAATGGGCCTAAACGCAGTACACGCAACCACGGACAACGAGAAAGAGATAAAGCGAGAAGAGCGTATGTCAATCTGTTCTCCAATACCTGAAGGCAAGCGAGACACTGATCTCACTACCCGATACAGTGTTTACTCCCACCACATTTTTTGTCGCACAAAAAGTTTGTTGATAAGAATTTCCCAGCCCTCCCATAAGAAGTTACACTTGAAAAGATTATCACAAAACGATATTGTCCCGTTAACTGTTGAAATCTCTATGAATATTGCGAGTGTTCAACCAGTCATCCGGTATATTGTAATGTTTGTAGGTGTACTTGTTACCGGACAAGTCCAAAGCTGGCAAGAGGAAGACGAAAGTAAAGAAAAACACACTGAACCCTGTATTCGAGGAGACGCTGAGTTTCGTGCAGCCGCTGGCCTCGCTGTCCGCGCGGACACTGTGGCTGAGCGTGTGGCACGCCGACATGTTCGGCCGCAACGACTTCCTCGGCGAGGTGACGCTGCCGCTGGCCGATGTCGTCTACGACGATCCCGCGCCCATGTGGTACAAGTTAAATGAACGGGTAATTTATCTTTTTTTTTCGAACTGACTACGCTATTGACCTAGCAAGGCCGTGACAGCTTCACCGGACTACTAAAGCGAGTGCTTAAGGCACTCAGTCGATTTTATTGTAATAACTAACTCAAGGGTGCACGACACACTTTGGCTTGGGCTGGTGCCTAGGTTACGCAACAACGCGAATCTAATTCAGCTAATCTAAGTTGAGATATATATTCATATATGTATGAGTTTGTGAAATATATATGTGTAACAAGCATGTATAACTCAATAACTCGTAGGTAACTTATCATTTATACGAGTATACTAATTCACAACTTTACACTTCTCCAATACATTAGACCACGTGAAGCTTTACTTATTTATTCATATAAGTCGTTGCATTTCAAAATGAGCTAAATTCAATTTTAGCCGTTCCTAATATTTAACGTCATTTTTCAAGATCTTCAGACTATGTACATGTAAAATAAAAAGATCATAAAAAACCTTATGGCAACAGTTTTTTAGGGAATAGTGTTAGGTTTTACAATAAAGTCCCAAAGGATATAGACCTTTTTATTTCACTGTTATTCAACGTTATTTAACCGGGGAAGCGGAACAATTGCTAAGACATATCGCAGTTGAGGATGCTAATTATTTAATTTGTTGGGAAACCTTACAGATGCGGTATAACAATAAAAAGGAATATTTATGATTGTCATTTAGAAGTTCTATCGTAAAAAATGTGAAAATTATAATATACAGTTATACATTTTTCTAAAACGGATTTTTATTTGGATTTTAAAATCTTTGCCTTGCAAAATTAAACATTTACATTTGTTTGCATTTACATTATTTCGATTTGCCGGATTGTGAGTTTAAGCGCCATTTCAAGCGGGTTTTAGTGTCAAAAGGATATTATACAGTCGATATTTATATGAACGATGGTGATGTTTGGAATTGACTCATCTCTGTGCATCCACTAAAACCGATTGTAACTTGTATTCTAAATATTATGTATATATGTTAAAAAGATAAACAAGATCGAGTTTCTTTCCGGTTCTTCTCGATGACTGGGTTGTTTTCCGAACCGGTGGTAGTTTTGACGTCCAAAAGTGCCTCCTTAGGGTCTAAACTGAATAAAGTATTTTTTTATTTGATTATGATTCGTTTTAATTATTACAGACTGAACATTTCGACGAGCAGCAGGGTAGCCGCGGTGATTTAATCGTGGGCCTGAAGCTGGAGCTTCACGAGACAGGCGCAATGCGGGGGAAGGGCACCCTTCACGTTCTCGTGAAAGAGGCCAAGAATCTCGTTGCCACTAAACCGAATGGACTTGCTGACGTATTTTGTAAAAGGTAGGTTTACATTAAACAAAGGAAAATATACCTTTATTACAAAAAAAAAATGTATATTTCAAACGTAAATATTTTCCACTAGCTTTTGCTCGCGGCTTTTCTCGCGTTAATATAGATTTCACCTATACCTCGAAAACAGTATATTTCACTATATGAAAAGTACCGTATGTCCTTTTCTGTACTCCTCACAATGTGTATGCAAAATTTCTTCCGTAGTGAAGGCGTGAAAGTGTAACAAACAACAAACTTACGTTTCCATTGATGATATTAGTTAGGATTGTTATAAAAGGGTTTCTACCGATAGTTTATTGAAATATTTTTAAAGCACTGTTGCGTTGCAAGAATTTAAATTTATTTAAAATATTTAAAATTTATAGTCTGCTAGTAATCCACCTGGGCGTTGCACATTGGGCTGAAAATCGGCTTACATAGACTTAGCGATAGTTGCCCAAATAAAATCGGCTGAGTACTTTAAGCGCTCGCCTTAGTAATCCGGTGAAGCGGTTAAGACCTTGCTAGGTCAATAGCGTAGTCAGTTCGAAAAAAAAAACTGAGCAACGACTTTTATTTTTAAGCGTAATTTTGAAAAATTTAAAAACTGACAAGTTATGTTTTATTTAGGAAAAAATTGTATTAAGCTGTCATGAAAAATCAAGTTATCTCTGGAAGCGCAAAGAAAACGGTAATAAAGGATATTCAACTTACGGTTATAGTACTAATTATTTATGATTTTTGGAAAGTTTAAAGAAATGAAATTATATTATACTAGCCCCTGCCCGCGACTTCGTCTGCGTAGTTTACTACTCTGGGCTAACGCTGATACGCAGCAGAAGCTCTCAAAAAGAAAAAAGAAAATCTCAATTTTGAAACATTTTTCATCTGTACTCCGCTCCTATTGGCCTTAGCGTGATGATATATAGCCTATAACCATTCTCGATGAATGAGCTATATAACACTGAAAGAATTATTCAAATCGGATCAATAGTTCCTGAGATTACCCCCTACAACGCCACAACGTCACGAACTCACAAACTTTACCTCTTTATAATATTAGTATAGAAGTATAGTTCATTTTGAAACGTAACGGCACATATGCTGGTATTAATTTGTAATTAGTTACGAAGATTTGAAAGGACTCGTTATGTATATTCGATTGTTTTAATCCAGCTACCTGTTGCCGGAGCGCGGGCGCCTCGCTAAGCAGAAGACGGCGGTGTCGCGGCGCACGCTGAGCCCGCGCTGGGAGCACACGTTCACGTACCGCGGCGTCAAGCTGCAGGAGCTGGGCGCGCGCGCGCTCGAGCTCAGCCTGTGGGACCGCGACCGGCTCGCCTCCAACGACTTCATGGGAGCCGTGAGGCTCTCCCTCGGCACTGGTAACCTATCACCTCTATTAATCATCACAATCGCTTATATATTCACATTTCTACTTTATTCATTTTTCAAGTGAAAACTTCTTTAAACGCGTTAAGCGCTTTTTTTAGGTAAAGAAAAATCATGAAACTCGCGTCATCGTCACCGGACGCTTCCCATGTGCTATAGCTAACTTCACTAACACTAATATAATCACCTCTATTAATCATCACAATCGTTTATATATTCACATTTCTACTTTATTCATTTTTCAAGTGAAAACTTATTTAAACGCGTTAAGCGCTTTTTTTAGGTAAAGAAAAATCATGAAACTCGCGTCATCGTCACCGCACGCTTCCCATGTGCTATAGCTAACTTCACTAACACTAATATAATCACCTCTATTAATCATCACAATCGTTTATATATTCACATTTCTACTTTATTCATTTTTCAAGTGAAAACTTATTTAAACGCGTTAAGCGCTTTTTTTAGGTAAAGAAAAATCATGAAACTCGCGTCATCGTCACCGCACGCTTCCCATGTGCTATAGCTAACTTCACTAACACTAATATAATCACCTCTATTAATCATCACAATCGTTTATATATTCACATTTCTACTTTATTCATTTTTCAAGTGAAATTTTAAACGGTTTTAAAAGCGTTAAGCGTTTTTTTAGGTAAAGAAAAATCATGAAACTCGCGTCATCGTCACCGCACGCTACCCATGTGCTATAGCTAACTTCACTAACACTAATATAATCACCTCTATTAATCATCACAATCGTTCTAATTATTACATTTCTACTTTATTCATTTTCAAGTGAAAACTTATTTAAAATTTAATGATGATCGTTTGATTAGTTTAACAAAAAAACTCACTTTCGTGTTTATAGTATTAGATAGGAAAAAATAGTTTATACGAGATATTGCTAAAAGAGTTAAAGAACCAGAGTTGACTTGATCATGATACCTATATGAACTGTTGAAGGACTTAAGAAACAAAAATGTAATGTAAATTGTTTTTAGAGAATTCAAGTTCTTCATAACCGATAGTATTAATTTATAAATTGCGTATACATAATGCAAATTATACAAATAAACTTTTAGTTAGAAAATAGTAGCCTTTACCCACAGCTTCTCGCTCGTTAGTATAGACTTGACGTATCCCATTATTGTTTCTCTGGATGAAGAATAAGCGTAACAAACTGACATTCGCATTTATAATATCAGTTAGGGTTAAATTAATAATAAGACTGATCGGTTATTGCGACCGAATGGTAAGGCTCCGGCCGAATACCTATTTAAACAGTTAAATAAACGTACCGCCTATAACAACATCGGATACAGCGACATATCTCTTAGAGCGGCGAAACTTAGATATTCATAGGCTATAACGACCAACCGTTGTGCTTGTACCAGCAAAATACAATACAAACAATGTTTAAACTTATTCTAATCTGTGAAGGCATGTTTTGACTTATTATTATTTATTTATCCCACCCCATCCGGATCTCTTGAGCGTTCTATGCCATTTGACCTTGCATGTTTCACGACTTATTTAGTGCGATAGTTAACAGCGTGAATGAAAGCTCGAATTGATGAGTGTTTCGGTTTTGATTGTGCGTTGATGATAATCAAGTAATCCTGTCGAGAATGAAACGAAAATGCAAAACACATTTGAGACTCATCTTAAGAATAAACAGGCTAAAATTACCGATTACTTTAAAAACTAATTGTAGTCTATAAGCTGCAGTGTTGGTACTGCAAGTTTATCAGAATAAACATTTGTATTAAAAATTCTAAACTTACATATAACTATTAATATGACTACTTGTGTATATTGCTTATAACAACTATCGGGTATAACGTCCGAAGTTATATAGTCCCCTCAATGTCGTTATATCCAGTTAAGACTGTATTTCTAATTATGATAATCTTTTTACAGGAACATATATGGGCGCGAACGTTAACTGGATGGACAGTTCGGGTAAAGAAGTAACACTTTGGCAGACGATGCTGGAGCGACCGAACTTCTGGGTCGAAGGTTCTCTGCCTTTGAGACCTCAGCTTAACAATTAAATCGTTTAATACACATTCTCAGATGTGTATGAAAATATAAGAATACGAGAATAACATTCACAGTTTAAGCTGCTGAATGTACTTGAGATTATCGGCTATTTACATCCAATTAAACGGGACCAATACGATGAATTTGTTTTTATTTTATTGATAAGATCTTGTAACTAATTTCAGCATCACATCGAACTTAGCCAATGTCTTTATAAAATAGATATAATATTTAAACGATGACATACTGGCGGTAGTCTATGTTATTTAATACTCGATTTTGATATACTTATTTTCTCCCTCCATTATTACTACGATATAAAATAAGTGCCAATTAGTCTATTTCTTCAACTATGTAACCAATATCTAACGTTACGTTAAGGTTTTTTTTTTCAGATACTCTTAAACGTGTTTCGTCACTCATAAATATTCTTAAGAGATTGTAAAAAGTATTATTTGAAGAATAAAAAAAAAGATCTATGTACTTATAACAAAATCCGGGAAATGTGGTGGCATTATGATACATTCCAATTTGTGATGAATTATAACGAAAATGATAGCTTTAAGATATTATGACAATAAACTTCACTTTTAGCTGCCTTTATGTGTAGATTTATAATAAATTAATTATGCATTTAGTATTGTAATGTACAAATTAAGTTCACATGAGTTTTAACAGTTACTTGCTCATGGATATTGTGATTTAAGTGTATAGATATTTTGTATGCCCGGGTGAATGTTATATTATTGAGATTTCCGACATTAAATTACTGCGTGGAATAACTTACGTCGCTAGTATGTAAATTACAACGTAATAATATTTATGTTATAAACTTAGATATTTTTATAAACATAAGTTTATTTACATGTTATAGATACATTGTAAAATTAAAGTATGAAGAAAATAAATATTTTGAATAATAAATGTATGGTATTTTAGTTTTATTTGAACTCCTTAACAATTTATATAAGTATGATTTTAAACATAAACACCTAATAACGTGTGGGAGGCAAAGAAAATTTAATTCTATACGGTTATACATTTTTGTTTTTATATAGTAGTATAAGTGATGATCGACTTAAGTTTATATTTTAGGTGAAATAACGATTTCGTTGAAACTAGCGGTCGTATCTAGCTCCGTGAGGTTGTATTGGGATCGAATGGGTATATCTAGTGTTTCCAAAACTACAGTGTTCGTAATATATAATTATCCTATTCAGACGTTCTAAGTTGGAAGTACTGTCCATAAATAAAAGTAAATAGTAAGACTTTCGGCCAGAGCACAACAATAATTTCACTGCATACTCTATTATTTTAAAACCTCCATATGTTCTGCGATGAGAACCCCATTACGAGAAAAAATTGGGATGCGAAGATCCTGACTATATATTCTTATTTTTTTGAGGTCCGAGTCACTGTCTAATCACAAAATGACCTTGCATTTAACTAGTGGCATTTTTTTCGGATAAAACCGATGTATGTCGCACTATAAAGAGGTTTTAATAAATAAAATAATGTTAAATGAAATCGACAAGGGATTTACATGCACTGACAACGCGTATTACACTACAATTCTGAGAAGTTTGAACTTATGACTATTTAGAGTTGGGTGTGGCTCATTTAACTTTTATAGATTGCTCTAATTCTTTAAATTTCAATTATAATTTTTAAGAAACGTATTTTCTTAAAATCGGTATGACTTGAAGTTAAGGGACTGATACACCGTACCAATTTTAGAAGTATTCTAGTCACGTATTCTGGTAGTATAATATTCTGATAGTATAATATTATAATATTCTGATATTGACTATAATGGTAGTATATTGACTTGAAATTTGCTGAAAGTAACCCACCTGCTAACTTCTTACAATACAGAAAACCGAAGTGAAGTAACAGTGCTTGCATTGTTGCGTTTCGTTCAGTCAGTGAGAGCGCCGGAGGCCCACCTCCCTTCTCCGCCACCCCCAAATACAAGCTGGCAACGCACTCTCGACTCTCCTGGTGTTCTGATGTTGCAAGTGTCTATGGACGGTGGTGATCACTTAACATCAGATGACCCACTTGTTCGTTTGCTTCCTACGATATAAAAAAAATATATATTTGATGGTACAAAATCATGAAGCAAAGAAATAAGTGAATGTGGAATATCGCGTGTTAACAAACGGGACGATGTCACCAAAATCAACCAAATAAAATGTACAGCTACTAATATAATACCAATTACAATTCAAGAGTAATGTTAATGTAAAACAACATAAGCTAATTAATAATCATATCCAAATTAAGCTTTCTTGTTTGGGCATGATACTTTTTCCTGTAAAATCAGTAAAAATTTTTTTTCGAACTGACTACGCTATTGACCTAGCAAGGTCTTAACAGCTTCACCGGACTATAAAGTTTTTCATGCAACACCTCAACAGTATTGAAATACACGATAAACGCCGCTAATTGCTGCCAGACGTCGCGTTATAACTTAGAAAGCAGTATAGATCAAGTTTCTTTGTCGTTAACAAGGCGGATATAATAATAAATATCAAACATTATTACAGTTAAGTCTCACTAATTCTTTTATATTTTATTGTAAATTTGTTCAATTCGAAAAACTACTTCCAAAAAAGTCCGGATTTCGAGTAAGACTATATTTTAGGAGAATATAACTTGGCAAATAAACATCATCGAAAAAATAAAATCGAAGCAGTAATAAGGACTGCCGACAGAAGTGAAAACTCAAAACAATAAAATAATTGTGTTTTCTTTTAAATCTTCATATGAATTACAATGTGAATGACAATATTTAAGTTTAATGATTCGTTTATTGACATTATTAACATTAGTGTGGTTTTCAAATCTATTGGCACTAGGAGCAATAATTATATACATTTATAATTATACAATTTTTTATAAAGTATAGTAATCAATCAAATGTGTAATGCGCTGCAAAATAGCAATATTACATGTTCACAGACCATTATAACACGCGTCGCTAGTCTGACGCAAGCCGCGTAAGCACAATTCGGCCAGCTATGCATACGTAGCATGTCATGACGCGAAATTATAAATTTATCTCCTGTCAAAACTACCGCTCTACGCGCCTAAAGAAGTTTTCACTTTAAAATATTTTACGTTCACATTCGTACCTATTAGAAGTGCAAGTATGCTGAATACGAACGAATTTCAGAACCTCACCTTTTTTTGTTGTCCGCTTCACGTAAAATGACCCAACTTCAGAATTGGCAGTATGGACTAATTCCTTTGTCTGTCTTATTGGACGAATATTATTCTACTCTGTGGTGAGTGTTCAGTATAGACATGGGTAACTCAGCAAAAATCCTTGCGCTAACTCAATAACTCAGGCGCAGTTAACTGCGCCAGCTCATTGCGCTAACTCAAAATTGCTCCATAATGCAACAAAATGAAAACATGCCGAGTGAGCAATTAAATGCACGCCATTTGCAGACCGCGCTTACACAAACAGCGCTAAACTACGTTGGCTCATTGTTCACTTATCGAGTGAGTGAAAAAATGAATAATATCAGGCATGACTGTTGACTTCGGCACTTGAATATATTCATTGAGGTATTGTGTGTGTTATGTATGTTTATGGGAAAATGGCATGTCCAAAAATGATATATTTCAGTGAATTTTTATCTTTATTACTTCACTGCACTTTAGAAAACATAATAACAACACGTTTGTACACTAAAACAAACTTAATAACAAATTAAAATAAATCAACCAATTTTTTTTTCTCGAACTGACTACGCTATTGACCTGGTAAGGTTTTAACAGCTTCACAGGACTTTCAAATATATATAGTCCCCACAGAATCGACTATAGTTCATTCGTATTGATTTTCGAACGTAAATGTATTTCGTCATTTGTTTTACACACAGCTGTCAACTCAGTCATTTGTCAAAATAAAACCTTATGTCCAGTAATTAAAGAGAAATCTAGAAAGTAAACATTACCTCGGTATAACTCCATTTACATTTCACAGAGTTGCACTTTATAAAAATGATATTCGAATTTCCCGGTCCTGCGCTGTGCGCCAACTCATTTTGAAGAAGTGAGTTAACACATGCAGCGCATGAACTGAGTTGGCGCAATTGTGCGGCGCAGCGCCTTGTTACACATCTCTAGTTCAGTATTACGCATAGTGGTTAGAGATGAAACAATGTTGATAAAAAAAATATAGTGCGTGGAGTACCTTCGCGCGGAAGAAATGAAACTTCGTAATGTAGAAATGAAAATAGGAAGAGGTACAAATTGATTTTTAGTGAAATCATATTTGTTTCTTTAAGACAAACTTTATTAACATTGCTTACAATTCACAATTGATCGCATCTTTTAATTATCATCGTTAAACGTTTAACGCAACCTTGTTGGAAGTCGCGTTAGAAGTTTCACTTCAAAAATATCGATGTTTACCTTTTGAACACGTCATTTCAATGCTTATAAACGAGATGTTGGTCTATTTTCGATGGTTTAGAAAAAATTGAAAAAGAGATAAATATGATGATTATATGTAGCGCTACTTACATATATGAAATATCGTTTGTAAAGAACGAAGTATCGTCGTCAAACGTATCAACGTCAGGGGTTTCAACACAAATATTGGTTCATGTTAAAACGTCTATGTTTATGAACGATAAATCGGTGTTTTAAAACATTTATGTATCATTTACATCCTTACGTGTGACTGAGGAAACGATTGGGTAGGGAATACAATAGATGGTGCTACTCTTCTTCTTCTATTTTATTTTTGGCAACCAGTCTTCTAGTGGACTATTACTGCCGTTGTCAAGTGAGTAACGATATTACAAGTTTCTTGATATAATTTCAATGAACTAACAAGACGGTGACCATCTTGTTAGAACTTTCCTGCGAGTTTTTGTGGCAAATCAGAATTCATGCTCCGTGGTATTATTTCCGATCCACTGCACTTGTGCACAGTAACCAAACTATATTACATAAAGCACCACCAACATTACACAATGTAGAGCCAAATAACACAAGATTATGGATAAATTATAAAGACCACTAATTGGCATTCCAAGATCCCACCAAAAACCCCGATGGTGCTACTCATCACAAAATATCATTCATACAGAGCGATGTATGGTCGATGTTAGGAGTATCAGCATCGATTTTTATAAACGATACATTGATATTTTAAAACATCGATGTATCGTTTGTATCCCTAATCGTCGTTGACGTTGTTTATATACCAATGCTGTTCAATAGTCGGAACCATGGCACGGAATCATAGTACTGAAGAAAAAGAACAAATTACCAGGCATAGACAAACACGGTTCCCAACGATTTTGACGTTTTACCCACCCTCCCTCATCCCAAGCCGCACACCCCTTAAATTTTTATTGAATAATTAGCAATCTGCCGCCATTACAGTTTTGGTAGTGATCAGTGAAGTTACGTCGAGTTCGTCTCCGTGCTTATCCTCTCACAATCAAAATTTCAATTTGTTGCAATAAACAAAAACCAGAGAAATTATTTTTGTTCAAAATTTGCAAGAACAAGGATTTAAGTTGCACCGTTACATTAAATTTTTATATAACACATAACATTCATTAAAACTTCATATTTTCACTAAATTTAACTCTATAAATTTAATATTCTAAAATTCGACTATAATAAACACCTTTAAGTTTAAATATTATTTCCATTCCAAATTAACATGAAAATCGAAATCTTAAAAATTCAGAAACATTTTTTTAATAATATTTAATAACAATAATTTTTACTACATCCATTATGCTCTCCTAATCCAAGAACATAACTTCCTACATTAACAGCCATATTTAAGTAATGTAAAAATCAAAGAAATCTTAAACAAATATATTTTACATAATTTTTTAAGTTCTTTTTTTATAGATTAATCAATCTTTAGGCTATAAAAGGCCACCTCGTACATGGACGAAATATCATAAATAGAATGTATTTTACAATTACAAACGTTGAAATTGAAAATAAGACTTATCTTCGTTGTGTTTATGGGGAAGTGACTCATGTGAAAATAATCGGTCTAGTTTTAAATATGGGCCTACAGATTAAACAATTTTTTTTACAGTACCTATAGCAACATTTTTGAATTCTTGACGATTTTATTTAATGAAATATTAAACTCTTTATTTTGTAGACTAGCTCTGCATAATTTTTTTTGACCTTAATGTTTGTAATTAATGAATTAATAAAAACTAAATAAATATGAATAAAAACAATTTTCTTTTATTTCTCAAATATTCCCAATATTATGTCATGTAGGTTTTTATCACTGAACATTATTTTAGGTCCAAATCTAATTTTAAATCGATAAGAGGAACGTTTTGTTATTGCTTAGGTAAATGTTAAAGATACAATAAAAAATGACTATAAGTATTTATCTATGGAATTTTTTTCGCCTTTGCCAAAAGTGAATTGACGAAATAAAAAAAAAGTGAACGTCAAAACCAAAAGTGCCCGCTCGTGATTGGTTGTATGAGGTTTCCCGTCTGATACGTAGTATCCTCTTAGTAGTCTGTGGTCGGAACGAACGGATGAAATTTTTATTGATTTCTACGATATTTTACAATCTTTTATTTAAGTGGTGAATTAAATGCAACTTTTATAATGGCATATATTAAACAAACATTAATAATATACACACTTCTGTCATTAACAACATTTAAATCAGGTAAGATAGTTTTAGGGCGTTGTTTCCAACTATAGTGTTTTCAATTTTGTTATTATTTTATTTGTTTGTTTTTAGTTATTTGTATAAACTGTTATCAATGCTCTGGAACGGATTCGGATAATCCGTTTGAATGTAATGAGTTTTTAGAAAGTGATACAAGTTTGAGTCCTAATGATTGTTGGAATATTTACGACGCTCAGTACTGCATAAAAGAAGTCGGAAGATTCGAAGGTGAGAGTTCACCGACGTAGAGAGTCATGCAAGAGTACTGTATTATTCATATTGTTTTGGTAATGGGTCCCATTAACTAACATAACTTAGGTCCCATTAACAAAGTTAACTTAAGGTTATCGGGATTCTCCTCTCTGTGAGAGTTAAATAATTTATATTGCTCTTATCTGTATCGGCTACTTAGGTCAAGTCGGTTTTTAGTTTTATCTCAGTACTAAAAGTTATATTTATTTACAGTTAGTACAGAATATTGTGGAATTGTTGAATTTATTGGTGAAAAATATTATAAAAAACTAACTCAGGCTTTACCAGTCATGGTTTTGGGTGGTATACATCTAGCTTTATACTAAAATCACATTTTTTATTCATATCCATTTCTTAAAGACTTTCACAACAATTTAATCAGCATGGATAAGTTATATAATGTTGTACGTATCTGAGTGCGGGGCGACGACAGAGACGGGTGAGAGAAAACTACATGTGACAGAGATGCGAATGTTAAGGTGGATGTGTGGCGTAACTAGAATGGATAAGATTAGGAATGAATATATCAGAGAAAGTTTGAAAATAGCACCAGTAACAGAGATGTTAAGGAGAAATAGGTTAGCATGGTATGGGCATGTCATGAGGAGAGATGAAGACCATGTAACTAGAAAAGCTTTGAGTATGACGATCAATGGATATAAGAGTAGACGAAGACTGAAAAAGGTATGGATGGATTGTGTGAAAAATGATGTGTGTAAAAGGTGTGACTACCGAGATGACATCTGATAGGCGAGCGTGGAAAAGGAAAACATGTTGTACCAACCCTACTTAGGTGGGATAAGGGTAAGAAGATGGATAAGTTATATCCAATTCACAGATATTAAATTCTTAAACTTCTAAGCATTTTTGAGATTTAATATAGGTAACTAAAACAATAAAAAGTAGTTCATTAGTCTATATGCAAATAATGAAAATATAATTATTTTGAAGCTCAGTCATGTCCAAAGTACTAAACATATTGGCATAGTACCCTAATATTCTATGTAGATTTTTTTACAGATGTTCTAGGTTACCTATCATTTTGATTTGATTGACTGTTTCCTATTTTTTTTAATACCTAGTGAAGCGGGATGGAATCTAGTAGTTTTTTTAATATATGTATGTATAAAAAGCAAATTACACTATATTTTTGTAATAACAGTATTGGTTGTAATGACTAACATATTAACCCAGGTTTAGCAATAGACTGCTATCAATGTAATTCATCATCAACAATGGAATGCAGTGATGAGCTAATGAATCTCGATGGAGGAATAATAAAGGCAACACCATGTGACCATGTTTATGGTGCACAATACTGCATTAAGCGTACAGGTTGAAGATATATTTAAATGAAGGGTTCCACTTGATGAATAATGGTTTTGGTCAATGGACATTGCTGGAGTTTGTACAATCATAAATAATTTTTCTTATTGGCCTGTATTCTAATAACACTCAAGATTATTCTTTTATTAAGAATTTCCTATATGTCTTTAATTAGAAATAGAAGAATTTATCAATCCTACCTACATTTGCCTACATCATTGTATTTAATCTGGCTATGTTCATCATTGATTGTATATATAATTGGTTTTTTTTATTAATTGGCTTCTATTATTTGTTATGTCAAGTTCAATCAATCATGCATATTGTTTAAAATCTTGGTCTAATTGAATATTATACAAAAGAAATACATAATTTCAATGTTTGTTTTTTTCATAAAACCAACTTATATGTATAAGAGTATATGCACCAAGAATTAATCCATAATATTTTATGCACTGAGTTTTAATGAGTTTTGCAGCACAACAATGCTAAATACAGCTTTTTAATGGTGTTGGACCATACTTTCAGGTAAGCCTCATATTAGAAAAATAAATAATGTAGTGGTGTTTTTAGTACTATGAATATATAATATTGTAGTTGCCATTGTGGTATTACTGCTTTTTTCTATAAGATCTAATTTATAGTCCTAACTAATGTTGCAAATGTGTTATTTTGTTACACTTTCACACCTTAAGTATTCAACCAATCATTTTAACATTTTGAATTCACATTGTTAAGGCCACAAATACCTGTTATCTAGAAAAGAAATACTGTTCACAAAGAATGTATCAAATCTACATCAATGCGAGAGTCAAGCCATATGCATTACTTAGTATTTTATATGATCTGTTTGGGTTTGTCTAGTGGTATATGGTATTTATAATTGGTATTAGTTTAACCAAGAAATTTTATTTTTGAAATATGATCCAGATTACATCAGGGATAATGATACAATTAACATTGTAGTGGGTATACAAATATTTTTGCTTTTCAATTATTTCATTGTTAATTTGATTACTATTGTAGATATTGTGTAAAATTGCAGGTCTTGTATAAATATTTATATGTAAAAAATATGTTTCAGGTGGTATAAGCACAAAAAGATTCTGCTCATCATTAGATCTTGGTACATATTGCAATTATGTACCCCAGCCTGGTGACAAACTGGAATACAGGACATGCATATATACATGTAATAGTGATGGGTGCAACAGTGCATCTCGGATTAGTGTATTTTCTTTGAAGTTTGTTATAGCTTTTATAATCTTGAAGTATATTGTATTTTTGTAGTAAAACATTCAAAATCTAAGTCTAACTTCTGCCAGAATAATGCAGCCCTTGTTTTATATTAGTATATTCAAAGCCTACGATTGATTTTTTTTTATAAAAATTGTGAAACCAGTCTAGTACATTTTTGACGTCCAATGGCAATAATTTTAAAAATTGCAAAACAACATTTCACACTTTTGGAAGTACTTTTAGAAGTTAGACTTATATACATACTAACTATGTATATTAATTCACCTTTGACCTATCAGACTTGTTATCAGGTTATTAACTTATTAATGACAGTGTGTATAGTTATGTAGAAACAAGTGTTTTTAGTTTATTACGATAAAGTATAATTAATATAAGTGTATATTTTGCTACAATCTGTAAGTTAATTTGTTTTAATGGACTTTACATTCCTGTAATATAAATGCTGGGGACTGACATTGTACCTCTTATACAAATTTTGTATAGACAGAAATAAATTTTTATTTATGTAAATGACGAATTATTCATATCTCAGTTATTATTATTGCCCTTAGTATCATAACGAGAGAGTTATATATATTGTACTGTTCATTGACTTAGCCAGGTATGGGCAGATGCAGAAGTTGTGGGTAAATACTAAGCCAGAGACTATCCAAAACGAGGAGTAAATTTATTTAACCTCTCAGCTGATTTTTTAAGACTTCTATCTCAAAATGGCGGATAAGGTTTTAAATATCCAGCTAATTTTCTAAAATTATAATTCTACATTACATAATTTCTTATAGTTCAAGTTTTTATTTTTTTATACTTATGTTGTCAACAGTTTGTTGACCAGTGTTGATACATTTTAACTTGGTTTACATTCGTTCGTACGGAGATTAAACCCTTACGGTATTATTACAAAAAAGTTAAATACGTATTAAATACTCGCTTTAAAAAGGTTACGTTTCAAATGCACCGCGCTCGCTTAATGTCCGCCGTCTTGCTCTTTTATCTCGCTTTGGTTAGGTTAGATTAGACTTGTGAAAAAAGGATAACGCGAACTTGCCTAGGGCGAGCGCGGTGCATTTAGTTCGAATCCTTTTTAGCAAGTATTTAATACATATTTAACGTTTTTTTAATAACACCGTTATAGTTTCGGATAGTCCAGGAATTTAATTAACATTTAATTTATAATTAATCAAAATATATTTTGATTGAGGTGTATCAAACAAACTGTGTGTGCTTTTATGCATTATGCGTGAATTATTGGCTCTCGGTCTATACAATAAAGAAATATCCCGAAACTGTCGTATCGGGAGAACGTGAGGACAGCGTATCTTTAATTTTATAAGATGCAGGTAATAGTCATTGGTTCATATTAATATTAATAATATTTTAATGTTCCAAGTCAATGTGTACATAATTAACAGTAATATTGGTATCTGCACTGGTTACAAACCGTATCGCAGATATCACAATTTCATATAATGAGAACTAAAACAAACAGTGACTTAAACATATGTAATAAATAAAAACTTAATTTGAATTAACTAAATATGTGAGATTATTGTGTAACACGGTATTCCGAGTGAGACAAGAGTGTTTTATGATAGTAATGAGTGAATTGTTTATTAAATAAAAGTGTATGATTTGAACTACCGAATTTATAATTATAATTTAAATTGTGGTAATAATAAATATGACAGCCATCGCTTTTTGTTTTTTTCCTGAACAAGGCTAGCGTAATATAAAGTCGGCATTATATTATTTTCGCCGGTTCGAAAAGAATCATTTAGTTCCTAATATGAGAGTGGGTAGCGATGTCGCCATACTTTGTTTTTGAAACCTTATGCGCAACAACATCAGATTTATAAATATGTTATAGTTTTATTATTCATTTGATTATAATAAATATGACACCACCACAGTATAATAGAAAGTTTTAAGGTACATTCGGTTAATACGAGACGATTAGTTATAGATGCTACCGCGTTATCAGCGTGTCGAACCTTGTCGCACTAAAATAAACTTCCGAGAAAACGAGGCATTTTTATATTTTACTAGCGAGCCTGGGAGACGTCTCACCCTGATAATAAAAAATTGACAAATTACATACCTAAACCTTCCTAATCACTCTATCTACTGGTGAAAACCGCATGAAAATCCGTTTTGTAGTTTTCGAGTTTATCGCAAACAGACAGACAGACGATGTGTCAGAAGACTTCGTTTTATACTATGTAATTATAGGTTATTAGGCGTTTTTCCACAATCTCATCTATTGTTAAATGACGATGTGGTCCACGACAGTAAACACCCTAAACTGGCTCTTAATTGCTGCTGCTGGAACACACCCATAGGTGCTTGCCGACAAATTTTCAACTTGGGAGTAGTAGCTAGCTAGAAAAGTCCTTACCACTATTATCTGAGCCATCATCGCATCGCCAAAAAATGTCAGGGAAATAAATGAAAAAACAATTAAGAAAAATATTAACATCGTAATTTATTTCGATGAAGACGCAGACAAAACCCTAAGATACATCCGTCTCATTCAATAACTTCAAAATAACGTCAGTTAAATTCCTTTGGTGTGTGTGTAAAAACCGCCAGTCCAATTATTGCGTTATGTCTAACATCAAGCAAGCCGATAGTTCTTAGCATATGCAAACAGTTTTCCCATTTAAATTTATTGTGACCTTAGACAACTTCGTGGCGATACACGCAGGTATGGTAGTAGCACCAGAAGGACGTTTTGAAGACGAAATGATGGGGAAAATAGCTGCATTCTTGCAGCAGTTATGAAATGCTGTTTGTGTTAACTAGCTACCTGGCCCGGCTTCGCGAGAGTATGAAGAAGTGGAGACCAAATTTCCCCTTTACAGTAGACCATGTAATGAAATAAGAGATGGCGAATAAACGTCACTTCTCTTTCACTCGCTTACTAATTTTTTGTATATGGCTTTTTTACCCAAATTTTTCACTTTTCAATTTTACCACATTCCCAAAAAAAATGTGAAGGTTAGATTTAACCATAAAAGTTTGCAAGTCTCGACACGTTGTACTGAATATGAAATATGCAAGTTTTTACAAGTATCATTGGCGGAACTTCTTAAAATATTATCTGCCTTCATTGATAGCTGAAGTCAAGCCAACATTTTAGTTTTTGACTATCGAAAGCAGAAAAATTTTCGTGGACCCCCGCTTACAAATCGTGAACCCCCGGAGGACCACATGAATCGCTTTCAGAACTGGGCATATAGATGAAGATGATTAATTCATAAAAGCACCGTTTACCTTTTGTTGCAACCGTAGTTACTATGCATTATTAAATCGATTACAACTTATGTACGAAGGAAGGTTTATATTTTTAAAGTGAAACTTCATATGGGAGGACTTTAAACTTCTGATCCGCAACATTTATGTGTGACTAAAAGTGGTGGGAGTACACACTGTGTAATTTTTCCTTTTAAGGGGGTAGTACATATCCCCCTCCCCCTCGCCGCCATCCCAAATCTCAATTCGACGGACGACAATTGAAAGTCGTACCGAATTCACTTCTACCGCGTGTGAGACACACACGTTTTTGAGAATAAACACATCTTTTCCGATCAAACATTTATTGAAAATTTGTGCTACACAAAGCATTACATAATCATTATAAAAATACATATGTAGTTAATAATAAATATTAACATCAACTTAGCCAAATAACTTTAAACCAGCGAATGCACAATAATACTTTATTTCCACTTAAATTACATACTATTTAATATGCTTTACATATTGAAAATTGGAATGTATATCATAAAATGTTAACTTATATAATTTTTACTTATTCCACACGTCCGTGTTCACATATTATTTCATAGTGAGATAGATATATTTAATACAATTTAAAACTAATATAATTATTTAAAAACATTGTTCATCAAACCAATGATTCAAAGTTGTTCAAAAATATTATGTATCATAGATTCGTCATACGAACTATTAGAGAAGGAAATTTATTTTAAAAGAATATTATTACTTTGAGAAACTTCTAGCACCTATTTTAATTAAATATTATAATGCTAGTTTTAATATTTCATCGTTTTAAAAAATACACTTATGTATAGAAAAAAGTTCAGGTAACTTTTTTGTACACATTTATATTAATATTAAAAAGAGAAATGGTTTGTTTTTTGTTTGTGATGTGAATCCCAAAGAAACATTAAATGAATTTAAAAATTCTTTGAACTATAAAAAGTTACATCATCGGCGAGTAACAAAGGCTATTTTATTTTGAAAAAAGTCATAAAAATAAATATCAACCCGTGCAAAGCCAGACGAGTTCCTAGTTCTTCCTATATTAAGATCAATGTAGTAAGAATCGAATCGAAAGTCCTACCAAGATCATAAAACACAAACATAAAATAACAATAAACATCCTTAAATTAAATGAAGACTATTACACAATTCTTATAACGAAATGTCAAATTATTGTAAAATTGCGACAACAACAAAAGATCAATGTGTATTCATAAAAAAAGTGCATTTTAATAAGAAATAATAATTAAATAATCACAAACGCATTGGTAATTAGGACAATCTTAAATTCAACAGTAGATTAATTGAACAAAAATTCACTACAATTATTATTGTGACACGGGAGAAAGTTTTTGTCATGGTGGTGTGTAAGAAATACACTAGGCCTTAATAAATTACTTAGATATAAAGAAAATGGCAGTCTGTCTGAATATAAAATTAATCAATTGTGCAAGTCGATTTCATTGCAGTACGTAATAAAGTTTTTGGAATGATTGCTTGATCCCAATTTATAATAATATTAGATAACACTGGAAATGTCTTAATAAATCCTCAGGTCAATATATTTGATACTGCCTTGCAGTTAAATGAAACATAATGTTTGAAGAAAGGAAGCTTAACTCAAGTTTTTTCTTCTTCGTTGAACATAAACTTAAACCATATAACTTAAATGATAACAACAATATATTTATAACTACATAATATAGCAGCTAACGGAAAATGGAATTACAACGTAATCGGATATATAGATTCCTAAGAGGAAAATGAACTTCATAAGAGCTATAGCGTCTACAAATAAACATACCTCTTGTATTCAAAGCGATTTCAAAGGCCGATATAACGTTGAAAGGCGCATATTCAGGCTTCCACTAAATGCTTCATGTTGTACAGGTTAAAATTAACTATAGACTATTTAAGATCCGTCCCGTTGCAATCGAGCCGCTTGAAGCGCTGCAACGTGTTGTTCGAGTTCACGAACACGTTGCTGGCTGTTTTGCAGCTGTCGCTTCACGATCCTTAACTCTTCGCCTTGTCGGTTAAATGCCAGACGCAACTGTTAAAGATAAACCAATATTTTAAATACCATAATTAGAAACTATTTCCTTGAAAACTTTTCTAGATATCATTTTTGGCAACCGACCTTTGTTGTTGTTGAAATGAATGAAAACAAATATTTGAAGGTAGTCAGTTTTTTTTTTCAAGTTTGTTGATTTCGCACATAGACCATTTGGAATTGGCAATATAAAGGAGGAGAGGAGTGATCACAATTTGATACAATTCACTACTCACTCCCTTGACGTGTTGAATGAGCATACTATAAAAGTCGCCAAGATCTGTCAGTCGTGATTTAGATACAAGTCTGAGAGTCGTGGTTATTTCAAAATTGCTTTTATGTTGTATTTATGTTATATAGTATAATACGTGTTTATATCTAAATTTGTATTCTGTGCAGGTATATTCAGAGCGGTCAAAAAATTAAATTAGTTTTTCCATGGAGAAGATTTTTATTATATTAATCCTGAGCACATAACCGATTTTCCGGATAGTGAGGTTTAAGCACCATGTCAAGTTTTAATGTCTAAAGCCTATTATAGTCCGTTAAATATCTTAAGATTAGCAATCACATGCTTGACAAAATTAGGTTGTCAGTTTGAAATGTCAAAATGAATTGTTATCCCCCCATGTTTTTTAATAAAAATTTTCCAACACAATTACATAACAGTGCCATCTACACAGCGGACTTATAACCAAAAATACACACGCCTTTTCTATACAAACCCGATTATGAGAAGTGAAAACAGCGTGACTGAGATCACGTTTGCTAGCTATCCGTGATTTAACAAGGCGTTGTCGAAGCGCTTATGACGTATCTACAGCTTTTTACTTATAATATGATTGACTAATACCAATACTTTATCATAATTTTCATTGAACATGTAATAACTGAGCCACAGCAACGCGTGGCCAGGTCTGCTAGTATATAATAAACTTACTTCATGTTCAGTGCTGAAGACGTCGCCCTGATTGATCTGCTTGTATAGTGGTACGGGTTCAGCGTCGTCTGTCTGTTTTCCGAACATGCGTTGCAACTGGTGGAACTTTGTATTCTGATTCGCGTTCGTTTTTTGAGATTTCTCATTCACAATCTATAAATTAGAATACTTCTATTATAAAAAAAACTAATAAATTTAATAACACGTATTTATGGTGAAAACGCAAACCAAAATATAAGTTTTTTTTTCCATATTTAACACTTTTCATAACACATTGGAAGTTTTTATTATAATCTATTAAATACGTACAGTAAGCCCTGATAAGTTACATTTACGATCAAGTAATTAGAAATGATGTGATTTTTTTTAAATATATTTTAACTTAGTTTAACAAAATTTGAACAACCAATTTTCATAACATATGTACAGTTATAAAAATATGTGTATATGAATTGTTTCATTCATGGGAATCCAAATTAAATCCACGATCTACTAATGAGATCATTATCATTAACCCGTATGTGCATCTTATGGATTCCCAATTTTTTTTTCGCTTTTCGCTACAGAACACGATCCGAGATCGATTATTCGATTTTTAGACATAGAAAAATAGATTATTTAAATCGATATTAAACACATATCGATCCCCGACACTATACAATTATGATTCGATTTTTTCTATTTAGATAAAAATAAAACCATACAATTAAATATACATTAAATAAAAGTGTGTGTGTAGTTATGTACACGCGTTAGAAGTTATACTTCTTTGGCGTAACAAGATAAAAATCTTTTCGAGAATTTTATCTTTCGCCTTATTCTACGTTTGTAGAAAAAACGACACTAACAATAGAAAAATGTATTTAATACATTGAAAGTTTTAATATAAAGAAATACAAACAACAAATTCAAAGAAACAAAATGTTGACTATAGCTAACTTCAGGGTGTCGGTTTTTCGTGACGCTGCGCGTGCGCATCGTAAAAATTTAGTCTCATCAATTGTCCCTAACGCGCCAAAAGAAGTATAACTTCAAAAACCCCTTATTTTTTTTTAAGAAATATATTTTTGAGTCGATTCCAGAGACGATTTAAAATCGTTTTTTTTTTTTGCGAAGAATCAATCGCCTTCCCTAATTTAGACCAGTGGAGATCATTATAGACTATTTGGAATAATAGACATGGATTATTGACCTGGACATCGTTGTCGTTGGTGTGATTGTCGTTGTTCGGTTGCCACGTGGCGAGCGGACGGTAATCTGGCGTCGTCTCTCGCGAGAGGAACGCGAATTTCTTCCTATTGTTCGCGTCCTGCGGCTGCAGCGCCGGTGTCTCCTTGCTCGACGTACGCGGCTTGTGAGTCGATATCGTTACACCTGGACCAATACAAAAACAAATCAAATTAATGAAGGGCTTATAACGTGAAGTTTACAACATTAAAAAAAACTGTAATTCATTCATATTGAGCCTGTAACAGCTTAGACCAGTTCAGAGGGCGTGATAATAAAACTCTGTAAGTGTCTCTCTTTTTTTTGGCAACAAGTCATCTAGTAGATTAATGATATTACAAGTTTCATGCAATCATTTCAATGAACTAAGGTGGTGGCCGTCTTGTTAGAACTTTCCAGGGAGTTTTTGTAACAGGTTAGAATCCATACTCCGTGGTATTATTGTCGATCCACTTCATTTATGCATAATTATCAAACTATATTAAGTAAAAAAAAAATAGTGCGTGGAGTCCCTCCGCGCGGAAGAAGTGAAACTTCGTAAAGTGGAAATGAAAATAGGAAGGGATAGAAATAGATTTTTAGTGAAATCATTTTG
This sequence comes from Antheraea yamamai, assembly GCA_036509395.1. Classification (NCBI taxonomy): domain Eukaryota; kingdom Metazoa; phylum Arthropoda; class Insecta; order Lepidoptera; family Saturniidae; genus Antheraea; species Antheraea yamamai. Next base: position 12,709,999 of record AP028432.1, read on the forward strand.
TTTCTTTTGAGACAAACTTTATTAACATTGTTTACAATTCACAATTGATCGCATCTTTTAATTATCATTTTCGAGTGTAGAGATATCCAAATCTATAACATTTACAATGGGATTATGATAACTAATGTAAGATACGAAATGTTTGATTATTTTTCTTGTTCTGTCTCTTTCTATTCCCCCTCCCCAGGAGCGTTGAACGTTTAACGCAACAGTGCTTTCATACCTCCTTCATGGTAGCGCTAAATGTTTAACGCAACCTTGTTGGAAGTCGCATTAGAAGTTTCATTTCAAAACACCGTAAATATTACATAATATAGAGCCAAAGAGACACCCCCCTTGTAGGCCCATAGGCGTTTTCCCGAAGGAAGGTATAGGCATAATCATCACGCCAGCCCACGACGTATTGGCGATTTTAAACTCAGAGAAATCCACAGCCCTGTTTTCCCCCTTGCAATAGTACTACAAGGCCCTGTCTCAGGTTGAGGTTTCCTCACGATGTTTTCCTTCACCGTCAGCCGATAGTGTTACCAATTTAAATTAGTAAGTGCACGCAAATTCCGGAAAATTCGTAAGTACATGCTGAGGTACGAACCTGCGGACATCGAAATGATATTCCTTTCCTTTTCTTTGTACTCGCACTGTGCGTGCGTGTGTGTACGAGTACGGAGTAATAAATTCGTAAATAAAACTGTATTATATTTAAAAGAAAGAAAGAAAAATATTTATTGTCACAGAAACAAAAGTGTACAAAAAACCCCTTAAACATAAATAGTAAATCTATACCAATTATCAAAAAAAGTTAAAAAAAAACGCAATAAAACGCAAACTCAAATTTCCGGATAAAATGCAAGTGTACATCAGTCATTCCGCACTCAAAAGTTGTGAGGATAAAATAATCTTAAAAATCCCGGCATGTACCCACGAATATTTCGGAATTCGCGTACATTTACTAATTTAAATTGGTAACACTATCGGCTGACGGTGAAGGGAAATATCGTGAGGAAACTTTAACCTGAGGAATATTCTTGTAGTACCACCGTATGTGGGAAAACATAGACTGTGGATTTTTTAGAGTTTGAAATCACCAATATGCTGATGATGATGATAAAGGGAGAGACACAATATCAGAGCAAGCTATTTATATTTCCAGAAGAATAATCAACATCGATGTGAGAATAGATCATGAAGACAAGACACGTGTAATTGATAGTTGTCTTTAAAAATTTCATCTTGAGACGTGACAGCGGCCAATCAATTGCAGACGGAAGTGCATAGTAACATCCACTCGCGAGTTTTTGGCGGGATTTTGGTCTGTCATGTAGTGGATTTTATATTTTATTCATAATCTTGTGTTACTTGACTCTGTATTGTGTAAAATTGGTGGTGTTTTATGTAATACAGTTTGTTTATTGTGCATAGGTGAAGTGAATGGAAAATAATACCACGGACCGTGAATTCTGAGATGCCACAAAAACTCCATGGAAAGTTCTAACAAGATGGCCACCATCTTGTTAGTTCATTGAAATTATATCAAGATACTTGTAATATCGATATTCACTTGACAGTGGCAGTAATAGTCTACCAGAAGACTGGTTGCCAAAAATGGAATAGATGAAGAACTTGTAATACTATTAACTACTCGACAATGGCAGTAATAATTTAAACGATTGGTTGCCAGAAATAAAGTTAAAAAAAAAACATTACTCATTTGATCGGTTTTTGCAAAGCTTATAACATGATAATTGTTACAAAATCTTACCAGTTTTCATGCTGATAAGAAGCGGTGGAGCGTTCATCCCACTCAGCCAGTCCTTAGCAGAGAGTGCAGGCAGCGGGGCGGCCGTGTCAGGGTATAGATCCTCCTAAAATATAAAAACCACTCCAATAATGTTACATTGTTTAGTCTAAATACGAGTTAAAATCTTCCTATTTACATATATATATATATGTATGTCATATGACACAAGTTTTTTATTATGAATTTTCCAGTTTTTATACACCGAGACCGAAATTTAAATTTTGCCGTTCCATAAGGAGTTTTAGTTTTTTTGTACAAAATATAAGCATTTTGAAAAATAACGTAAAATAGTAGGAACGGCTAAAATTGGATTTAATTTAATTTTAAATGAAATGTTAAATGACATACGTTAAAATGTAAAATCGGTGAAATACCTGAAAACAGTCGGATTTACGAGGCACGATCATCGATATCGGTTCGCAGAGTCCACGAGAAGTGTGAAGCTTGTAGAAGCGGAATACTTCACAAGCGGCCGTGTTCACTCCTCGTTTCGGTATGAAACCTAATCCACGCTGGAAAAAAAATAAGGATAAAAATTATAGTAGTAAAACGAACGTCACGGTGTGTTATATCTAGTATGTGATGTTTAACTGATTTTATAGGATGTACCGCACTTATAAGAATGGGCTAATGTAAATTTTGTCTCAAGTTTTGATGAGACTCACTAGTCAATAAAAAACCTCAGCTTTTCTATGATAATGAAATAAAGAACAGTATAGGTGTGTCGATATTTAATATGAGTGAACTTAAAGGTAACGCTTCAAAAAAGTGTCACACAGCAAGAAGTTCACACATATTTTGTTTATGTGTGAGATTCATATATTTTTGTAATTTGTGGGACTCACATTTTGATTAAGCGTGAGATTAATATTTTATTTAAGCGTGAGATCTATACTTAGCTTATGCGAGCAATCCATTACCCTTAATCTTGAAACTCGTGTTTTGATAGAGCGTAAGACTTATATTTTGCTTAAGCGTGTAACTCATGTATTTGGTTAAGGGTAGCGTTCGTATGTAAGTGAATTTTTATCAAGGGTTACCATTAACTTGCATAATAATAAATTTAGCACGGGGCTCACGTAGAATTTGCTTGATATTTTTCCTATACGGAATGTTCGGAAATTAAGACAATAAGCAATAGCCCCTTGCCCAAGCTTAACTTCTGCACTCACTATCATATCTAGTGCAATTATTTTACACAATATACCGTCACAACTACTACCTGTCTACATCTATGTATCCACATATCTTTATCCATCATTTATGTTGCCGTTGATAATGTTGTATGTAAGCTGTTAAGACCTTGCTAGGAAATTGCATAGTCAGTTCGAAAAAAAATAAAATGGATTTGTTTACATAAAGAATAGTAAAAATCCATATCACACAACATCTTTATTTTCTCTTTGGTTATAAACATAACTGTATAAATCTTAAGGAAAATCAATAGTAAAGAAAGAAAGGAAAACTACTTTATCTAAAGGAGCAGCTAATTAAAAAAAATATGAGACTAACCATTAAAGTAGACACAATATATAATTAATTATTTAACAACAAAACCTCTATAATATGCATAGCAAATTACTAATTTTCTATGTATTTTATTCTAATTTCAGATAGAGCTGTTTTTCACTTTATTTCATTTAGAAACTTTAAGAGTTTAGTGTAATATGTAGGAGTGTACTATCATATGTCTGCTACAATTAATATTTATGTTGTCATTAAGTTTTTTGTATCTTACCTGTGGATTACCCGACAAGAATTGATTGAGGAAGTGCACATATGGCTGTTCATCGACCACTTCATAATATCTGATATTCCCATCACCCTTGCCAGCAAGGTATACCTGTAAATGATTAAATTAATATACGAATTACGAGTATATCATTATCAACCGTATTCAAAAAGGAGGAGGATCTCAATTTGGTTGTATTTTTTTAAAATATTTGTTACTTCAGAATTTAGTATTTATAAACCGATGGATTTTTGGATTGGATTGGATCGATTTTTTTTTTATTGGAAAGGGGGTATACTTAAAATGGCCGAATATTAATGGGCCTTCGATTTCAAACTTACATCAGGAACTCGAATAAAATGAAATAAGAATGAATAGCGATTGTGATCTTTGTATGTTTATGATAATTCAAATCTAAGTAGGTATAGTCAAGGATGGTTTGGTGAATTTTGTTAAGGTAAAAAAAGCCGGTTTTATTTATATGAAATAATCTATAATATACATGTATATATATTGAAATATAAATATAACTACCCAAAAACACATATGCGATATACT
>AP028432.1:12762123-12930114 GCA_036509395.1 Antheraea yamamai
TTTTATCTAAGAGCTTAAGTTAGTGTTCGTATTAATCAACACATCTTTGCATATAATATTGTTTCATTTTATTGTGAAAAATTAATCCTAAAAAACATAAATATACAAAAATATTATAAAATTATATTTACATTTATTTAAACAGACGTTTTTTTGTCATTGGATTATAATGATAATTGTAATTTATTAAAATTCGATATAATAATGTCCTGCTTTTGACGGCGATGTACGCCTTAAAATATTTGAGCATTTTGTTCGTCATTCATTGTAGGACATCAACACATTCACTGTTTTTAATGGAAATAATGAAAGCGATGTTCTTGTCAACTTCGACCCGCTACCAACAATAAAGAGATAATGTAGTTTTTAGTACTGTAATTATTGTAGGAAAGGCTAAATCTTTCTCTAATATTCTCATTACACTTGTGATATACTTATTTCGTTAATATTTGGTTGGGGCTATTATTAAACAGTGAGTGTGTTAATACACAATTAAAAACTAAAAACTAAAGTATAAAACTAATAGAAAATCGAATATCTTCGGTCTCTATCGAAAGGGAAATATTTTTCATATGTATACAATATAAAAATGTTCATCATACATTAGTTTCTAATCTCGGAATTATGTTTATAAGAGATATGGATTTCCGTTAGCTAAAGCATTGTTACTAAAGTTATGATATAAAGAATTATAAATGTTGAATTTGAAGATGAAACTCCCTTTCTTTGTTTAAACATTGACTATTACAATATAGGTACATCGAGAATTGAAACTAGATGACATAACATAAGTTTGACCAGAATACGTCGTACGCAGTCCTTTATTTACTGACCTTCACTGTCGCTGTCGCTCTTATCTGCAATCACAAATACGCTTAGGGTTAACATTTCATCATGATTTTGTTCAAATAAATAATACAAACATGTTTGTTAGTTACCAATTATGTCGGTTGTTATTTGCACATGATAAATATTGTAAATATTTTTTGCCTTTGGATTTTATTAATACTTGATAACTAATAATGACCCGATTAAAAAGTTTCAAAGAGAGTTTTTCTTATTTAGTTAGTAAATACGAATCATTGTAATAAAAAAGCCAGAGCAATTAAGAAAATCTTTTCTTGTTATTTTGTAAAGCTTAAGTAAAGTTAAGCACAATTAGGTATAGAAAATGATGTAAACATTTTTCAAAACTTTATATATTTTTAGTCGTCAGTGATGAAGCATCATGTCACCCGTTTACGATGGTAATTATTAGTAATAGTATAATATTTTTTTAGATGTTAGTATCGCTATTGCTATAATTACTTTCTACTATTATAGATTATTTGCTATATTAAATATATACATATAAATAATTACAGCGATTCCCAAAATGTGTATTGAAGCGCCCTGAAGTGCCATGAGGATGCCATTAACGGCACCATAGCACTCTTTTTTCTTAAGTGTATTTAATAGAAAATGGATGCTGGTGTAAACTAAAAAAATCTGATACATGCTTAAGTGGACCTCAGATTGTGAGGTCTAACGAAAAAGTTGTTTGAATTACTGTGCGTATAATCATAGAATTTTGTTGAAAAGGACGTATTATAAAATATTAATCCTGTGGTGGCGCCATGAGAAAATTTGGGAATCACTGTAATATTATGCATTTTACGCTTTACTCTTTCCACCAAGTAATGTACGCAGTGCATGCAATACTCGCAATATGAAGCACTAGTCTAAGTGCTACATTAAAACTACTGACCTTTCTTACCGGGATACGCGTGCCTCTTTAGTCTGTCGTAAAGATCTTCTTTCGTACCGTATATACTGGCGTTTGATCGTGCTAAACTATTCATTTTTCCATTCATACCGTTGTGTAGACTCTCTTTCATGTAAGTTTCATTGTAGAAATTCGGCATCTCCCATCCGTCTTCTTCATCGTCGTAGTAGTGTGCGTAGGTGGAGTGGTGAGACGGTGCTATTGATTCCGCATACGGTGTGTGTGCTCCGTAGTAGAAGTTTACTTGGGAGCCGTTTTGGTCGATAGCCGGTGTGAGAGTCTTCTTTGGTTCTTTCCTCTTTGATGACCTGAAATGAGAAACAATCAATACGATTTTAAAAGGAATACGTTTAAATGTTCGAATTTGTCAAGATTAATATATATCTTTTATTACATATAATTTTAAACGTAAAACCTTTTTTTAAATAAGTGGTAGATGTTGTAAATTTGTGCTGCTTTCGTGTAATCGATTTATCTTTTGTTTCGTTTTCTATATTAATTTGAGAACTTATTAAGAAGCTATTTTTATGTCAACTATTCTTTATTTGCATTATGACTATAAGAATAATAATAAATCACATGCATTTAATAATCATTACATTCTGTGATATTTATACGTTTTACGTATTCTTTTTTTTATTATATGAATTATTTTTAATTTTGTATTATTATTTTATATATATATATACATATATATATATATATATATATATATATATATATATATATATATATATATATATATATTGTATTAATAATTATGTAAATAATTAGTTGTTTTTTAGATGTACTTCATTTATTTAGTCAGCTCAGAAATAATAGCTTTAATAATACGTTTCGTAGATTATTTTTGTACTTAAATATGTTATGGATGTTATGCTCTAGTATTGTTTGTTCGTTTTATTTGATATAAAAAATTAGAAACTCGTGGCACTGTCTTTGTAAGTACTACTATTGAACCAGAGACTGCGTATTTGATTCGTGCACACAAATTAGTTTTGTTTGATGAGTATAATTGTCGGTTCTGTATCTGGATGTTAAATATTTATATACTGATGTTTAGTTACTATAAATCAAGCTATGCTTACTTCACAATTAAATGGCTATGTACCAAACAGGGTACACATTTATAAGATAAAAAAAAGATAAACTAGGATGTCTTGAAGTTAATTTGTTCAACTCGGTGGCACTTTTAGTAGGTTCATTATAATTTATATCATAACGATTTTGGTGCTTCTATTTCATGAAAAAAAATTAGATATTTATTTTTAACACATTACACGTGACAAACGTACTTTTATTATTTGCGTAGTCTGTCACTAGAGCGCGGTTCATGTAAAATTACGTATTTGGTTGCTTTTTGCTAACATATAAATACAATGTACGATTGGTTGTGTTGCTAGGCGACGATTTGCACTGTTTCCCTCCAGAAATTTAGTTTGCCTAGTTACTCGCGACTTTTATCGCATACGCCCTCTGCACGTGATAGTCAGCGACGAATAGACCAAAGACCGTGTTAATATTGTAGCTACATGGAGTTTCTATTAAAACACAAACCTGGCGCAGATCATCCATACAAGAAGTACAAGGAATATAATGAAGATGACGCCACCGGCCACTCCGCTGGCGATGTAAGCGAATTCGCTCTTATCTCTACAGTGCCGGCCAGTGAATGAACCAGCACATCTACACGAGGGCTCGCCGCGGGCATCCTTGACACATTCACCACCGTTGTCGCAGTAGTTCTGACAGACATCTATAAAAATACGTAATATACGGTAATAGTTGACGCAATAATACAGCGTGAATTGTCATATGGCATGAGTGTTGATTATTCGAATACAAGACAATAATTTTCGTGGTATAGTCCACGCCAAACTTTTTGGCCGCTCTGAATATAGCCGTGACTATGGGCTTGCGCATAATATCATTAAGATTTGAATACAAAACAAAGTAAAAGTAGTATTATAGGAATTTAAATTGGCATTTATTTATCCTTAAGTTGTCTCGATGTTATGCATATAATAAAATACCTATTATTACGTAAATTTGTGATCTACGCACCTATATTCAGGGTGGCCATAACATTTGACGCGGACTATACATAAATGTGAAAGTTTATAAAGTCGCTCATGTGGGTTGGATTATTAGGATTGTATTTACAAAAAACATTGATTGTATATTTACTCTCTTGTATAAAAACAAACTCAAACAGCTATAATTTCGATAAAGAGAGTTTCTGTCTTATATCAAATATCGAACTCGAAAACATAAACAATGCAAAATTGGATAAGTTATAAATGACTCGATTTAAATTTCAAGTAATATTAAAACAAGTAATGCTTTTGTAACAATTTCTACTCGGAATCTATATTTATCCTGTGCTTATATTTTTTTCCCGATAAGAAACCTGTTGGTGATCAAATAAACTAATATACAATACAATACATACAAATAAACTTTTATACCAAAATATATAAACAATGTAATATCATACCTGTACAAACTTTTCCTGTGCCGTTGAAGCCAGGCTTGCACTGACATTTAAATTCGCTATTTTCGGGTATCAACAGACAATATGCATTGACGTCGCAATGCATCTCGGGGCCGCTCATTTCACATGGATTATTGCAGTCCGATTCTGCAGTCTATAATTTAGAGTATATCAAAGGTTACTCAAAGCGCCAGATGTCATCTGATATCTTATCTTTGTTCGAAAAGAGAATATAATCCTTAAATTTCAATATTTTACAAATCATTGTTCATAAATATTTTCTCTATCATAATATAACCATATTATGGCTTTAAATTGTGAATCGTAATATTTATCAACTAAAAACTTAAATACTACGTTAAAAAAAAGAAAGTAAGAAATGTGTTTTTATTAGGTACATTAAATATCTCAGGTAAAACATAACAAATCATATAACTTGATGCCATAATATATATAACATTAGTACGAAATTATAATTTATGCTATATAGGTATACACCTGTAATCACTTTATAAGAAGCCAGTCATTTCAGCTAATTGTAGACCTATTTTATAGACTTATTATACAGTTCGAGATTTAACAAAGACTTAGAAAGTTGGAATTTTTAGGTACTTACCGCGCCCACTCCTCTAGTGCTAGTGTTAATGGGACAAGGAATACAGACAGTCTGTTGTGGTTCTGATTGATACGTTCCCTTACGGCATTGCATGCACGTATTCAGTGAAACGTCAAGATAAAAACCTGGAAAAAAATATACGCTTTAACGATATGGCAACGAACATATGACTTGAGATTTAAATTTTATGTAATTAAATAGTTTAGACTTTCTTTCACAATTAATTATGGTTATTTGAGATGGTTTAACTATTGAACGATAAGACATTATAAAACGTAAATTACCAGGCTTGCAGACGGGCAATGAACACTGATCGGGCGAAGCAGCACCCGCTTGAGGTGTGGTGGTACCAGGCGGACATGGAACGCAAGCGGCACCAGAACCAGTAGCTCTCCATGTTCCGCGGGGGCAAGGTTCGCAGCCACCATCACTGCTTAGTTGTTCACCTGAAATTGGTGATGAAATCACTAAAAATGTAATTTGTTTACTTGTAGACTTTCGTAGAGATTTGTGGGAAACCAAACTTGCTTATTATTCTGAACAAGGTTAACATTGTTGCAATGGTATGATTTGCATTACGTAAATGTTTCATGAATATGCTACTGTGTGAATTACCTGATGGACAATCATCTCTGCATTCGGCTGCGGAGACGGCTTCTGTAGCGCGTGTAGTTTGGCCTCTCGGGCAGGCAATGCAGGAGAATGCGCCCTCCCTCGGTTGGTACGAACCGTGGCCGCATGGTCGGCATAATCCAGCCTCCGCATTGTAGTATTTGCCAGCGGCGCACTTCTCTGTTTATATGTAACAATTTAGTATACGATACTATTCAGTTAATATTTTCAGGTGAGTTAGCAAAGTATCTTTCCTGAATAGTTCATAAATTGATAACTACATTTTCATCTATATTTATCTATAAATACTTAAAAATGTTACTCCTAAAAAATTTGTGTACTTTGATTAATTGAATTTGTCAAAACCATTAACTTTTATGAGTATCCCTAAGGTTACATTTATGTCGTTCCATTAAGGCATGGTAACGGTAATTTCACTCGGTTTTCGTTTACAAGATTTATACCTAAAAATGGATTGAGTAAACGAAAACCTCTTTCCGTATATCTCTTCCCAAAAATAAAGGCTACCCGATACTGTTATGCATACTAGGTGTATGTTGAGTTATTATTTCTTATCATTAAAAATCTATTGTTACGGTATTTGCAGTTTGGTTACAATGATAGTTATAATTTTGTTTGTAATACTTTACGATTCCGTGTAGTAAAATTGTGTCTATGCAAACGTAACTTACATTATTACTTTATCATATAAATACATATTATTTAAAGTTAAAATTTACCTTTGCAGTCAGCAGCACTTCGGGCTCCTGTCGTTTGGGTGACCCCAGGTTGTCCTGCGATGGACGGGCATGACGTACATTGCAATTGACCAGTTTCGGACTGGTAACTGCCCATCGGACATGGTTGGCAGGAATCACTGCTTGCATCCAGGAACGTACCGACCGCACAGGCAACTACAAATAACACACAGAATTAACCATTATGTTAAAAACAGCTGGATGAATATTAAAAAATGGTCACTGGTTATAATCTTTCTTCACATGCTACAGAGTGTTCAATCCACTTTCAATTAACTAAAACAGATGTAGGTGTGTCGTGTACCAAATAAATACATACATAGTAGCTATTATGTGAATATGAGCATATATAACAATATTACAAAAATAGGTTTCTATTATTTTCGCTCACAAGGAATGATAGTGAGTTGGTTTTTTTTTTATATTTACCACAATCAGGGGCCATTACAACTTGTCCCATAGGGCACGCATAGTCAGAAACAAGTTGCAAACTCGCCGGATCTGGGACAGTGTTCGGAAGAATGTTTCGAACGTCGAATTGTTCGTCTTCGAGTATAAGTTTTTCCAGTAGTCGTTGCACAGTAGAACGTTCATTATTACCACCGTGAATTACTGGATCACTGGAAATATAAATATGATTTTATTATTATAAAATATTTTTTATTTTTAATTATTATATTAATTATTATATTTCTATCGTTAAGATTAAACAAAAAAATAATATATTTTGACAAACTGCAAACACTTTTACATTTGTACATGATTTATGTGCTGTGGTGTTGAAAGCATAAAGCAGTATAATACGAGTCGTAGAACCTGTGCAAGGTACGGCAGCGATAGTAATATCACCCATAACTATTCCTACAGCAAAGCAAGAGTGCCCGTGTTGATGTTTCACACACAAATAATATGGTAAGCTTAAGGTGCTTTAAATCAATTTTCAGTGGTAGAACATATGAGTGATTAACCTTAGGCCCTACTATGGACCAACTTAGGGTTGCTAATAATAAGTATTCTCTGCAGTCACATAAGGCGGTCTGCATGGCTATTTTCTAAATTATTCTATAAACGAAAGCGTAAAAGTAACTTACTTGATAGACGGGAAAGAGATTTCCACGCTGTATGTATCACCGGCTTGACGACCTTCTCTACTGCTTCGTATCCTAAGTGCCAAATAAATTACATGCAATTGTGATAGAAAGACATGCTTTATACCATTAGGCAAAAGGCAAATAGTGCATTATTTAAATCAAAATAGTTGATCAGTGCTACCGTGCTAATGTGTTATTTTGCGACTGCTTTTATTGACGTGTCTCGATGTGCCCCGAATTCTATCCACTACTCTAAATACGTATATAAGGGAAATATAAAACCCTCATTATATAATTTATAATAGAAAATACTTCTAAGCGCTCTGTGGAACTGTATTTGTAGTACTATACGCCAACACCGGTTTACTAGATAAGAGTTTCGTAGATATTAATTGTATCGCTTCTTTGATTTGTATGTCAATGTTACTAAATGGTAGACTTACTCTTCAACAGGAATGATTGCATCTAAAACATATGTATCCTTGGTAGGCACAGAAGGAGGTGATGACACTTGACGAGTCTGCCGAACGTTAGCGCGATGATCACATTTTACATTGATGTCCAGTTCTTTACACTCGCGGGTACCTATTACAAAAGCGGTTGAGGAATGTGATGGATGTATTAACTATTTTCCCTTTATATAAAAAATTGAAAATTAAATTATATAGACACTTTATCCATCAGCCACGTGCTTTTATTATTTTGATACAAATATCACGATGCTGATTATTTTTGTAATTTTACTAATGAAACACAAAGGTGATTAATACACATTTATACGTTCTCACTTATTTTTCAACAGGCTACGTGAAGATAGTAATAGAATAAATATCGTAATATTAACTTTTTCATGCAATAAATGTGTATTTATTTTTTGTATGAGTTTATCTGTAACTTCGTAATGTATTTTCTTAGTTCTTCGCACACAGGCTTCATTTTTTTGGACAAACGGTTACACAATTAATAATAAAATATAAATTACCATCAACAGCATAAGAACAGAAGTTCCAGTCTCGATTGAGTTGGTTAATAGCACTACGAACTTTTTGACGGAGCACAGCTTGACCTGCATCATTGCAAAGAACTGAACTCGGGAACAACATGGATATCTTGAAAACTCGCTGTGCTGGAGTAGCCGCTGTGAATTTGAAGGAAGATTAAGAGTAGTCAAATGGACTAAAACAAATATATTAATCACAAGTATTTTCTTACGTGAGCAAGCAGGGTAGACAAGAGGTAATGTTGGATCACGAGTTGGTCGCCAGAATCCTTCAGCTCCGCAAGTGTAAAATGGTGGAACCGATTGTGAGAATCTAAGACCGTCACGACATGAAATCTCACACACCTTGAACTGTCCTCCTGCACCCCAGTCTCGGCAAGATTGGTAACCACCGAGAGGATCCGGTAAAGGTGGACAGAATTCAGCTAAATAACATAATTTACGCAATTAATAATATGTTGTTAACCACAAATTTAAAAACTTTTTTATACAGTATAAGATACTTACATAATACGGTGACCTTAAATGTGCATGTAGCCGCATTACCTACAGCGTCATATGCGATATAAGCGATATCATATGCTCCCCAAGCAAGATTTTCTCCTGGTTTGTGGCCCGATTTTTCTACTATCTTTGATACTCCCACGTTATCACTAAATACTGGTGCGTCCCAGTTAACTATAGATGAGCCATTCTTTGCAATGACCCATAAATCACCAGGGCACCTATCGACTCTTGGGGGTTCTTTATCTACTTGTAATTGTTTACATTTTGGACCTGCGTAACCATTAGGACATACTCTTTGACCACAATGAGATGGAACTATTCTTTCAACTCCTCCAACTACATCTTCATATCCAGTCCAAGTAAGGGCCAGTTCGTTGTATAGGACAGGTTCAGTTCTACAATCCCGAACTTGTTTCTGAATTTCATTAGTGACATCAAGTGCTCTGTTCCATATTTGTACTTTGGTCAAGTGGCCTTGGAAACCTGCTTCGGTGTATGCCTTTGGGTTATCCGATTGGGGCTTCCCTAGTGTTACCCATATACTGCAAAAAAAAGTATTTTTAAAACATGAACAAAAATTTTTTTTTAATATACGGAATGGGTTAATAAATTTCTTACTATTGTGGTAAGTTTCGTCCACTGCCATAACCTTCAATTTTACTGGCAATCAAACCTTCAGTAATGAGTGTTAATTCACCACCGTTGCTACCATCCCAAACTAAAGCAACGTGGTGCCATTGTCCATCATTTACAGTTGCAAATTCACCAAAACTTAGATATACATCTTGTAGTTCCGGAAATAGTGATACTTGTACTCCGTTAGAGTGCGCTTGAATAACTTGTCTTCTGTTAAGTGCGATATGAGAATTGCTGAAATAAAATTGCAACTATAAATATCAAGTACGTAGTCTCAAGACAAAATAATGAATATAAATGAAATATACCTCACGCTGTAAGCTGTGAAGAATATACCGCCTTCATCTTGTTGTGTATACTGAACCCACATAGCAATTGTTAAACTGTCAGTTGATCCTGTATCGAATGGTACTACTTGTGCGGCACTCGATCTTAGCGGATCACTGAAGTACAGATCGTAATCTACACTTATTGCTGTAAAAAATAAAAATAACATACATTTTAATAGAGGTTAATAATATTAAACATAAATTATACATTTTTTTTTAATTAGTTCTCACTTTTTCTGCAGTCATCGCCTGTGAGATTGAAGGCACATTGACAATAGAACCTTCCAGGCAAATCAATACATGTAGCGGAAGGCGGGCAAGAATTTTCTTTACAGTCGATAATATCTTCCTCACAGTTCTTGCCTTGGAAACCGGTTGCACATATGCAAGTATACCCGTCACCTTCGTCAACGCATGTTGCACCATTCTGACAAAGTCCAGCTTCACAGGCATCAAATTCATATTGACACCCTATACCAGTGTAATCCAAAGAACAAGTACAGTTTAGACCAGAGCCAAAGTCCTGACATTTTCCGCCATGCATACAAGGACTTCCAATGCACCTTTCTGGAGCTGTTTCACATTGTTTTCCATCCGTTCCACTTGGGCATCTGTCGATTTAAATGTATAATTTATCCAAAAGTTAAATATCAAATTATTAACAAATATTGAAAAATACTTACACGCAGAAGTAATCTTGGAATAAATCAATACAATTAGCATGGTTTTGGCAAGGTTGATTCATACAATTTCCAATATCTTTTTCACATCGTTTTCCTGTCCATCCAGGTTGGCAAGCACATTTGTACCCACCTATTTCATCCTTGCATGTTCCTCCATTAAAACAGGGATTTGAGGAGCAATCATCAATATTAATTTCGCATATTTCACCAGAAAATCCTTCACGGCAAACACATTCGAATTTATTATCCAAGTCAATACAACGATCAGTACCTATACTATTGCAAGGTTCATTTAAGCATTCGTCTATAGCAGTCTCACACTGTAGGCCTACGTATCCTGGTCTACATTTACAGATAAATCCTTCCAACTGATCCATACAAGTGGCACCATTTTGACATGGGTTAGATAAACAGTCGTCAATAGTATGCTGACATCTCTTGCCAGTATAACCAGCTTCGCATATGCAATTAAAGTCATCTATACCGTCAATACAGTGACCACCATTTTCACATGGTGAAATAATACATTCATTAATATTAATATCACAAGAAGGACCAGACCATCCCGGTTCGCAGACACATTGATGCATGTATAGTTTGTCAACACAAATACCATGTTTACATGGCTCAGCTCCACAAAGATCAATCTTTTCATGACAACGTTTTCCAGTAAATCCTGGCGGGCATGTACAGCTAAAATCGTTGACTAAATCCGTACATGGTGCGCCAAGAAGACATGGTTTTTCGATACAATCGTCGGTGTCAATTTCACATAGTTGCCCTTCCCATCCCGGCAAACATTCACATTTGAAACGTCCTTGTTGAAGAGCGATACAACTAGCGCCGTTTGCACATGGGTTTCCATTAGCTGAACAGGGATCGATCTAAAACGATATAATGAAGAAATTTATACTATTAATTGTAATACTACTTTATGTACTTATTAATATATTATTGAAATTAATATTTCTGTAATTTATAAATTCAAGATGAAAGAAGATTATTAAAATTTACAATCTCTATGAGTCCACAATTTTTTATACACAAAATTAAAGTCTTAACTTACTGTTATATCACAGTCAATGCCTGTATATCCAGATCTACAAAGACATGTATAGTTATCAAATCCAGGTTCATCTTTGCACATAGCTCGTTCAGGACAGGTATCATTTCTGCAGTCTGATCTCTCCTCTTGACAGTTTATTCCTCCATAGCCCGTGAGACAAGCGCACCTATATCCTTGTGGTAAATCAGTACAAGTACCACCATTATAGCAAGGTTGACTTGCGCACTCATCAATATCTATTTCACATCTGCGTCCTGAAAACCCAGCTGGGCAGTAGCATTGAATTCCATGCCCTTTAGGTACACATAGGCCGCCATGCTGACAGGCGCTATTTGAACATTCAACAGGTAAGCATTCTTCTAACATTGTTGCACCTGTGCCAACTGTCTTCATATTTGTTGGACATTCCATGCAAGTAGTCTGACCTGCTATATTTTGATAGAAATTTCTGGGACATTGAGAGCAAGGAGCCAGTCCTGTTGGCGAGTATGTACCAGGCGCACATTTGGCTCTACATTTATCTCTTCCTGGCGCGGCAGGCTGGTACGTATAAGTATTAACGGGACATGCTTGACAATCTTTGAAACCACCGATTGGCGGTTCAGCTGTATAACTATTTCGGGGGCATTCCAAGCATGGGACTAATCCAGTTGGTGAATAAGTACCATAGCCACATACTGGTACGCAACCATTTATGTCTTTAGATCCTTCTTCTCTCGTGAATGTGCCAGTAGGACATTTGAGACATGCTCCTTGTCGTGCTTGGTTTTGGAAGTAGCCTCTGGGACACATTGAACAAGATTTTTGTTTTTCCCCAGCAAATGTTCCAGCAGGACAATGCACTAGAATAAAAGTTTATTTAGAAAATATTAAAAATTTTATAATTCTATATATATATATATATATATGAGATATAAAAGAAACTCACAGCATCGAGGTACATCATTCGTATCCATATTTAAAACTTCGCCCACAGTGCATGTAAACCCTCTCGTGATTGAACTTCTGATTGCTCTTAAAGGTGGACACTGGTTTCCAATAGACGATACGTTCAACACCGGCTCGATTAAAGCACTGGCATATGGTACGGATAAATCAAATATGAGATTTAACGTAGAACCACAGAGATCGTACAACTGTGTTTGTCGGATAGCAGGTGTGATGACCAAAACAAAATCCATTTTAACAACATTTTCATCAAGAAGGTATGGCATTGCTTTCACAAATGTCACATTTATGTTCACGTTAACAGCAGAACAACGTTGAGAAAGCCTTTCATTTAAAATATTATCGTACTGTGCCAGTAAATCTTTGTATTGTGGTAAACAGGCACTGGAAACGGCACCAAGAGCTCGATATTGAACACTTGGAACAACATTGTATGCGGCTTGCTGAGTATCTATAACGAAAGAATATATAAATGTATACAAAATAGCATAATAAAATATTTCTATTGTATACGTTTTATTACTAACATTTTACTTACTTTCAGAAACACAATCCGGAACAACTGCACTTGGAGCCCACTGGCGTTTATTTTCACAGATGAAAGTTTTGACTGGTTCACCGTCAGTGAATCTAAAACCTGGACCACAAGTTGCTATACACTGAATTCCCCGGTCTCCTGGTAAACAATTAAGCGCACCATTTGCCGGAGGCATCAGTTCCCAATCAACACATGGAGTAGCTTGTACGGACACTTGGAAATTACATTGGGCTTTGTTATTGTATTTATCTGATGCTATTACTGTTACGTTTTCATAACCGCGTATAGGAATGACTGCTCTTTCTGGTATAAATTTTAGGAACACTTCTCCTGAGCTGTCTGATGCATTTATTCTCTTCCTAGTTTCATTAAAGTTGACTGCATAACTATCTTGTTTATCTACTAACTCTATAACATAACTTTGTGGACAGCTCAACTTAGGCGGAGTATAGTCTGGTACTGTAATGTTAACTTCACAAATAGCTACATTTCCGTCAAAGTCAAAGGCAACATAACGCACCACCATATTATGGAATACTTGAATCGGTGTCTTAAAGTGCTGAGGAGTAACTTCTAATCTAGCAATAGCACCGGAATTATCAGTCGCAGTAGGTTCTGTGAAATTAACCGGTAGTAATCCACCATTTACATCCGTTTGAACTAAAATTGGTTGCTGAGGACAGTTTTGAAAAACTGGTGGCTCATTATCTGAAAATAATATATGTATTAATGTACTGAATAAAAGAAAATTAATAAAGATAATTTTCATTATACTCACCAACACAAGGAGAATACCCGTAATCATAGCCCAATAGAGGTTCTGTGGAAGGTTCCTCACATCCCATGACTTCAAACTTGAGACAAGCATTGTCCATGAAACTCACAATCCCCAAGATCACAAACCTAGCTTGTACATATTTAGGTAGTGTTATCATTGCCAGTTCTCCATAGTTACCAGGATCTCTCATTGTCAGATTAAAATTGGGGAAATAAACGACGTAATTTTCGTTTTCGGCTTGTTTATAAAAGAATCGTATTTCTGTCGGACGGCCTACAATATCAGAAGTCACAACGCCTTTCACGAGAATTGCTTTAACTCTATATACTTTACCTAAGTCGACACTGACATATGTAAACGCTTCTTGTTTACCACACCATCCGGTAACTGAATTAAGCCTAATATTTCTTGCTTCGTAATTTGGTCTTTCTGATGTTGCGTTAATAGCAGAATCAGGTATTTTTCCTGAAGCTAACCCAAGTGGTTTGATGACTTTACATTCTGGCTCACGCATACAGGTAATAGGTCTCGGATTAATTAATATATAGCCTGGTCGTGAACACCCGAAAAGAACTTCTGAACCTTGTTCATAACTTCTGGCAATCTGGTAACCATCGGCTGGTCTGCCAGGATCTTCACATACAGGTCCTTCACATCTTAAATCACCAAAGTCCCAAATACCGTTACCTTGACATCTGACTACATTATCATGTTTACTGGTCTGTCCGGCAAGCTTAAAAGTATTTTGACAACCGAAAAAGAATGAGCTTTGATATCTTGTATCTAGATATTGCCCATATTCAGCACCAGGCGTCGGCATCGGGACACCACAATCTTTTCTAGGACACTGTGGTTTAGCACCTGAAAACCAATAGTCTGGCAAACCCTAGAAAGACATAAAAAGTAAATCACTATTTATTTTCTATATTTATCATGAGAGTACGTTAAATATATTAAAAATATATATATTACCGGCTTAGGATCGTATACACATTGTCTGAAAGAAGATGTAACAGTATTTCTGAGTTGTCTTCCTGGTGAAGCGCATGTTATAGTGACATTGTCTCTATATGGCACCAATACACTTTCAGGATCATCTCTTATGACAACCAATCCATCGTTTTTATCATCGGATAAAGTAACACAACGGGCATCTAAAAATGTTGAGACAATAGCGTCAATATCAACGATATACTTATATATAAAAGTCCAACCAAAATTAAAGTTTCACTTACATTGACATTCTGGAGTAGTTCCATTCCAATTACCACTTGAGGTGCAAAGTAATGAAGAAAATCCTGACAGAACATATCCAAAGTCGCACTGGAATTGAACAATATCTCCGAAATGATAAGATCTCTTCGTTGATAAAAGTTGTCCGTTCTCAGGTGGTATAAGTAGCGGGCACATAACCGGTACACACGACTTATTTCTTTGGTAAATATCTCCATCTCTTTCACCAGTTTCTGAAGCTTCAATGGCAAAACCAGCTGTCCCATTTGTCGAATAAAGCTCGTATCCAATATTACAAGCACATGAGAAGTTTCCAGGTCTAAAAATATATTTAATTAGTAGTCATTAAACACTTATCTATGCCCTTATTATGTTTTACTTTTAATTATCACTAGGAAAGTTTTACTTACGTGTTCATACACTTTTGTTCACAACCACCATTGTTCTCATCACACTCGTTTATATCTACACAGTCTAATTTAGCACATCCCATAATTTCCAGTTTAAAACAAGGAGCTCCAACATAATCTTGAATTTTAAATTTTACATATTGTGCTTCAATAGGCATTGGTAAATTTAGAACAGATAAAGTAGGTTCTAAAATTCTGAATTCAACAGCAGTCCCGTCGGGATTTGTATAGTCTTTAAATACATCAGTAAGGTCATTTGTATACTGTATTCTTATTGCTGATGTAAATGCGATATTACCATCAGCACGCATTACACTCATCGTTCTAAATCCTCTTACAATGGTTGGTGATCTTAAGTCAACTAGTATCCAGTTAGCTCCAGCCTCTAAATTGTTGCCACACCATCCACCGCCATTGTTTAGGCGGATCATCTGTTAACAAAGAAGAGTACAAATTATAGAACTTACATATTTAGGTATCAATTCATACATAATGCTTAATTAATGGTGCATGTACCCCTTTCGAATATCCTGATTCCGGAATAGACGTTGTGATAGATTCATCAGGAATGGCTCCATTAATAAGACCTAGATCACCCACAGGTCTGCAATCCAGACTGGATGCAAAGCCGAGTCTACAGGGGCAGAAGAACCCTCCTTGCGTATTCTTGCATTCCGTTGAAACAGAATCACATTGACTACTTAAACATTCGTTGATATCTTCACATGTTGGTGCCGGATCAAATCCCTGGTTTGTACCGCATCTTAATACGCTTGGCCCATTGAGCTTGTAACCTATAATAAGCGATAATAAATATATTAGACAATTAGACATGACACGGTTTAAAAAATATAAAATTTAATGTATATGTATTTGTTTACCTTTGAAACATTGCACTCGAGCTTCATCACCAAACATATAAACTCTTGTTCGATCAACTATAAAACCATTTTTTATTTCTGGGAATTTTGGACAAATGGCCTTAGAACAAGTAGGCACATCTCCAGACCATGTTCCGTTACTCATACAAAGAAGAACAGGTTGTCCTGATCTCACATAACCCGGTTCACATTCAAACCGTACAATCGTACCATAGCTTCGGCCACCTCCGTTGAGAATAGTTACATTAGCATGTGGAACATCGGGTAAGGCGACACATTGAGATGCTATAAATATAAATCAACATTAATACATTTGATTACACATTTGACAATAGATATTTGATTTTTTATAAGTTCTCAGAATCTTACCTAAACAAGTTGGTGTCCTTTCCCACCGGCCATCAGATAAGCATGAGATTCTTTCTATGGGTTGTCCAGTTGGAAAAGCAAATCCAGCGTAACATTGATATGTAGCAACACCTCGATAAGTAACATTCGTTGAACCAATGGAGAACCCATTGTCAATCTGTGGTACTGGGCCACAATAAACCTCTGAGAAACAATTATTAACGTTTGTAAATGAAATATACTTTACTTGAAGGCATTAATTAATTATTTTAAACTTACTGTTTACACAATAAAACAAGATGGTTTAGATATTTTAGTCTTTTTCTTTTACTAATTAATAATTGTGATTGGTGACGCCAGCGTAATCTTTATATTTTTTAAATCCTGATCCTAACTATTATTTTAAATGCAAATGTGAGTCTGTTCGTTTGTTACACTTTCACTCATTAATTACTTAACACATGTTCATGAAATTTTACATTCAAATTATCAGGGACACTTTTCATCCAGAATAAAAGTATTATTTCCAAGGTATAAGTTAAGTTTAAATTAACACGAGTTAAGCTGCGGGTAAAACTAGTAATATATAAATTTACCTTGACAACTTGGAATGTATGTAGTAGACCATTTTCCGCCATCTAAACATTTGGTTGTGATTCGAGACTTTCCGGTTGCAAATTCTTGGCCAATGGGACAAGAGAAAGTTACAACTGTTCCAAAAGCGGTGTCTCTATTTGATGCTAATGCACCTAATCCCGATTTCAACGGTGGGCAATCTAAAATGTTTTTGATAAAATTAGTCAAGTATTGTATATGGTTTTAGAAATGTAACTAATAATAATTTTAACCTACCAGCTGAGTATGTTGCCTTCCAACCATGTCCATTATGAAGAGCATCTGAGACAAATCTGATTAACATTTCACCGCTGGAAGCTGTCAGTGTTATTCTAGGTTTGACAGTAAATCCATTGTCAGAATGCAATCTTAGGCCGTTTGTACTTGATCCATCAAATACTTGTACTACATCAGAAGGGTGAATGTTAAATTCATCGAATTTAAGCGAGAGAGGACCACCATCAGGATTTTTTATTCTGTACAAACATTCTTGATTATTAGGATAATTGGTGAGGCCGTAAGCTGGAGAAGTAAATGTACCATTAGCAGAAATAATGGTTGCTCTACAGCCTTGAGAATATCGCATGTTAAATCCTTTTTTAGAATCACCAAGGCTTGTTCTAAAGTACATATACAGATGATTAGTTGTTGATATGACGACTTTTTCATTATCTTCTCCTGGTCCAGTCAACCTAGCCAATACTGGGCTTGAAGGAGTGTTTCCATCCTTAATGACTATATAATCTCTATTCATTCCTAATTCCAAGTCTTCGATTTCCAATGAAACTATTCTACCTGGTTGCGCTTCAATTATATACATGCATTCTAGACCACCAGGATATCCGTTTGGATATCCAGGTGAAGTTAAAACTTGACCTTGAGGAGTAGCTCTAAGAATACCACCGCAGTTGGATGATTCAGTTTTCCAAGAAGCACGGAAACCTTTCTTCTCGACAGAACCGTCCGTGCTGAATTTTATGATCATAAAGTTAGAAGCGGATACGAAGAGTTTGGCTGATAAATCTTGTTTTCCCGATAGCGTCGCTAAATTGACAGATTTTTCTTCCGTTCTGCCACCGACTAAGATCTGAACAGTGTCGAAAGACTTCTCAGTTTCAAAATCTTGGAACTGTAAAACAATATTTTGACCTTGCGGACCCTCTAGTGTCCATTTGCATTCGCTAAAAGATGAGTATTTATGAGGATAGTTGGGACTCTCGACTACGTCCCCACTGCTGGCCATGTAGAAATGACATTCAGAAGCACAGTCCATTTCATCAGAAGCATCACCACAGTCGTCCTGCTTGTCGCACTTGAAGGCTGAGTTTATACATTTTCCGTTTGAACAATGGAAAGTTCCTAAAAGAAGAATACAGAAATTGTGAGAAACATTCAGTTTGCAGTGTCCATGGGTAACGACTGTTAAAACTAATTTAATTAATTATTCGAAATTTAACTTTTAATTACCAGCTGGACAGGCATTGGCTTTGCACATAAATGGTAAAAGAGTTTCGCAAGTAGTTAGCTCCCATGATTGACTGTCAGATGTAACGTGAACGTCCACGCATTCACCATCTTTAGCGTTTGGTTGCCTTAAATCCCAAAAACCAGCATACTGGGACACTAAAGCTCCAGCAGCAGACTCAAGTGTATTAGTTCTGAGGTCGTCGACAGATGCGAGTCCAAGCCAGTAGTGATTATTGGTTGGACTAGCTGGCACCATGCTAGCTGTCATATTGTTTTCTGGGTAAGTGTCGACTACCATAAGTTCACTGCCGTACCTGTAAATATAAATATGTTTTACAAATTTAAGAATTCGTAACATATATTATAAAAACAAAAATGTTTGAGTATTATCTCAAATTACCTTCGACATAATTCGGCAGCCTTTTCCCACGAGTGCCTGATATTGAAGAACTTGTAACAGTGTAAACCTTTTAATTCCCATCCTGAAATAGAAAAATAAGGAGAATTTGTTAGTTATACGTCTTAGTAACAATAATAATTATGTGATCAATTATAAATTACAAAATTTTATAGATAAATTACGTAAAACTTTAATAGGTCACATTTACATATGATGCAAAACTTGATGAGTTATTATATTATTTCAAGTTTAGGTGTGAATAGAATAATTCTAAGCTGAGATTTCGGCCGGCTTTCACCTTGGCCACACTAGGCTAGTTCAAAGTTATAACTTCTTAAATTTGCAAAAGTTTCACATTTGTATGCCTCAGCTACCTATTAACTGTGTTTACCAGCTGTATTCTGTATGGCATAATAACGCGTGTTAACTACACGAGTACATAATGTGGTTGCTCAGATAATGGCTTTCTCCGTTTCAAGGACTTTTGGTAAAAGCCGCATGTGCCTACATTATATTAAGAACTTAGTCGAGATTAGAATGCTAATTTTGTTGAAACTTTTCTAAAAAACATTTCAAAGTAATAAAGGATTGAATGTTATAAGAACTTGAAAGTGATTAATTACTTTATTGTACCGATTCTATACACTGGAATTTTATTTGTAGATGTAAGTTTTTTTTGTTTTCTATTGGTGTTGTAAATCTTTTTGGAGTACGTTGATTCCGGTCATATTCTACTTTTTTTTTAAGCAATAATAATCGGAAGGGTTCCAATTATAATTTTTATGAATGTATTAAGTTGCTTTTAATGTGTTCTTTAACAGAGAAAACTTTTTACTTATGCAAAATTCAGGTATTTTAAATATATTATACAGCTTGCAACAAGTTTTAAGGTGTAAATCCAGATTAAATTTCTTCATTTTATGTTGAATTAATAAACTTGCTTACTACCTTGTTAAGTTGGAAACTTCACACATTCTGAAGAACATGAAACTAAGCTTAACATTCCTAGTAAATCTGCCTGGCAGCTTTATTATAAGATTTAGGTAACGTATGAGTTTTTAGAGACGTATATTTACATTATGCGTGTACATTATAATGAAAATTAAATTTGTTTATCATTTTCGTTTATTTAAGATTATAAGAAGTCTATTTGATAAACAATTATTAAAAACAATTATTTAACAATAAGTGAATATTACGTTGTCGATCTATTTTTATATAGTACAATATTGCTAACTGTATAATTTGTTTACTGGTAGAAATGGAGCGTGTGAATTCGACAACGGATCGCGAAGACCGCGATGGATCCACGCTTCAACGAACCGCACCGCAACACGATGCAATGTATTTGACCCACTTTACTGTATTATGTTACTGCAGCGAAATGCGACACTTATTTACGCATCGTGTTAGTATTTTCAGTGTTTCGTTGATATAAAAGGTTAGAACACATGATAATCTTCTTATATCCGTGTTTGTAAATATACCTTTATATTTGAAGTACCCAACATTACAAAATAGTAATCAAAATTTTAATAAGCTTACTTTGTGCTATACATTTAGCGGTGTATCATTAAAGTAAGTCCTTTAACTAAGTATTTGGCAAGACAAAAACGATATCTGAAATAACTAAATATGGGCTACCAAATGTATTCTTCCATAACCAAGTATGCAATGCAAGATGGTGCTGCCATTGTATGTGTAATATGTATTGAAATTGTCTTATATATAGAGAAGAGTGTAAGTTTTAGTTTTCACTTTGACTAGTATATAATTAGCGTTTTATACAATTTAAAGCCAATATTTAACCATTTCTGCTATTTTATAGTGAGATTTGTGAGTTTGTTGATTTTATATGATTGTTTGCCCATCGATTATGTTTATACTATTAAAAGATAAATTTATACCTAGTAGAAACAATAATTAAAATAATCAAGAATAAATGCTAATTATAACAATTCACCAGTAGGAATAGATAAGCATTCAGTGAAAGAAAATCGATTACAAAAGATAATCATAAAAATTGACATAAACAAAAATTAATTACAGAAAATACTGCTCGAACAACATATAACAACAGTTTTACATAAGATATATTAATACCAAATAAATCAATGTTAATTAAAATAAAAATTATTAACGACTAAGTATAAGTAAGTAGTAAGAATAAGTATTATTTATTAACGACTAGGTGGTGCCTTGTTCGCATTATATATCTGTCCTTATACTGTTAATACCTCTCACATATGGATTAAAATTAGAAATATTATCAATATTGCCCTTATTGAAAAGTTAGCGGAATATATAGCCTATACCTTTTCTTGGTTTTCATTCTATCTTAATCGGAGAGGTACCTTCAAATGGATTTAATGATTTTGAAGTGATATACTTACGGGAATACTATATGGGAAATTTCCAACTTTTCTGTTACAGATGCACATTTTTCACAACCATACCTATACATTTTTAAACATAAGTGTTTATTTTAGACAACCCGCAATATTTAGCTGCTATTATCAATACTTATGGATGATTTGCTTTGTTATGAGAGACCTGAGTACAAAATCCATAACAGATTATCAGGTTGAGCCTACTGCGTCATTTCCTCATTAGATGACTCAGCTACTTCCTCAATGATATTACAAAAGAAGGTGAATTCCACCTGACTAGCTTTACCTTTCTTTCTGGTAACATTTTACAAAAATATACTCCTTCGCAATCAATGAAAGATTAGTAAGCCTTTGTTATGCATACAGTATTGTTAACGCAACGTTTAAATAATCAAAAAAGGAAATGGCTTTTAATACTTGTACGTTCTGATACTTTATTATAGGTTAAAATATAATTAACTATGTTCCTGATGGGAAGGTGTGATTGGAAATACGCATCTGCAGAAGACGTATTCCAACAAGTCCTCAGTAGAAGCAATCCTGTCCATGACAGACAGATATCGAATATTAAGGCAATGTTGCATGAGATTGGTTATGATAGCCTACAATGACAATTTAATACAAGATGGATTGCTTACCTGCCTGTTAATTATGCGATAGACATTTTCAATCAAATTAATGACGTAAACTGTATGTCAAGATACGTTACATTTCAAAATGATCTAAATCAAATTTTAATCGTTCGCATAACATGTTTAGTTTTTTAAGATTTCCAGTTTATATACGCCGAGAACGAAGTTTAAATTTTGCCGTTCATAAGGTTCATAATTTTTTTATGATCTTCATATCTTCCGTGTACAATATTTGAAGATCTATAAAAATAACGTAGAATATTTGGAACTGCTAAAATTGGATTTAGCTTATTTTTTAATGTAACGACTCAATTAATCAATACTTTTATTGGACGGCGTAAACTTGTTTTACATAATACGTGTACGGAAAGATTCTTTTGTCTTTTTTAATTCAATAAATATTATACTTATTACTAATGAATTTTATGTAACAAAGCTTAAAGTAAAATCAAACTACTTTTATTGAAAGTTGTTGGTAGAAATAAGTAATACGATTTACAAAACAACAAATAGAATAAACAACTGCATATACATGTATATCTCTTGAAAGATTTAACTGACAATGTGTTATAGAGGATGAGATCAAAGTCTACAAGTTACCTACACGGTTCATGCCGGTCAATTGTGTCGAATGTCGAGAACCCACTTGGTTCCTGGAGCCTTGTGAAGGACGCGCCACTGCACCGGAGATTGACTTATACCATAGCAAAAGGAAATAAGAGCGTCAACTCAATTTATCTACTATCTTTATGTTGAGATGACAATAAGAGTATTGAAAGTAGCTAGTTATGATTCCGGTATGACTTAAGTTAAATTCCATTGGAACTGAAATATATACTTTTGAATAAAAGAAGCCACCTAACTCATTGCCAGAAAGAAAAGTGCTAGAAGGGTGACGTGTAGACGTGAAAAGGTTGTATACAGTTGGGTCACACGTTCACAGTTTTGAATTCAAACGGCGCAAATATTATAAAACCCATATCATTACATAGTATAAAACAAAGTCCCTCACCGCGTCTGTCCGTCTGTCTGTTCGCGATAAACTCAAAAACTACTGAACGGATTTTCATGCGGTTTTCACCAGTGGATACAGTGATTCATGGGGAAGGTTCTAGTGTATAATTTGTCAAGGATTTTTTCATAATCAGAGCGGGACAACGTTTGCCGGGCCCGCTAGTTATAGATATATGTATATGTATGTATGTATATTATTACCCATATGTATTATAAAGCATGCTTGCGACACTTGAGGTCTTCTGTTGAAGTTATATTAATAGGTGGTAGAGCCACGCTGAAGCTGTTAATGCTTTCAGCATGAATGGGTCGGATCGACCGGGGTAGTAACACCCTCTCACAGAAAACCGACGTGAAGTAACAGTGCTTGCATTGTTGCGTTTCGTTCGGTCAGTGAGAGCGCCGGAGGCCCAACTCCCTTGCCCTTTCCTCTTCCCTCACTCCCCCAAGACAGGTTACGACTCCCCTGGTGTTGCAAGTGTCTATGGACGGTGGTGATCATTTAACCTGTGTGTGACCCACCTGTCCGTTTGCCTCCTATGATAAAAAAGGTATAATTGGAATTATAATAAATTGTCTGATGACTACTGAATTATTCATTTGCTCTTGAATACGGTTGCGAAAGTGTTGCATAGTAATATGACTTTTATGCCAAGATCAGTAAAAATTGCATGCAGATTATGGATATATACATATTTATAAACTAAGTTTTGCTCACAACTTCGTTTCCGTTGTCTTTGAAAACTCACGCGGCACCTATTATGCAATAGTTAAACTAATTCAGAAACTTTAAACAGAAACGTGTGCACAACTTACGAAAGTTTCATCGCGATCGGATGAATGGTATAATGATCTATACTAATATTAAAAAGCTGTAGAGTTTGTTTGCTTGAACGCGATAATCTCAGGAACTACTGGTCTGATTTGATTGACTGAAATTCTTTCAGTGTTAGGTAGCTAATTTATCGGGGAAGGCTATAGGCTATCATCACGCTAAAACCAATAGAAGCAGAGCACCAATGAAGAATGTTTCAATATCGGGGTTAACACACGTATTATTTAAAAATATTTTCACCTTTCACGTAAACGAAGGTGCGAGTTAAAGTTAGTGTTAGCCTAGAGTAACTATTCCACGCGAATGAAGTCGCGGGCAGAAAGTAGTTAATGTATATTGGAAAATTAAGGCATCGTTTATTTACGTATATCAAATAATAATAAAAAAATAAAATAAAAGTACTTTTAAAATAACGAAAATAAATTAATTATCAAATATTAATATTTTTTAATGTGTTGTTTATTATATCTATATAACCCTGAATATATTTGTAAAAGTAATAATATTCGAAATTACTAAACTGATTCTAAAAATATATATTTTGATTGGTAGTGACCTACATAATTGCTGAGTGTTATTTTTTATTTTATTATATTGTAATTAATATAAATAAATTCACGTGCGTTTGGAGTGTCTAAATGTTATATGGAAGAGAACCGTAATCTTGATTATGTTCTTTGATCAGTTAGATAATAAACTTGTTTTAAATTAATTCACGAACTGTTGTTTTTATGCATTTCGGAATGTTAATTACTTATTGTTACAAATTATATTATTTCAATTGACTAAGTAGTTTTCTCTGGCAGACGGTGAAGCAAAATAATTTTGAACCGTTTTGAATTATTCTCCCAATTCTGTAATCTAGTAAAAAAGTACATAACTAGCTTCTTAGCTGTTGAAATTACTAGAATCCATGTTGTGATTATTAATTCTGTGCTTTCCCTTAGGCAGATACAATTAATTAGAAGTAGTCTATTTGTAAGGATTATTGTAATATGTTTAGTCTGGTTTATACTATAGACAAATCTGTTTAAATTTTTTATGCTGGATATTGTTCACGACTTTATTTGGGTTAATGTAGATTTAACCTATGCCTCAGAAATAGTATTTTGTTGTATAAAAGTTTTTTTTTTTTTTTTTTTTTTTTTTATGTTATAGGAGGCAAACGAACATGTGGGTCACCTGATGGTAAGTGATCACCACCGTCCATAGACACTTGCAACACCAAGGGAGTCGCAAGTGCGTTGCCAACCTGTGTTTGGGGGAGAGGGGAGTGGGGAAGTGGGGGATGGGGAGGGGAAGAACGGGGAAAGGGAGAGGAGGTGGGTATCCGGCGCTCTCACTGACCAAACGAAACGCAACAATGCAAGCACTGTTACTTCACGTCGGTTTTCTGTGAGAGGGTGGTACTACCCCGGACGAGCCGACCCATTCATGCTGAAACCAGTAATAGCTTCAACGTGGCTCTACCACCTACAAGGTGCTCTATATCCCTTTCTGTAACTTCGTCAACGTGTGTACAAAATGTCACGATGATTGGTTGAGTAATTACGGTGTAAAAGCGTCACAAATAAACTCACTATCGCATTTATAACACTATTTAGATTTAGGATTTTTTGTTATCGTTGTATTTTAAGGAAATACCAGTTTGACTGTATAAATAATGATGCCCGTACTTTTGTAATAAAACAACAGATAGGAAATAAAAACAAGATTTACTTTATATATGTTTACAAACACAGGTTCTCGACATAATGTTATCGGACGGAAGAACAAGAAACCTGTTTTGATTTTAAATAAGCTGTTCTGAAAAGTGCCTGGAAATATGTTTAGCGTTGGTGACTGTTGGGCTCAAATGTATTGTGTAGTAAATGATTTAATGATATGGACGTGAATGTTGTACTAAATGTACTAGCTGTTCTCACTGGTTTGCTATATTTTAGATGTATGTCTTAGCTAAGCTTTGTACTAACTTAATATGCGTACACGTACAATTAATAGTATCTGAATACAATTTTAGAGGTTTATCTGTAATTTTCATTATTGCTAAGCCTAAACTCATAAGTGAAATATCTAAAAGATGGCTGATAATTATAAGGACGATACCACCTTTAGTCTTAGTCTAAGGGCGATACCACTTTTGAGGTTTAACAGTGAAGGTCTCTTACTACCCACACTTTTCATTAAATATACGTGGGGTAATTTTCTAGTAGTATTGAATCACTATATGGTCTCGTCTGACCATCTTCAGTGCCAACCCGAGTTCAGTATGGACCGAGATCTGATTATGGTGTTCCATAACTTACACCTAATGTATACTAGTTCTATGTGCAACTTAGGTACTTGCACTCACTTGACGATGACTGAATGATAAGGTCATACACATATTAGCCACACGGTCGCAGTAAACATATTAGAAAGCGAAAAAAAAACTACATATTTCTAATTTTTCTTTACCACTGAGGCATTATGCCCGAGGAAGTTGGCAGATGAGGCTACTGTTTCACTGTCGACGCCTGACTGTTCCACGAGTATTCACCAAATATTTGATCAAATGGCTGATAAAATGCTGCCCGGATAAAATATTCGGTGGGTTTACATACTTTAAATTAGTACAATTCTCTTATGAGAAAAGAAGTACCATATCCAATAGTGATGTTAGAAAAAAATTGACAAATCCCAACGAATATTGTAAAATGTTAACATGAGTTTGTTTATTTGTTAAACTCTCACGTCTTAACTACTCAACCTATTACCATGAAATTTTACATAGACCTCATGTCACATATGTGTGTACACATGTCAAGGGTACCGAAAAGGGTACAGGATACCGTTCCCTATAAAAAAGTACTGTTCCCGAGGTATAGGTCACTAGTACATTAATAGAGAGAAACCAAGAGCAAAGTTCAGTGATAATTATAACACATTTATTTGAAACTAGCTGTGACCGCGACTCCGTCCGTGTGGAATCTAATGTAAAAAAACAGTGACTAATAAGATCTTCTGAATGTATTAAGTCCCTTTACCTATCTACTTTTCTCTCGTACTTAAGTCGTGTCGTCATTAAAATTACAATAACTTTTGATAGAGTGGATCGATTTGAATAAAACAAACACTACGTTATTCTTGAGGATATGCTTTATGATTTTCTTGATGAAGTTTTATCGTGAACCCAGTAGTTTAGCAGTGATTGGCATTCATACAAACAAACAAACAGACAGACGTTTCTAAAAAAGGATTGAAATGTATTTTATTACTTACTAGCTGAGCCCGCGACTTCGTCTGCGTGAAAGCTTATGTAAAAAACAGTGATTAATAAAGTCATCTGAATGTATTAAGTCCATTTACTTGTCTACTTTTCTCTCGTACTTACGCCGCGTCGTCATTGTAACTACAATAACTTTTGATAGAGTGGACCGATTTTAATGAAACAAAGACTAAGTTACTCCCGAGGATATGCTTTACGATTTTCTTACTGGGGTTTATTGTGAAACCAGTACTTTTGCAGTGGTGCGTGTTCATACAAACAGACAGACGTTTCTAAGAGTGATTGAAATGTATTTTATTACTTATTCCCAGACACCTGCAACAATTTTTTTCACGAAAATCGAAAAAGAACAGACACGTTACATTTACATTTTTATTATATGTATAGAAGATTTAGATAAAAGTAACCCGTTTTGAACTGATATAAACTCGAATTCTACAATGAGTTTCTGGTGAAGGAAAACACTGTGATGTAACCGTAGCATGATGGTAGAACAAGTCGAATACGAGTAAATTTAATGTCGCTAAGCATTTGTAGGTGTTTTGAGATGGTTGTACTTACGATCCAACCCTCCCGCGGGCTTAACGTGTTCACCGTTTTATATGATGCAGTGTCCTCGCATTAAGTGAACTATTTATATTGTATATAATATATATAAGAGATTCCCACCTATATATTGACTCATCACGATATCTCTGGAACCATAAGGCGTAGCGACTTGAAATATGGTAGGAATATTCCTTTCGCCGAGTAGAGGTCAGCTAAGAACGGATTTTACGAAATTCCACCCACAAGGGGGGTTGCGGGGGTTAATCAGGGCGGGACAACGTCAGCTGGGCCCGCTAGTATTGTAATAATTTTAGTAAAAGTAACGTTCATTTATCACCGACAGTATGATGTCATTATCGTGCTTAAGTATTAATTAAATAAGATTATTTAAAACTAATAAACTTTATTAACAAATACCTTAATTTATGTAGATATTTAAGTTATTTATGACCCACATGGACTGTTTGTTATCACGGAATTCTAACTTCGTGGGAATAAGATGAAAGATGTTTAGAAAGGTGAAGAATTAGTACAAGTTTTATGAGTTGTTCACACGCGACGACGACGGTAAACGGCTAGTTTTTAGAGAACTTAATTTTATTTTGTGTTAATAATTTCTATCTGAAAATTTTCAATTTGTTTCGGTTGTTATTTAAATATTAATAAGTAACTGGTGCTGGCCAGATTTTAAAAATAATTTTAATCTTCCATTGAGACTACCCGTTTTATCTGGATTTATTATGGGAAAATTTTATTTTTGTAATTTTTTTTTTGTCGTCTACTCAGTTAATATCACTATAAATAATCTCAATGTTCTTTCACATTGTTTCAGTATTTTTCAAGTGATGCATATTTAAATAAATAAACAGATATGGAAAATTTATGAATTTATTATATTATACTTCTGTAGAAGATACTTGAAACACAAAACTATAAACTAAATGCTTTTGTGATTCTTATTTCAATAATATTTCTTAATTTATCCTTATTAATCGTAAGATAATAAATATTCCCTGTATTTGTTGTACTTTAGTGATGTAGGAATACCTTGCGTCAGTATATCATTCAAATTATTGGGTAAAAATATAACTTGAAACTTGATTAAATTACTAGTTGCTGCCAGCGAATTTGTGCTCATGAAAATGAATGAAAATTTATTGTTTCATGGAAAGTACATGTTTATTTCGTATAATTATGGGTTGTCTTTTATTATTTAATTGTAATGTTTTTTCTAAATTTTAACTAACATTGAAATTGAAAAGAAGTCGTGGTGGCGTAGTGGTTTGACCGGTGGCATATTATTTCGATGTCCGCAGGTTCGAACCCCCGGCAGTACCAACGAATTTTTACTACATTTACTAGTTGAAATTGGTAAAACTATCGACTGACGGTGAAGGAAAAGATCGTGAGGAAACCTGAACCTGAGAAACGTTCTTGTAGTACAATGTATGGGGGAAAAATATAGAACTGTGGATTTCTCCGAGTTTGAAATCGCAAATACGTCATGGGCTGGCGTGGTGATTATGCCCATACCTTCCTTCGGGAAGAGGCCCATGGCCATGCAGTGGGTCTCTTACATGATGATTGACATATAAAAACCCAACACCTACAGTCTCGAATAAAAGTAGCGCTCAAAACCTTCCCGCAAAAACTCCCCAATATATATATATAATACGTGGTTATTTATAGTCATGCGATAAACTTATTATTTTGCAAATTCGACCTTACTTCAATGATTTAAAAATACTTTTAGAAGGAAGCGAGCGACGCGAGACTATTTGAAATGAGTATATAATCCAAAATTATGCACTTATTTCTGTGTGCCGAATGTGAGACGTTAAGTGTGCATCTTGGGTTTTTGTATATCAATGACTAATATACCACGTTTATCTATTTCAATTACGTAAGTCAGAAGTGTAATAATACATATAAAATTTCAATAATAGTCTAAAAAGTGTTCTATATCGCAAAAGTGGCTTCGAAACGAGTTCAATTATTCAAAGACAAATGACTGAGAATTTGAAGTCAACAAATAAAGTCAGTTTTCTAAAACTTGATACGAATATTGATCATGTCAACGCATACTGCAAATCATAGGTGAGTCATATTCGTGCTATATGTGACTGAGGTGATGCCTTTCACTCATTACAAATGTAAGCCTTCAAGGCTGCACGCCCGTTTGCCGCCCAAATGACTCTAACAGCGCGGAGCCGGTATTGTCTTATGAGATAGAATATCTTGTAATCGATGACGTTAATTTTATTGTCGCAATAATAACCTCGTGTATTGCAAAGCAGATATAGTATAACATATATTAATTAATATTACGAGTAAATAAATACGTAAGTATCATTAAAACTAAATATAACTCTTTTGTAACATGTAACAATAGTGACAAGATTGGCAAAATGCCAAATGAGTAAAGCGGCTTCGAGTACCCAAACAGTGGTTTCAATACTTTATTAGTACTGGTTTGGTAAGCTATATAACTGATTTATAATATGTATATATATAACTTATATTATACTAAGTTCTATTCGACTCGAGTCTAAAAAACATTTATGAGCTTAATCTAGTTAAGACGTATGTATGTTATATGTTGCGTTAATAGTATTGTTTAGTATTTATAAGTATCATAGTGTGTAATCATAAAACCCGTCACAAGTACTGTAAAGTATAAATGTTATTTTGCAATAAAATAAATAATTAAATGTCTTTGAAGTTATGATTACAAAAATACGTAAAGATGGATTATAAACTACAAGGTATCATACATTAAGATATCATCCTTTAAAAGTGCCTTGATTACTTTGTCTGTAAATAATTTCCAACAATAAAATAGTTATTCCACCTTGCTAAAGCTACGTAGAACGCACGAATGATAAATAAATAATAAGAAAAAAGATAACGATTATGTGAGTGAAGGTATAAAAGAGACCCTGAAGCATACAGAAAAATATGCATATTGCCTATTGCGGCAGAAAAATAGCGTGACAATGGAATGCTATATAAAAGACAAATAATATTCTATTATGGATGAAACAAGTTGTTCCCTTTCTAATAAAGAAATATTATTAATATCATTCTGGTGGAGATGTGAAGACAAAACAGTCCAATGGCGTTTCTCAGTTCAAAAAAGATAAGGTCGGCTTGCAGCAGTACACTGCACTACAGTGTAGTGTACATAAAGGTGACCTCGGCGTGTTATGGAATTCTTAAGAAATTAATACTAATTTACGGTAAATTAATTTCATACGTAGTTAGGTAACTGTGAACTAATTGAACAATCCGTTGTGCTATTGTGTTGCACCAATGCAAGCGAGCATCGAGTCCGCCTTACTAAGCAACTGACCCAGATTATGATGCTCCAAATGCCGTGGCAGATGAGTGCCAAGTTAAATATAAACTCCCTAGTCTGACAAATGACAACCTTAATGGTAAACTGCTTTCAACAAAGGACATATTAGACTATATCTTTACACTGAGTCGGTAATTATTAATATAGTAATATTATTAAGATGAATATGAAATCAAATCAAAAACTCTTTATTCAATTTAGGCCCTAAGAAGGCACCTGTGGACGTCAAAACTACCACCGGTTCGGAAAACAACCCCGTCTTCGAGAAGAACCGGCAAGAAACTCGATCTGGTTTGTCTTATCATTATACATAACATACTTTTTAATTGTTACAACATAATAGAAATAGACATATACAGTTATATCCGTTTTTGGTGGATACACAGAGAGTGGCGTCATTTCGAGACGTCATCATCGTTCACATATTGATCCACCCTATAATAATAGCCTTTGTGTATTAAGACCCTGTGTATTATGTATTAAGAATACATTGAATAATTTAGAAATAAGTTTACCATTCAAGACGAATGGATATATTTATCGTTCACAGTTGTTATGCCAATCTGTAAATACACTGGAGAAAGTCTAAGTAATGAGAAATGATCTCTTTAAAGCTGTCAAGTTCAACGTATGATTACGATAGACTGTGATTCCTATATTATTTATACTGCGAACCTTTTAATAATCTTTAACTTTGATTATTTCCCTTGTGGCTCAATAAATAGCTATATCATGAAATTCATAATAGTATAACTAACTTGGGAATATTATAATATTTCACCATGTCAAAATACAATTTAGATTTAATCTAAAATGGATTACTTAAGACGAAATAATTCACAGTTACTCGTACAGAACCCTGCACGAGTACGCTCGAGTTATATTGTGTAAAAGTATATAGGTATATAATCCAAAATAATCCGCTTTAATATTCTCGTACCTCAACAGTAACAGTTATTCGACAATAGCTTAATAATCCATCATTAAAGGAGCCGTTTCGCACACGTGCGGCGTAATGCCAATTACGCCTCATAGCTGTTCTTTCTCGGTATAAAACTTGATTTAATTCTCTTTTTAACTGAGTTTATAATCTGTTCAATGAATGGTTATTGGCTTTATATTTCTAAGGAACATTTTGTGGTTTAAATGAAATGAAATACTTGAACGTAAACTGTGATTTTAACGGCCGGAGTGTGTTAAAATTATACCTAGAATCATATACGGAAGCATACGAAGGCCGTAATGATATAAAAACTTATAAAACGTCAGTCTTGACAAAAAACTTAATAACCAGTTGTAGCTTCTGCTTCACAACAATAAACACTAGCGGTGTTATTACAAAAAAGTTAAATACGTATTGAATACTTGCTTTAAAAAGGTTTCGTATTAAATGCACTGCAATCGTTGAATGTTCACCATTTTGCTATTTTGTCTCGCTTTGGTTACGTTAGGTTAGACTTGCGAAAAAGGATAACGCGAACTTACCTCGGGCGAGCGCCGTGCATTTAATACGAAACCTTTTGAAAGCAAGTATTCAATACGTATTTAACTTTTTTGTAATAACACCGTATTTGTATTAGGAAAGTTAAAATTGCGTACATGATCTTGAACACAGCAAGAACAGAAGTAAAAATATATTTTATCATCTAAATTATTTATGTTCGGGTATAATTTCATTATAATTTCTTTTTGCAATTCATATACATAATCTAACGCCTTGTAGACTAGTAAGTTCAATTTGTGATAATAATTCCCTATGTGTTAATATTATTTTTCACAGCAATATCTTAATATATATATTTCTTGTGTGCGTGTGTATGTGACTGAACTCCTCCTAAAGACTGGACGATTTTGAAGAAATTTTGTGTGGTGTTGGTGGATGAGAATGGTTTAGATTCAAATTGGCGGGGGGGTGGGTGTTTTAGGATTTTTTTTTAGGGGGCCGCGTGTTTTTATAAAATCTATTATCACGTAAATAAAAATAGTATATCTTATTTTAAAATATAAAAATATACAATTTTATTAGAAAGAAGAAACAATTGATGACACATTGGTGGTTAGGTTAGTATCTGTATCGGTCTCTGTATCTTGGCAACTAATTTATCAAAAATTGTTCATCCTAGTATTTAATATACAAAAAAAATAAAATTAAGTACTGCGTAAAAAGCAGTGTCTGAATGTATATAGCATAAATAAAAAATAACTATTTCTAAAACCCACGTAAAATTTAATCAAATTGTTCATTATTATTTCGCAAATATTAAATAGTCATTTCTATGCGTTATTCGTAATAATTAGATTAAGTAAATGAAAGGGAATGAAAAATATAATAATTATCAGCCATTAAATCATCGTTAATTAATTTTAGACACAAAATATTCAGGTGCTTTTATATTACTTATATACTATATTTGAGAATATTTTTATAAAATATACATGAATAATTATTCAGGTGTAATCTAGTTTAATATAGCCGTTATAAATACATAACGAGGTTGATTATAAACTGCGTATTTCTGTGGTTACGATTAGCTCGCTGTAGGCTAGTAAATAACGGTATGGCTTGAAGCACACGCTATAGACAACTGGACACAACGGGGCTGCAATTACGCTGTATTATACCTTACTTTATATCTAACGATTTTTTTATATTCTGAAGCAGCAATCGGGTGTATTTAGATCGGTTGGCAATAAGTTCCTTATATATAAATAATGTAATAGCAGAATAATATTTTCGAGAAATGGGATGTTAGCAGAAATCGCTTGTTATCGGCTTCAAACTGAATCATGCATTAATATGAATGCCTTAGCAAAAAAAATGCTACCTCTGTATACGTAACGCCAATATTTTATTATGTATTATACGGAGAAGAGACATTATCATCAGCCTTCAAGAACATTTCTCAAGTTCAGGTTTCCTCACTATGTTTTGCTTCACCGTCAGCCGATAGTGTTACCAATTTAAATTAGTAAACCTACGTGGATTTTGAAAAAATTGTTCGTAAATACCGGGGATTGAATCTGCGGATATGGGATTGATATCCATAAGTCAACCGCCGTGAAGAGACTTCAGGACTAATATACCAGGTGTTAGTTTAGTCCCTTACAATATACTAAGAGATGATAGTTCATGATAACATTTACATACAAAATAATAATATCAAAGCAAATACTAATAAACAACAAAGATAACCTAAGTTAATATATCGTATTATAATATAACTTTCAAAAATATAAACACAAATGTAATAAACCTAGGTGCAATGACCGGTGCCGAAAGCTGAAAGGGGCGACCCGGAGTTAATAGCCTTCGATCATAAAACGGACAATAAACCCTTTGGTTTTGTTAATACTTTTTTATTGATTTAGAACGAGGATCGAGTGCAGAGTACCCTCTAAACTTTCAGCCTGTATAATCAGAATTTGCCGCATTGGAACCGATATTTAGAACTTTCTGCTATTTTTTTACTATCACGAAATACTTCATTCATTTGTAGACCAGTTTACAAACACAAAAATAAAAATTCACAGGTAATTGGATACATACATGAAAAGACATGCTTCATAATTCACCATGAATAGGTCTTCACTACATGTAATCGCAATCTAGTCTGGTATAAGTAGCCAACCTTTATGAAAACTGTTCGAAATACCGACGTCGCTATAACAACCCGAATATAACCTTTAACCTTTTAACGGTTCACGTATAATATTAATTAGAAAATTTACGTTTGTGTCAATAAAATTAAAGTTTTATGAAGGTTCTATTTTAGGGTATAAAATGAATATCAAACGAAAACTTTGGTAAATCCCCAGCAAAAATACCATTCGCTGTGTGCGTGCGTTTAGTAAATTAATTTGATACCTAAAATTATGCTATATAATAAGATTAGTAGCCGCCCATGACTGCGTCTGCGTATGTAGCATTATAAGAGATTTATTTAATTTGGAAAAACCATGAGATACGTTTGTTTTACTTTATAAGTGGATTGCTAAATACGAAGTTTCATAAATTTAAGTTCAAAAATAACGAATATTTACGCAAATTTTCACCCTCTTTTCATTTCTTTAGAGGTCGAATTTCCGAAAATCCTTCTTTGGTGCTCAATTGCGGTGTAAGAGGTATCTGTGTGCAAACTTTCAGAGCCCTAGACCTAGTGGAATGGGCTGTGTGTTGATACTTAATTATTGAGTTGAGAATTTTTTTTTTGTATGTAACATCACTAAAACGGTTTTATATTCATTTCATTTCCTCTTTTGAAATAACATTATTTGGTCACGTAATTTATTTAACACTAGCTGTGCCCGCGACTTAGTCCGTGTAGAACTTTACGTAAAACAGTGATTAATAAAGTCATCTGAATGTATTAAGTTCATTTAGTTATCTCCTTTGCTCTCATACTTAAGTCGAGTCGTCATTCAAATTACAATAACTTGATAGACTGAACCGATTTTAATGAAACGTAGACTAAATGTTGCTCGAAGATTTGCTTCATGATTTTCTTCAGAGAGACTTTACGCTCGAGAGTGAGCGCAGTAATTTATCAGTGATGTGTGTTCAAGCAAACAGACAGACATACAGAAAGCCATTTCTAAAAACGATTGTACGATACGAAATGTATTTTATTAAAAGACACTTGCAACAATTCTTTTCACATAATTGTAAACTTTACAGACATGTTAGATTTACATTCTTATTACATGTATAGATAGAGTAAAATACGATGATGGTTAGCTGTATTAAAAACAAGTCACTTTGTAATAATACATATATATATACATAAAAATTATTATTTTTGTTTTAACAACGTCGTTTAATCATTTTAATAATTGAAATCAAGTGATTCATTGTTAGTCAAATTAGGTACTGTAAGCAATCAACGTCAATGTTCAACTTACAAGTGTATTTGATTGGAAAGTGAAAAGGTCCTGTTCTAAATGAAAATTCTAAATTGACATAAATTTCCAACATTCAACTCTTTGGTTGTTACATTTTCCCTTTTCCCTTAACTGGTTAATTTTTATTTCATTGTTTATTTAAGCAGTCTAGAGTTTTAATAACATTAGTCAATTATGGTTTATATATAATATAACTAGCTATTTCCGCGACTTCGTCTGTGTGAAGTAGTTACTTTGGGTTAACGCTAACACGCAGCGAGAGCTGTTAAAAGGAAAAAGAAAACGAATTTGAAACATTCTTCATTGGTGCTCCGGTTCTATCGGTCTTGGCGTAATGATACATAACCATCCTCGATAATTGAGGTATCTAACACTGAAATAATTTTATAAATCGTACCAGTAGTTCCTGAGATTTGCGCGTTCAACCAAACAAACAAACACTCCAGCTCTATTACTATAGAAGTATAGATAAGTTATTATTTATGAAAAAATAATTACAATCGAAGGACGCAGGTTCGAATGCTTGCAATAAGTCGGAGATTTCCGTTAAGGAAAACGTCGTAGTTCAAACACAGCATTGTGGTATGGCTTTTTCTAAGTCTCCCTGGCTAGTAGCAATTTACATTTTAGACAGTAAATTATTTAAAGAACTATATAGGTAAAAGGGAATCTGTAGCTGTTGCGAATTATAGAAATTAATAAAGCTCTACAAAACGCTACATAGCGCTAAAGCCTACCAAGTATTAAAAATAAAAAAGTGTGTGTGTATTTATGTACACGCGTTAGAAGATATACTTCTTTGGCGTAACAAGATAAAAATCTTTTCAAAAATTTTATCTTTCGCCTTCTTCTACGTTTGTAGAAAAAACGACACTAACAATAGGAAAAAGGTATTTAATACATTGAAAATTTTTAATACAAAGTAATACAAACAACAAATACAAAGAAACAAAATGTTGACTATAGCTTACTTCAGGGTGTCGGTTTTTCGTGACGTAAAATAATAATAATAAAAAAATAAATAAAAAGAAACATTTCAAAATTTACTCTCATCACTTTTCCCTAACGCGCCAAAAGAAGTATAACTTCAAAAACTCTAGCGTAATCTTTATTATTTTACTGAAGTTCTGTTTTGTAAACTACAGTTTTGTGGTATCAATATAACAAGAAAATGGTCACGTACATACACAGAAACGTAATCTACATATATAATGAAAATACAGTTCCTATGAGGCTCAATCACATCAAAACTACTGAACGTATCTGCAAAGGACTATAACCCTTCGATGCGCAATTCTACGAAGATATTTCTAGGCTACTTATTCTTTTAATTACATTGTCTCTTTGCCATTTTTTAAATTAATTTAATGCACAGTAAAGCATGCGAATATCACCAAGTTATATTTATTTATGTTGACTTGCTTAAATTTCACTAAATTTAATTTAACGTTATCTTTTTATGTTATCAGAATTAGTTCATTCTTTGAGTTCATAATTTCTGCCTCATATTGAAATCATCATTATATTAAACGTCAAAGAGTGGTAGAACATTTGTAAGATTCGTAAGGGACCATCGAACTACATGTGGTTTGCTTATCTATTTCATACTTAATATTATCTTGACCACATCGTGAACTGTAAAAGTTTTTAGAGTTCAGTCAATTGCATTTATTTTGTGGTTTCATAACGTGCCTTGAACCATTCGCCATTGGAAGCTACAGAATTCTAATCTTTATTGAAAAATAATCACGTTTGTTTGTATATTGGAATTGTCTTTAGAAGTTACGTATGAAATATGTTTTATTGTCGTTCTATGAGGTAGTAAGGATTGATAGAGCTAGTTTAGTTAAAAAAATCGTATTTATACCCTTCATATATACGCTTTATTGTACTAAAATTATCTTATAGTGACTATTCACATAGACTTTGGAGTGTATATAGTGTATTTATGTACAATTAAGAAAAAACCACTAGTATAATATAGAGGTTTATTAAATAACAAATTATTTCAAGTTTGAACGTCAGAGTTTCAATAAAAGGTAAAACGGTAGAGGAAACAGGTTCGTAAATCAATTTTAGTATAACTAGTATTAAGTTTAAATATAAAAATGATCTTAAAACTTGAAATCTAATAAAATATTTCATATATGTATTATCTAATAAAATAATGTAATATAAGTGAAGGAGAAGCGAAGTTGTATAATTATTAAATATAAAATATGTATGAAAGTAATTTGTAATCAACATTGATTCGGTGTGGGTAAATAAATAATTGTATACGGCCTATACATTACACGAAATAAATGAAAGTTTAGAAGAGCGGCACTAATTGACCTCAGTCGTTTGCGGTGGTCATTACGCAAACACAAGTAAAAGGGAAATGATAATTGTCTTAGGCTCAATACTCGTCAGAGAAATTAAAGCATTCGTTCAACAACGGAATTTTTTTTTGCATATCTCAAAATATTCTGTTGAAATAAAAAAGTTGCGGTCTATAAAGTCGGTTTACGGACGATAATTTTACGTGATGACGTCATAAGAAAACATTGATAAAAAATTGCATACTTTTATGAATTGAATTATTATAGGCTACCTGAGCCGATCACGCGTTGCTGTGGCTCAGTTATTATATCATTACATATTGATAAGAATTCATAATTGTTGTTGATAATATGACCGATATACATCACTTAGCGAACTAACACGGAGCGGAAACTCTCAAAAGGAAAAAAAAACCCGATTTTGATACGTTTTTAAACTTCTATTGGTCTTCGCGTCGTGATTTTATAGCCTATAGCTTTCCTCGATAAATGAGCTCTCTAACGCTGAAAGAATTTTTCAAATCTAACCAGTAGTTCCTGAGATTACCCCCTACAACGTCAAAAACTCACAAACATCTTTATAATATTAGTATAGATATAGATAGATGCGTCATAGGCCGAAAGCTCAGGCCGATCGCACATCCTTATCGCTTGTTCTGCGCTCTCGCTTGCACGCTCGGCTCAGACGGAACGTGACAATGAGTCATGATTTTTCGTGTAGCCGGCATACAAAAAAGAAGAACGGGGAAGAAGAGGGGAGATACGGGAAAAAAAAAAAAAAAAATTTTTTAAAAAGAAAAAAAAAAAAAAAAAAAAAAAAAAAAAAAAAAAAAAAAAAAAAAAAAAAAAAAAAAAAAAAAAAAAAAAGAAAAAAAAAAAAAAAAAAAAAAAAAAAAAAAAAAAAAAAAAAAAAAAAAAAAAAAAAAAAAAAAAAAAAAAAAAAAAAAAAAAAAAAAAAAGAAAAAAAAAAAAAAAAAAAAAAAAAAAAAAAAAAAAAAAAAAAAAAAAAAAAAAAAAAAAAAAAAAAAAAAAAAAAAAAAAAAAAAAAAAAAAAAAGAAAAAAAATCAATTTATAAGACGTTATAACGTCAAAAAAATGTTCGTATTGGATTCCGAGTATTGTTAACCGAGTACGTATATATCGAAATATGTGATATTATTTTTTGCCTCCATAGGAAAATAAATGTTAATGATAAATAAAATTTCCATTAATTAAAATATTCTAATTTGCAGAGTTAAAATGGTAAAAGTAGATTTTTTTTAAAGCTACCTTTTAATGAGGTTCAGTAATTTAATATTTTCATAACATAATTTTAATATAGAATTTATTTTGAGTCTTGAAGGACGATCTGAGCAACTAATTCAATATAATTTACAAACCATTCATTACGTCGAAATCGTATATTTTTCTATAGAAAAGAGATCATTATGTATTATGTATTTTATATTTAATTAAATAAAGTGAAAACTTGTGGTCTAGACATGTGTTAAATATGTATGTATAACATCTGTTTGGATAACATAACATAATA
The DNA here is from genome assembly GCA_036509395.1 of Antheraea yamamai. Taxonomy (NCBI): domain Eukaryota; kingdom Metazoa; phylum Arthropoda; class Insecta; order Lepidoptera; family Saturniidae; genus Antheraea; species Antheraea yamamai. Next base: position 12,802,097 of record AP028432.1, read on the forward strand.
TTAATATTTAGCTTAGAATTAATTGATGATGAAAATCGAATTTTAATATTCAAAAATAATATTTCTTTTTATTTATATAATAAACAAATGAATAAATATATTGGATTTTTTACGCATTAACTATTTTTATACCACGATGGTAGTAAACAAGCATGCAGGCCGCCTGATGTGAAGTTTGTAAATTTATCACAATTTCATATATTTTATGCCTACCTATGTTAACAGAACGGAGAACAAGGAACAGCGAACAGTTTGGCCTTTCGATAAAAAAAATGTACGAACAATACTAGAATTGTATTAATTTTTCACTTTGCAAAATCAGTCTTCAATTTCTAATATTTATATTATATTTTCATTAAATTAGAACTAAATATTGCAAATAAAAATATGGAAGTATGCTCATATTACAATGCTAGATTTTCAAAAATATTTTTGAAGTTTTTTTTGGGCGTTGAAAAAATGAGGTGAATTTTGTGCGCGGAGGAAATTAAGTTGAGCTGTCTGCAAACCGGCACCTGAAGTTGCTTAGTCAACATTTTGTTTCTTTGTATTTTTTGTTTAAACTTTCAATGTTTAACACCTTTTTCTTTGTTGTGTCGTTTTTTCTCAAGAGAATGGAAGTAAATTTTGAAAGATTTTTTCTTGTTCGCAAGAGTTTTTAACGGTGTCATAAGTACACAACACACTTTTTTAAACTCTATGAGACAAAGATTAATTATTTTATATACGTAGTTCGTTTTAAAAACGCGGTATATGTTTTTTTCGTTAAATATATATTTTTGGAATATACTATAGGGTATGTGCAGGTGTGTGCGACGAAATTTAAGGTTTATTTCAAATGACTAAAATACAGAATTCTTCTGTCTTATGCTCATTTTCATTCATGTCATTTAATCAAGGCTTATTTTCAACATTGAAGTCTCTAGCTAAGCCTTCTTAGTTTCTTATATATTAGATTAAAAGGCCGCCAAAACAGATATAGTATAAGATGGATATTTTACAAACTCACGATGACATTTAAATTTACAAGAGATATTTTCCATTATATGTTAGAAAACCATGCAAAGAAGGCAACGTAGATATAACAGCAATTCAATTTGATCTCATGGTAGGACAGTTTAATATAAGAACCGATTAAACAGAGTACATAAGCTACGGTTGCAACGTAGATTAACTTGTTCGGAAGTAGTTAGTCGTCGAATTACGAGCAGTCACAAGTCGCACGTGTTAATTCCAAGTTGGAATTGGCTTAATATAACTGTAGAGCTTGCTACATTCTTGGGTTGATTTAGCTTAATATCCTGCGGATAAACACAGATCTCTGCAACAGAGCTGTGTTTAATTAGGTGCCTGTGAGGTGGGAGTTAATTACTCAGTACACATGTGGCATTAATTCGACATAAAACGTGTCACATTCGTATAAATATTGTACACACGTTCCATACGTGATGGTAATTTAAGGTTGCCTTTAAGGACCAACTTGCTAACACTTTTGTGAACGATATGATGAACAAAAATAAAGGTATGAAGTAAGATGTACTTTAGGTTATAATATAGTACAATATTATATTAATATAAATCAATTTCCTGTGATTTAGTAATAAATTAATGACATCCGTAACCAAGAATGTTAAAAGTTTAAAGAACTTATTCGCATCCTGTTGCGTAGGTATTTATATTGCCTCAGCCCCAGTTTGTTATTACACAATTGCGTTGAGTTAACTGGAGAACGTGTCGAGAAGCAATCTCCTTGCACTAATTATGTGGTTGATGGAAATCAACGAGCTCCTTGCTTATACTGTCTATCTATACTTGTAGGATTTCAGGAAGTCATAGATGTATGTATTAATGCTCTTTCATGTACAGTATAAATGAACTTGGTTCACTGTTATTTTCACATGAATGAATTTCCATCATTGTTAATTACCTGAATGTGTAAAAGCTTAAGGAGGGTGTTGATGATGGTGATGTTAATGATGAAGAAATTACTCGTACTAAAATTTTGCTACGCCGAGGCCTAATCTGGTGTGCGGGAGCGAAATTTACCCCCAGAGTTTAAAATGGATTATATTATCTTTAAATATTACTAAACATCAATAAATTTTGGTATATCTCAACCGTTCCCTGACCTTTACGTTCTTTATAATTTGATCATTCTAAAATGTTTAACAATGAAGTTCGTATTAATCAAAATTATAATGATTAGGGATATTCAAGATTGGATAGCCGCTGACGTCGCTCGTAGGCGAACACTTCACTAATAAAATATCTAGTTTGACAAATTGCCTGAGTCGCGGCCGAGCCGGCTGCGTTTAATGGCATTTTACTACGATTATATTAATAGTTTCAGCTATTTGGCTTGTAGCGATTTCATTTTATTTTAATTAAAAAGAACCTTGATCTAAATTATGAAAGCACGTTATAAATTTATTACATTAGCAAAATACTCAATTTGGTTACATTTACGCAAATAAATCCATTGTATTTGTTTTTAAACAAAGTTTAAAGGATAAATGTATTGAGTTAATAAAATTATTTTATTTTTAACTATTTATTACCCCCACATTTATGAGGCAAATGCTTATTGTAGTTGAGAAAATGTTTAACTTAGATTATAGTAAAAGTTTAATAGTAGTAAGTTCACTGTAGTTGACTTCAAGGCAACGGCGTAAAGCATTATGTGCTAAAACTTATGTACTTTATTTTATATGATACGCAGTTATCTTTGTTAAGTATGTTTGTAATTATTTGGTTCAGTACTATATTTCTTATGTTTTATAATACTTTAAGAAATTGTAGTATTTTGAAAATTTAACATCAATTACCTATGTTCTGAGGGCTGCACTAAAAAGCCAAGCGCTCTACGCACCACGTATTAGAAACTCATGATATATCATTCTTTGCCAGGTGGTGGGACTGTGGTCAAAGGTATAAAAAAAAAAAAAATTTGATCGTCAAACCTGACTCGATACACCCCGGCAAAAACCGCTAATTGTAGTTAGAGGCAATCGATATTAAACCTAATTATGTATTGCATTATTTCTATGCGATATATAACAAATTAATGCAGACAATTATTCTGCTACGGTTGAACATTTTTTTCTCTCGAACTGACTATGCTATTAGCCTTGCGGCCTTTACAGCTTCACCGAACTACTAAGGCGAGCGCTTAAGGCACTCAGCCGATGAATGGTTGAACTGTATCAATGCAATTTGTGAACAAGCAATAACCAATGTATGTTAGAGAGAGAGAGAGAGCAGTTCACGTTATTCAAAGTGATGATACAAGTAAAAAATATTCACATCAGTATTGTGTCACTTTTACAAATTATAATAATAGCGTTATCCATTATTAATATGTAGACATTATTTCTATATAGTACACAATAGCTTATTCAGATATATTTCCACTTTTTTTTCTTAGGCTACCAATCGTCTAGATTATTACTGACATTGCCAAGTAGATAATAATATTACAAGTGTCTTATGATAATGTCAATGTTTTAACAAGATTGTAGCCTGTTAAAACTTTCCATACAGTTTCTGTGGCATCTCATAATTAATGGTTTTATTTTACATCCACTTCACTTGTGTACAATAACCGAAGTATATTATGTATACCACTAATATTACAAAATATAAAGTGAAATAACATTATAAATCATTACATAGTATAAAACAAAGTCCCCCACCGCGTTTGTCTGTCTGTCTGTTCGCGATAAACTCAAAAACTACTGAACGGATTTTCATGCGGTTTTCACAGTGAATCATGGGGAAGATTTTAGTATATAATTTGTCAAGATTTTTTTTATAATCAGGGTGGGACAGCATCTGCCGGCCCCGCTAGTAAAATATAAAATCCACTACATGACAAAATAAGATCCACCCAAAAATATATTTCTATCTGTGTTACACTGAACGATTGTGATGATATTTCCAAAATATACATGCTGTGTTTGATTTTGGTACGTACTTTATTATATATACGGGTAATTATTGATTTGTCTAAAGATTATATGGTTAATTTTATAATGTATAGGCAAGTAAGAATAGCACAACACGTAGTCATCAGTCCCCGCAACACGACACGGATGCGCAGAACCAAGGTCATTAGAAACTACAACCGCGAAGAAATCGAACTCCGTGAAACGTCACGTCTCCTATAATAAATCACGAATGCAAATACAGCAAGTTTTCTAATCATATTCTTTGAAATCATTCATAAATACAATAATCAGTTTGCGTTAGATATTTGCTACCCGATTTTTTTCAGCTTTTCAACGTTCGTTATTGGTAAAAAAATACAAAAGATAAATTATTTATTTTAAATTAAACTAAACCTTTCTGATTTTTTATACTACAGTGCTCAATAATGCTGATAAACAGACGTGCGGTATGTCTGACAAACGATGACTGCAGCCTAAACCTTTAAAAAATCTCACACTGGGGAAGATAACCTGATGGGCCTTCACAGCTTCACCGAAGTAAACCCAGGGAAGTTCTCCGAAATTGAACAGTCGGTTTGATTTTATAATTACGGTTTACATCCTGCCGATGGCGAGTGGTCTATTTTAGTATCACAAATATTATTTCTTGCAAACAGAACGGAACCTTTCTGCTTTAAATATAAGATTATAATGTATTTACATTACTACATACTACATTCCTATGGTGTCTGTTAATTTCTGAGAGAACCACAGAGGACGCTAGCTCAAATTGATAAAAACCTATTGAATTGTTAAGCTGGATGAAATGTTTTAAGTTATATACTCTATGTTGTTAAATAGAGTGCCTTTTATCATGAAATAATAATATGATATGATAATATGGTCAAGGCTCGCTGCAAAGTAGTAGTATAGGCTAGGTTATAATAATTTTACTGTGGTCATTTTACAAATTTTACCGTGCACCTTTCTGTCGTATATTCAAGGCATTTATCTATCATCAAAAGTACAAATTCTGTGCTCATTGACTCTATACTCGAGTGTAGTTACTAAGCGATGTTGTTTCATAATTCAAGGCTCACTTAACCTATTATTATTTATACATATTAAATTTAAATACTATTTATTGACTTACCATTTGGGCACGTGAACAGGTTACCCTGTAAAAGAAAAATAAAAAGTTATTGGGCATTCAAAATTATTTTCTTATATTAAAATAATGTTAAGTAAATTTTATATTATCATTTTAATATTCCTTATTAATTTAATTTATTTATCTAGAAATCGATGAAAACACCAATTAATTCAACGATTGCGTAGCAATAGTTGAATGAATACAAACAGGTGCATAAAATATTATATAAATATAAACATATTTGTTTTACTAAATGAGAGAATACCATAATATTTATTAGTAAAACTCGTATATCAAGTGCTTACTTATTCAGATTTGCTACGTCCCTATATCTATAAACTAGAATATAAATTGTAAGTTATAATATTTAGTATTAATGTTTTAGTAGACGTGGTTTATATTTTCTAAAAATAAATATTCACAAACAATGTGATTTACTTTTCTGTTCTCGAAATTCCAAGTTTACTAAATTGACATTGATGACGAAGAATCGATATTGATGGATATGATATTTTATTTATGTAATTAAGTACTTGTAATAGCGGACCTAGGGAAAATGATTTATCGAGGACACCCACGAATCCGTAACCATGCACAAAATTTATTCAATCAATTTTCTACAATAACACAGTGATTTAAAATAATTGTATAATTGTGCTTACGTAAGTTAATAAAGCGGCTGTAGTATTGACTAGCGCTTAATTAATTTATGTGATTCGCAACAGCTCCAGTTTCCTTTTAGTTATTGTTCTTTAAATAATTTATTTTCTAAAATTCCTAAGTAATTTGTAGTGCAGTATAAAATTTACCATTTTTAAACAGTTTTGGATTTTGACCACAATCACATCTGCTTTTAAATGACGATGCGGTTTAATATAGTAAACACTCTAAATCTAGAGGGAGCTGGTATTCAAGTGCAGCTGCCGGAATACACCTATAGGTGCTTGGTGACACATTTTCAACTTGAGATTAGTAACTAGCCAAACGGACTTAGAATAGCCCTAACTTGCTAGGTCCATCGAGGCGGTATACATAAACGTTACCAAGTAAGCCATCATCTCTATTTGGTTTTCTAAAAAGAATTTGGTATCTGATACCAAAGGTGCATTAATCTATATATGTTTTCATAACACAAATCACGAGACAGTTGCCTGCTTATATTCAGACATACGGATAAATACTAGAGTGGGACAAAAAAATTGAGTTTTTTTTAACTTTATACTCTGAAAAATAGGGTGGTAGACCCCTAAAAAAATTTCTCTCCAAGTGTGACCTCTTAATTTTAATAGGAAAGTCTTCCGTCTCTCAATTTTTTATTTTTTCCTTATTATTAGAAAGATTTTGATTATTTTCAAGCAGATTTCTTTTTTCTTATATCATTATCGTAAGTAGTAAAACTTCAACCTTCGATAACTTTTAAACGGTGAGGTTTAAAAAAATTGTAAGAAATCTTTTTTGTAGAAAATTCAATTTTCTACAAATATAAGAGACGAGATATTTTTTTAAATACCGTAAAGTAAATACCGAGATAGGAATTTTTCTTTCTAATAATAAGGAAAAAATAACAAACTGAGAGACGGAAGAGTTTCCTATTAAAATTAAGACCTCATACTAGGAGAGAATTTTTTTGAGGTGTCAACCAACCTATTTTTCACAGTATAAAGTTTAAAAAAAATGTCGATTTTTTAGCCCACCCTAATAAATACATTGCAAATTAAATTTACATTTTTAACAAAAATAAATGTTGATACAACTGTTCAAAGCAAATTTCTATTTGACGTTAATTTCATTAATATAACGCAAAAACATGTGTGCAATACGTAAATATGCGCGTCAAGGCTTTTACCAAATCAAACATAGTGCCACGAACACTGTCGAAAGTGCATAGTGGGGGCCGCAATATTTGTCCACAAAATGATATAGCCACCAATTTGTACTGGCACTCAGTAACACGAAAGTTAGATCGGTTTAGCTGTTTATAATTTCTGGTTATAACAGAGTCATGATCTCATAATCGATCGTATTGTTTGTTTCATAATATAGTATTAAAGTGATTGAAATTAAGTATTTACGACATTAAGCTACATAGTTTAAGCTGACAACTTTATTAAAGATTCAAAGTTAGTTTTGTATAAAATATAGAATGGAAAGAAAAAAATGACAGTAGTGTAAAATATCTTTGTAAATGTATTTTCAATTGTTGTTTGTAATGGTTACCTCATTTATTTATCTTTCAAAGAAACATCAATATTTTGCATGTTATAAAAATGGCACAATCAATTGTTATAATATAAATTAAAGTAGTACACAACATTTTCTAATAAATAATATCAAATTGAAAATACACCCTGACTGTTTAAAGAGTGACAACCTTCAATTGTGTGTTAGTTCATGGACACATTTAATATATAAAATAATAATATCAAAACAAATACTAATAAACAACAAAGAGAACCTAAGTTAAAGTTTGTTCTAAGATTCTCAAAAGTATGGGTACACATATAAACAAACCTAGGTTGAATGACCGGTGACAAAACCTGCGAGCAGCGTCCCGAAGTTTATAACCTTCGATAATAAAACGGACAAAAGCCCTTTTGTTTGTTCAAAGATCGAAAAATTATCTTTTGTTAGTTGGTTGGCTTCAGCTTCACTTCACTTTTACTACACCCGACGGTCATTGACACTGCTTTAACATAGACGAGTAGAGGGTTGAGTATAATTTTTTTTATTTTCTAGATAATTAGGTCAAATATTAAGCATCTATTTTTTAATTGATTAATATAGGTGGTAGAGCCACGCTGAAGCTACTACTGGTTTCAGCATGAATGGGTCGACTTGCCCGGGGTAGTACGACTCTCTCATAGAAAACCAATGTGAAGTAACAGTGCTTGCATTGTTGCGTTTCGTTCGGTCAGTGAGAGCGCCGGAGAACCACCTCCTCTCCCCTCTCCTCTCCCCCCTTCGTCCATTTCCCCCAAAAACAGACTAGCAACGCATTTTCGACTCCCCTGGTGTTGTTAGTGTCTATAGACGGTGGTGGTCACTTAACATCAGGTGACCCATCTGTTCGTAAAAAAAGAGTATCAAGTACTGAGTATCCTGTAAACATATTGCTAACGAGTAACCAGTCACCCAGTATATAAAATTAATAAAGAATTAAATTTTAATATACATTTACAATTTAATATACATGAAATTATATTAGATATGGTAAACATCTTTGGATAGTTGTATAAATTAAAAATGTATATATTATTATGTTTTCATATTAATTATACATTTTAGGTATAAATATTTTCACCAAATCTTAAGCTTCTTAATTCACGAAAGCATTATTATATTTCTGTATAAAATTTCGTATAGGAGTACAAATAATGTTAATAAATTACTATAGAGTAAACGATGAAAATAATTTATGTTACAGTTGGATGTTGGCGCGTAAAATGTGTTTAATTAAGAGTAAATTGCTTGGTGTTATTGACAATAATAAATTATATTGTATTTTAAAGATATTATACTTAAATAGGGATGATTTTAAAACCTCCAAATCAATTTGAAGTCTCTGTTATGTCACTTTACTAATTTTAGAAATTACGGGACTGATTTTGACCTAACTTTTACAAGGCTATTAAGATCAATGATATCATAACTAAAAAGATTAGACACATTACCTACATGATATTTTATAAAAAAAAAGGAAAAAAAACAACATAAATAAAGGAAAAATCAACCACTGAAAAGTAATAATTCTCAATATCGGTGGTGAAAAAGAAACAGTTATATGTTGCTTAGATACGGCTGGGATTGACGGGGCAGCCGTCAAAAATAAGCTAGCTAGCCAAGTTTTAACAAGACGCTGTCGAAGCGCTTATGACGTAGCTTTCTAGTTATAATATCATTGATTAGGATAGGATATATGAAGGACGATTCGTAGTATTATGCAGGTTACAAATCCAGCAATTTTCAAATTTCATAGATGTAACTTATGGTCGGTATAAAGATTATAGAATTATGACAGCAATAACAAAATTGTATTAAAAAAATACTGTCTAAAATTATTCCGTACTAAATACGTCACATAACAAAACAATTTTCATGAGAACGAAGCTGCGGCCATCAGTTACTACAGAATATAATTTACAGATGGTAGAGCCACGTACCACGTACCGCAGTACCACCCTCTCATAGAAAACCGATGTGAAGTAACAGTGCTTGCATTGTTGCGTTTCGTTCGGTCAGTGAGAGCGCCGGAGGCCCACCTCCCCTCCTCTCCACCTCCCTCCCTTTCCTCCTCCCTTCCTTTCCCCCAAATACAGGCTGGCAACGCACTTTCAACTCTCCTGGTGTTGTTAGTGTCTATGGACGGTGGTTATCACTTAACATCAGGTGACTCACCTGTTCGTTTGCCTGCTATGACATAAAAAAAACAAATTCTAACTGATATTATAAATACAAACTGTTTATATTTACTTTTACTTAACAACTACGGCCGATCATTAAGAAATTTTGCATACACATCCGCAAGGGTACAGAAAAGAACACAGTAACAAAAGGTATAAACGTACAGAATAAAGTCCTATTTCTGAAGGTTAGGACAAATCTACATTAACATGAGCAAAATCGCGAGTAAAACTAGTATTACAAGTATATAAAATAATATTATATGAACAATCAAGTGTTGTTTAAGTAACTTGTAATATTTTTCGGAAATTTCATTAAAATAAATAGTTTCCATAATGTTGATTTAATTATATTTTAACAATATATGTATCAAAAGATTTTATAAGATCACTAAAAGAAACAGCAATGTTAATTTTCGTTCATTGAATTAAAATATCATGAAAGCGTGTGTGTATATTTGAAAATCTATACTTTTAAGAGTTTTGCATATAAGTTCAAATAAAATGCTAATTTCGTGTTTAACAATGCTAATGATTATAAAACTCTTGATGGGATAATATGGTCTGAATTCTAGAACTATTTGATAACACAACGTATATAATTTTCCATATTATGTCGTGTTTAAGATATTTATTGTATGTTGTGTCTAAGAAATAAAATAAATAATCAAACAATGTCATGCATTTTCGGGTTCGAGTCTTACGCTATTTTATATTTTACATACGTATATAAGAAGTCATCCATAAATTACGTAGCATGTTAAAGGGGAAAGTAGGGAATTAGAAAGTCAGACATCGTGTGAAAAGGGGGAGGACGAGTAATAAGCTCCGTGATGTCGTATAATGTAAATAAATAAAAATAGTAAAACTTTAAACTCCAATTGTAATAGAACACTAAAATTTTTGACTTATTGTTGATTTTAGGATAGAAGATTTTGATAAATAAGAAATAAATTTAGAAATACTATTTTCAATTTAGTAACATGTAATTATAAAATATAATTATTTATAATTAATAAAATATAATTATAATTATAATTGTAAAATATGTGACGATATACACATGATGCATGCAGGTTACAAAATATGTGACCATTTGTGAGAAGAACTGGAGTGGCCTACAAAACTCTTAAAATATAAGTAATGTAATTTTTGAATGGTTCCTTATCACGGACTTTTTGCAGTTTTTATGATTAGTGAAAAGGAATAATAATTTATTTCTTAGTCCTTATTTATTCCTTGACTAGCGGGCCCGGCAGACGTTGTCCCGCCATGATTATAAAAAAATCCTGGACAAATTATATACAAAAACGTTCCTTGTGAGTCATTCTATCCTCTGGTGAAAACCGCATAAAGATCCGTTCAGTAGTTTTTGAGTTTATCGCGAAAGAAGAAGAAGGGGGGGGGGGCTTTTTATATTACTACACTTTCAAGATTTTTGTAAATTTTCTTTATTTTTTAGTTCCTTAGTTAAAAGCTCTGAAAACATTAACCATCGATTAAACGAACGAATAAATAGAAAAGTAATTAAGCTGTAGTTATACTAAAATATTTTCTAATTAAAATATAATAATAAACTTACGTCAGTTGCAGCTCGTGTTGTAGCCAGTAGGGCCACGACGACACAGAGTGCCGCCGGACACCTTATCAACATCGTAAATCTGTGGAACAAAACACAATAACACTTTACTTAAGCTCCCTTAACGTTAGTGCTCGGAGGTAATGAAGGTTTATCTTAGATTTTGCTTACACTACTTCGTCGGATTACACCGGCATGCGCATTAAAAGTAAAACCGAATAAAATGAATACCTTACTCAAAAGAAAATCTCTATAGTTTTTTAAGCGAAACTTGTGAGCGTTCTATTCAGTTTTCATTTCCTTCATTTCACAAGTATTCGACCTTTATATTTTCTACATTTACTTGTGAATTTTGCATTTTCTAAGGCTTTAACAAATTTGTGATTTTTACGCTCTTATAAAATTAATGAATTTCGTAGCACGATTGAAAATATATCGAAGTACAGATATAAACTTAGAGATTTTTTCGTTTTCTCTATGTTCACTGTCCGGAACGCCCTTCGTCGACAGTGTTAGAACCACTTCTTTATTTACAATTCTCGTGGCGCAGTACTAATAAGATTTATTATTCGATATTATGTCGAGAGGTCATGGATTTGGTCCCCATTCGTCATTGCTTACTATATCTGAGCCTGGATGTCAAATATCTGTACTTTTGTGTGTATCAAATGTTTAGTTAGTATAATACAAGCTATGCTTACTCCATAATTCATTGGTAATGTATGAAATTGTGTTTTTATATTACAAAAATATATTTTTTTCAGCTCAAAATTAATACTTTATCGCTTTTCTTTATTATATCTATGAATGAAAAAAAAAACAGAATTAATTCTATGAACTTAACAATAAACAAACTATCTTGACCCCTCAGACCGCAGTTGGGGCCCCTTAGGAGGGGACAACACCTGACCGGAGCAGACGTAGTGCCGATTAGACAGTACCTGCTCCCCCGGCCAAAAGATGTAAGAAGGTACCATTGCATGGGGTTTTGGTCCGTACTTAACAATAAAGCCGTTTACTATATGACTCGCAAAATAATTTTAATATTTATTACTGAGAATATCCATAAAGAGCTAATGCATATGTCATGTTTATTTCGAAAAGAATCCAAAGCAATACAGTTTCATTCTAATAACAGAGAGACATTTTATACCTATATTGCCTTCTTAATTAAATTTGTTGATACAACTATAGAGTACAAGATTACCTTAATAACTTGTGGGAATGACAACCAGTATCTTAGTATTTCATTATAAAAGATGAGTCGAATTCTTACTTAAATTGAATTAAAATCGTGTTTGTATAGCTTTACGATTTTGATCTTCTACTTGGTTTTCTTTATTATTATTTGTTGATAGATACTTTAAGAGTACAAAGAAATGTGCTATCATATATTTTATTGGTAATAAGGAATAATGTAAATTGCGTATATAAATGTGATAAATAAACGGGACGGATAATGAAATATGTAAAAAAAATCATAAATTATTTCAAAGAAATTGTAATACCCGGAGGCTTTCAAAAAGCTTGAAAGTTTCCAGACTATGACGGGAGGATGGACGGATAGACATGGGAACAAACGGGCCTGTTATCTTTTAAACCGAACCCAACAAAGGATAATGAATGTTTTTGTTTATGTCAAAACTTTCTCCTAATTTTTTAACATTCTACGAGATATCCTTTTGATTAATTGTAAACATAAAGGCAAAATTAATATTATATAGATAAAGGCTTCGTGATTACCAAATTCATTCGATTATCTCTACACAATGATATATTAAATTTATTATTCCAGGCGTTCGTAATGAGATATAATGCAAATTCGCCATTAATATTCGTAGATGGGCTCGTGTGTGATGTCACTACCTAATAATAAAAACAATTGAATTCGATCATTCTCTCATAACGGTAAACAAATTATGGTCCGCGTCCATCTTTTTAGTCGTAAGTTCGGGTTTGTGCATAATATAATGAAGAATTTAATGCAAAACAATACTTAAAATATCATTATAGGAATTTAAGATTGGCTTTTTTTATCCTTAAGTTGTCTCCGTGTTATACGTATAATATAATATGTATTTATACTTAATAATTTACTTAATATACTTTTGCGTTTTCGCATCTATATACACAGCGGTCAAATAGTTTGATGCGGATTGTGTAAGCGCTTAAATAAAAAAATCGTAAAACACTTGTGTAATTCAGTTTTTTCATACAAAGAATTAGTACGAAGAAAGAAATTCTCACCTCTTTTATATAAGATAGAATTAGAATTGAATTTAAGTTTAGACAAGTGTATGCGTACAAATTACCTTGGCTTAAATTATGCGATTATGTCATAACGAACAATTAGATAAAATAGGATCCGACAATCCGAGGCATTTGGCACTTTGTTACATAATTTTCTAACCATTATTTTATAATGCAATATTGAATGATAATGCATATTACCTGTAAAGTTCTGTTTGGATTTAGTAGTATTGGTGGCAATTAAAGATGTGTTGCTTTCACTGTAGCAGCTAATTAGAGTAATAAATAAGATTTACGATTATTTTATATAGATTATATATCTATACTAATATTATAAAGAGGTAAAGTTTGTGAGTTTGTGACGTTGTAGGGGGTAATCTCTGAATATACTAAGCCGATTTTGAAAATTCTTTTACCAATAAAAAGCTACGTTATTTGTAAGTATTATAGGCTATATATTAACCTGAAAAATGAAAAGACTTTTTTGTGGTAGTCGGATTTACAAAGTAAGTCGGAGAAAGAATGGTCGAACGAAAATGTTTCTTACGAACGCTGCCTTATCGATGAGAGATATATGATTGAGTTCTAGAGAAAAGTTATAGAGCTTGATAATACCTACAAAAAAGTTAGCAACAGCACATGTCTAACATCAAGATTATTTTTATTATCAGGGCGGAACAACGTCCGCCGTTACGGCTAGTTATAAAATAAAGTCACATTTTGCCTTTATCTATAAGTTGTCTTAGGTCTTATAAACTACGCAACGGATTTCGATACAGGTTTCACTATTCGTAAGAGAATTCAAAATCAAAAATACTTTACTCAATTTAGGCCCTGAAAAGGCACTTATGAACGTCAAAACTTCCAATGGTTCGGAAAACATCCCGGTCGTCGAGAAGAACCGGCAACAAATCAATCTAGGTTATCCTTACATCATATTACATAACAAAACATATTTTTACGAACATATATATTTATAGACATAGATAGTTACATTCGTTTCTGGAGGATACATTGAGAGAAGGGTCATTTTCAGACGTTACCATCGATCACATATAGTTAGATGCACTCTATAATAATAATAGCCTTTAGACATTAAAACCCGCTTGATATGATGCTTGAACTTACTATCTGGTAACTCGATATTGTGCTTTGAGACTATGTTATAAAGCCTAATACTATTACCTAAAAATTGTTACTGGTCTTAATTAAACTACAAAGAAGATAGTTTACGTTTATGTCCTAAGGATAACTCATATCATCTTTATTTTTAACTTATTATAAAATAAAAAAATAGTCATTTGCAACGCTATTATGGTCAATATAGTATTAATCCTTATTCAATTAAAAATTTTAGTTATTTCGCGCTTTTAATATACATAAATAGTGCCCTTTATAGCATATTTCTATATTAATACCTTAGATGATATCAGAGTTCAAATTACGCCCAACAAAAAAATAAATGTCTGCGTGAAGATTCCTTCGAAGTTTCGACGACTTTGATGAACTGTAAATGTCAAAGGAACAAAAAATGGATCTAAATCGTTTGAATGCTATGACGTCACATTAGTACACTGCACTCTCGCGAAGTTGGGACGAATCGCTCATATAAATAAAATCGAAGCGTCTGTTGGTAATTCAGGCTATACACCAAAATATCTGAACTGGTTTTGACGACACTCTTACTAATGACACTTACGAATACAAAGCTAAGCAGTTATTAAGTCGGGAACAAAAACTTTTTCAATTAATTTAGATAAAACACGTTATTCACAAGCAATAAAATCATTTTCATAAGAACGAAGTCGTGAGCGTCTGCTAGTATTCGATAAAATGTTTATGAGAAAATGTAAATATTTATACAGGCGTTTTATAAAATTCTTATATATTCTTATACGGTGAACTAGATACCTACTTACTTTTTTATTAGACATATTGTAAGCATTGTAAGAAAAAGTGAAACACATATTTCCCATCACTTCTCTTTAGCTTACGGGCAAACAGTATGATGTGTAACATCATACGATATTCTTATCTCCAAACGGCGTAATTCCCAACCTTTTTTTGACTTAGAATCGAGGTAACCTTTCGTGGTTGATGTTGGTGATGTCATACTCAAGTCCGGTTTCGATTGTTAACATTTCATAGCTTAATAGTATTCCTGCATGCCTTACCGACTTATTAGTCATTCAAGGTTGTTTACAAACTCTAATTTACAAATATTATAAACGTAAGAAAATATACGTTGGTGTATAACATGTTTAATTATAGTCACGAATACTAAATACCATTGACTTCCGGTGTTCATTATAGTATTCGATCTAATATGAAACTCTGTAGGGGAAATTCGTGCTATTGACTTCCGGCGTTATTAAGCTCTGATTTTCTAAATATGGTATTGTATAAGAAATACAAGTGCTAAGACATTTTATTATATTGTTGACGAATATTCGTTTAGATATCCCCTGTGCTGGTATTGATAATTTGCAGTGTTCCACATTTTTCTGTGTGAACATGTAATGCATTTTTGAAAAAATGACAACATGATCAGTAAAAAAATATGTTACTCTTTTTCCTGTTTATAGGATTATTACTTTATATCCATTACATTAGTAATTAAATTTTGTAAGAAAATAGTATATTAAGAAATGCACACTAATAATTATATTTTTATTAAATGCAACAAATATAATGTCATAGATGAACATTAAATTGAAATATCTTAAGGATTGACGTTAGATCTATTTTGTCTGTCTTCATAGCGTAATCGCATGAATGCAGGTAAATTTCATTAATATTTCATACGTTTAGATCCTTAGAACGAATCCTTTGAAAGTTGACTGCAATTTTGCAACAGAAGCAGAAGGAAACAATTTAAATTGAAGATACACAAACAAATTTATTCATTGAAATATATGCTGTGATTTTGCAACTGAGGAAATCGATATTACAGGATGAGGAACCCGTTCTTGGGATGTTACACCACTACCCCGGTCCACATGATATTATTAGTTTTTAATGATTTTTGCAATACAACATAAGCTTCCAACTGCTAATGTTTCACAAATTATTTCAGAAATAACTCAATTTATAAAATGTGTAGAGACAATCATATACACGTCTCATCATTCCATTCCACACTAATTCCAAGTTAAGTGTTTTATGGAACCTAATAACTAAAATACATACTAATATGTACAACAAAGATCACAACTCGCTGTCATAATGTCACTGGTCCAATACCTCGGTCAATGTTTTATATTTAATCGTATGATGATTGATATAAGTTGCTTAAGTAACATATAAGTTGTTGATTCAAATCACTATTTGTGCTATTATTGGAACTAGTGGGCGCCCAGTGGTCGACATTCGACCATAGTTCATTGATTTTTTAAAGTTTGAACTTCATTAGGGTTCCTGTGTCAAAGGGATTCTATAATCAAACGTTTTCATCATGGCTACTCAGTTATTTTTCACTATTTTCTAATTATATAAACATAAAAAAATCTATGTCTAAATGAAAATTGAAATTGATTATAAATTTGAAACAAAAACAGGCGATTACATAAGGTGGTAAGGCTCTCAAATTGTAAGTAAACATAACTATACGGAAATAAAGAAATTGATCGCAATTCATGACACAACTTTCAATTAATTTTACACGACACCTGGGTGGTATTTCTGGGTGACATTGAATTAAATGTAGTCTCATTGCTTAGAAAAGTAATGGATACACATTAGAATCAAATGATGAATCCAAAACAAAGATGATCTAAGTCATGGATTACTTACATGAGCAAACAAACTTACTTACAACTCATTTTTTGACTCATTTTTTATTGAATCATCATTTGAAGTGAGTTCACCATAAAAAATACTAAACATTAAAATAATGAATTTGACTTTGATAATATTACTTTACTCTTATGACAACATGAACATTCAATAAGACCAAAGAGTAATAATTATTTCAGTGGTTCCATAAATTTACTAAAGATAAATTATTTATCAATTAATATTAATGTATATTATAAATTTACATATTATATTATTATAAAATGAACCTACAATTTAGGCAGATTCCAAAGAGCATGTAAGGCACGCAACGTCAGTCATGTAAAAAATATTGAAAATGTAATTGGAACGTAAGAGTAAAATGACGGATGTCAAAATGTCTTTTTCAGTTACATGTGTGTATATATTGTGTAAAATTCAAGCAATAGTGTGAGTAATGTATATTTTAATTAATTTAATAGGCTTGCAATGCATTAAAAAAAATAGCATTCTGTACTTCTCCTCCATATAAACTTTAATTATGCCAAATTTCAAGTTCGTCCATTCGCGCAATTCGCTTAAAAAGCGGGTACATAGTTTTGGCTTCACGTATTAATATATAAGATAATAGAACTAAGTAAATATTATTAAAGAATTGAAGAACGAATTTATACGCATTCAGTTTTCAATTAAAAGATTATTATAGCTCGCACGAAATTCTATCTTTTGAAAACAACCAGGCATACGTTGTTATAAAAGAGATCTAAAAGATTTTTTGCCAACCTCATTTATTAGTCCGATGCTATTCGATCCCGAGAGATATCAAGAGTTAACCACGAGAAATTCCAAATGGTATAAATAAAATTTTACCTTCAATATGTCGCATTGGCGAACACTCAACACAGACAAATGTAGCCTCTTTTTACTATGCCGATAGTAATTATGGTTATGCGAATTTACGTAAATTAGTAGTCGTCCTATGCCCGAAATTGAACCTTATTCCATTATTATTTTAAGTTTCAATATTATCGAAGTTTTTTGTAAATAATGTATAGATATGACTATGATATAGACTAATAGAAATATGAGGAATATAGACTTACTTTTTTTATTGATAACAATAAAGATTTGAACTGTTCTAGATTCGCCTATTTATATATATAGATAAATATAAAACAACTCACTGTATTTCACCGGGTTTATGTAGTTTTGAGTCTTAAAACGACAGATAGAGAGTTCTTTTCGTGTCACTGTTTTCAGAAATTAAATTAATTAAAATTAAATATAGCCACCGGCTAATTAACCAACACCTGTCATTTTGGTTGTGGTTAGCACTCAGTGATTACGTATTATCTGATGGCAAGTACGTGTATGATACGCATTGGCAAGCTCCGACCTCACGGAAGATTTTTTTTGGTAGTTAAGTTTACAGTCGGTCATCTGCTTCGTAAATATTTTGTGGTAGACCAACGATACCATGGGTGTTATTACAAAAAAGTTAAATACGTATTGAATACTTGCTTTAAAAAAGTTTGGATACTTACGTATTAAATGCACTGCGCTCGCCGAACGTTCGATATCTTGCTCTTCTCACATCTCTGTTTGGTTAGGTTACGTTAGACTTGCGAAAAAGGATAACACGATTTTGCCGCGGAAGCCGTCGGCAAACGCGGTGCATTAATAACGCGGCATATGTCTAAGCATGTTCTGGGATAAACCGTCAAAATTAAGAGCTATATTTTATACATGGCGCTATGATGAATTGGTAAAGTTGGTTATTGCATCCACTCGAAGCCTATCGGATTCTGATCGCCATTAAAATATCTGAATAATATCTTTATCATAATCTAAATTTAAATAAACTCACGTAAAATATTCTGTCTATTTTGAGAGTTAAAAAAATATGCGTAAACTACAAAAAAAATGAATCCCTATTAATAATCAATTGGCCACTATGCCAACGAGCCCTGTACTGTGTTTTCGAATGGTATGTGACTTCCCACTCCCTTGTCTTATCTCATGAACATTGCGTCTACGTAGCTGACGTGGGTATAAAGCGTGAGATGAGATTTGATGCTTTTTATCTCAAGCCAGATAACGTAACTTTGTTCCGTTCTAATTAATTTAATTTTAATCGTGAAAGTGGGTTGCCCTTTCTTCGTTTTAACTAAGAACACGTTCTGGTTTGTCGCTAAAACGTGTGTTAGCTTTGATCTCGTGTCAAACGTTGACTGTTCATTAAATGTTCTTATCCGCCTTTCTTTGGTAATACTAATGAATATTTGGCGATTTTAATGAAGCTTATGATTACTAATATTGAAGCTATATATATATATGTTAATAAGTTCGAAAATAAATTTGCAAGTTATCAATAATAAAACCTTATGTAGGACATAAACAAAATGTGTGTTATTAACAATTATTTGGTTGAAATATAACAGACCGTTAGCCGTTGTTTTCATTATAATTACCGCCTATTTTAATTAGAAATCCATTTATTTGGTATAATTTGACAGCAAAACGAAAGTTTGCGGTTGTTTAATGTTGAGTTTAGCGTACGTATAGTTCTGTATTGTTATTTGTTTGTTCTGATTGTATTGATATGAACTAGTTATGCGATGAGATAGAAATAATTTGTGGTAACAAATAATCAACTGTGGTAAAATATTCCTCGAAACGTTTAAATTATATACCAATAAGTCATTAAGGCTTTAAAAAAATATTGACAATAAATAATATCTTTTCTAATATGAGAGAATAATCTTACCGTACTATTAATTGATTACAAAGTAACCATAATTTCTATATTGGAAAACGATTTGATATAAATATTTAGTATCTAAATATAAATAAAAAATCCTGATTTTTAAACGATAGTTCACCTATACGAAGATTTGCCATTTCGGTTGACACTGAGGTTAATTGTAGATTGCTAAATTGCTTTTAATCAAATTCATCTGAAGGAAAACGCTGTAAATCGGATATAATTTACGCTTACATATGTTTGTATAATCGTATTGTTTTATATACTATTCTTGTTCTTCTCGCTTTTATACACATCATTTTTCACACAATCCATAAATACCTTTTGGTTTTCCTTTAGTTCTATATCCTTACATCTAATACTCAATACTTTTCTAGTTATGTGACTTTTATCTTTTCTTATACCACGCTAACTTATTACTCCTCAACTTCTCTGTCACTGGTGCTATTTTCAAACTTCCTCTGACATACTCAGTCTTAATCTTATCCATTTTAGTTATGCCACACATCCATCTTAACATTCGCATCTTTACCACAAATAGTCTTTACTCATCCGTCTTTTTCGTAGCTTAGCACTTGGATCTATATAACACGACTGGTCTTAATACAATATTATAACATATATATAATATCTATTACTTAAAATTCATATAATGTTATTTTATATACAAAATTCTAATTCTAAATAATACAGAGAATAATTATTACAATTTCAATTTATGTAAATACAATACAAATATGTTTATCGAAGTAGGTATGTACGTTTGTTATGAATAATGTCAAACGAGATTCCAGGCCAAGTATCTACAATAATGTTTCAATGCAATCGCGAACCAACGAAGATAACATTGTGCTTAGTATAGAATTAAAAGTTCTCCCACATTCCATTACGAAGTCAAAACTGAGTCGCACCGCTTTACATAATTGACCATTGTCACAATGGGAGAATTACTTCGACTGGCCTGCTTACGTTATTGCCTAAAATACTAACAGGTGTTTTTTCGAAATAATATCTCACGCTTTTGAAGTAATCAGAAACGATGTTATACAAATAACGATAAATGGCGAAGTTATTGAGGTTTCGGGCCAAGTATGTCTTGGATGAATTTGGATTTTGTTTTGTCTTCTATATTTGCACATATAATTTAAAAAATATACTTTCTTTGTAGCTCAAACACGTCATAACTAGTGGACATATCGGCATGGAGCTATAACAATTCGATGTGGAATTTTTCTTAGATAATTCTAGGCTTATTAATTGGATTCGATTAACCCTGTCCTGTATTTTTAATGCCCAACGTAGCAAGCGGGAGTCAGCTAGTATTTGTATATTTTTGTGTGTTAATAATGTAAGCTTTATAATATTTAAGTATGATATCTGTAAATTAAGTACGACAGTAGAGATGACGATAGGTTTTTTACTTACCAATAATAAACTGAATATCTCGTTCATTAATATAACTAAACGAGTTTCACTGTCTCCTCATTCAAGTTATTTTGTTTTTCTTTATTATTAATCCTTACCTACTTATTATAACTAATATATTTAACTAATAGCCAAGTGTTGTCTTTAATAAATTTTAACACATTGCATGCGGGAAACGTACTTTTATGTTTTTCGTATACTGTCACTGGGTAAAAGTATTTATTGAGTAGATTTTTGCCAGACGTACTCGACCTATAATTACGATGTACAGTCCTTGCCAAACTTTTTGACTACTTTAAATACAGTCGCGCAGAGTACACATTTAGGTATAAATACGTATTGTATGTATTACATCGAGACATCTTTAGGATAAAAAATTGCAATTTTAGATCTCTATAATAATATTTTAACTTGGTTTCGTATTAAGCCCTTGAATATATTAGGTATGCACAATTCCGAACTCACAGCGCGGCATAAAACACGACAACTATGCAATAGTATAATGATTGTGTTGCTAGGCAATGATTTGCATTATTTCTTGTAACAGATATAATTTTTTCAAGTAACTCTGTATTTTATCGCGTTCCTTACTCCTGGCCGTCTGTTGCACGCATTTCGTGACGAAATGGACTCGCATGCATTATATTAATCTGATAATATCGTAAACGTAAAGTAATAAGCCACATAATAATACACACAGAATATATCATTCCTGTGGGAACTGTGATTAATCAAGAGTAAAACCTTTTTTGTACGCTAGAACACGTATAAAACGAAAGCGTCCGTGACGGCTACGATGAAAAAATCTCTCTTCCGCTTTCCGGCATAGTTACGTCTCAAGGCGTTTATCTCAGATTCGTCCTTACTAAGCATCATGCCATGTTGATAAGTATACACCCACAATAATATCTCCGGTATAATTAAATGCCTTGTAGTTAAAAGTTGTTGTAATTTTTTATGTATCCACATTTTTTGTGGGGTATCACAATGAGAGTGCGCTTTACCTGATGGTTTCCGCCAAAATGATTTACAAAAACTAAACCCGATATCAAAAAAATCTACTCTAACAAAAATGCAACAGAACATGCTTGACTATAGTTTCTTAACTACATAGTCCTGGATTGTTATAAAGCTACTAATATGTCAATAACTATAATTTTTTTATTGTAGTCGGTTAAAAAATAATTGCAACCACCATTAAGTACATATCTACAATCCACCGTTAGGCGTTACTGTCATGCCGGCCTGAAAACTATTTTGCAGATGGAAATTTTAAAATCAAAATGCTCGAGGATTTAATCCAGTCGGGTACGACACCAATCCATAGCGCTTTATAATTAATTCGCTATGCAACACCCTTAAATGCGTCACTATACTTGGTATTAGGCCTGCTGTGTGGTTGTCATAATTCAATCTGACATAGTACTGAATATTATATATAACTAGCCTGTGTTTGCGATTTTAGTTACAATCCTATTATAAGAGTACAATAGTCTTGCGGAGTCTTGCCGAAATAAAAAAGAATTTAACAAAAATGCGACCAAACCTGTTTGTTGTGTCTTTGTCATATACGTTAAATGTCAGACGGATATTTGTATTACTTATTATACTTGTTGAATGAATGAGGGTAACAGCCCAAGCCGAGGTGTGCCGTGCACCCTTGAGCTAGTTGTCAAATAAAATCGTCTGAGTGCCGTAAACGCTCGCCTTAGTAGTCCGGTGAAGCTGTTAAGACCTTCCTAGGTCAATAGCATAGTCAGTTCGAATAAAGAAAAAAAATGAATGAGGGATAAATGAATATCAAGAAAGTGATAGAAATTTGTAAAGATGTTTGTTTGTTTTTGAAGTTATACTTCTTTTGGCGCGTTAGGGAAAAATGATGAGAGTAAATTTTTACGATGCGCGCGCACACCATCACGAAAAACCGACACCCAGAAGTTAGCTATTATTAATATTTTGTTTCTTTGTAATTGTTGCTTGTATTTCTTTGAATTAAAACTTTCAATGTATTAAATACCTTTTTTCTATTGTTAGTGTCGTTTTTTCTACAAACGTAGAATAAGGCGAAAGATAAAAATTTTGAAAAGATTTTTATCTTGTTACGCCAAAGAAGTATAACTTCTAACGCGTGTACATAACTACACACACACTTTTTTTATTTGGTTTGTTTGTTTGTTTCTAGTCTAGTGAGTACAGCTTACAGTTACTTACAGTATACTTATATCCAAAAATGGTAGAGGTTTGCAAGTGTACGCGTATCATGCAAAAACTACTAATAGATTTCGATTTTTTCTTTCGATTTTACTATAAGCTCATCGATGTGTATTTCGTCACGGGGAAGTGGGGCAAGCGGTTTGGTGCGCGCGCGCCGTATAACGCAGATCAAATCGCGGGTATTAACTCGTATTAAATAAAAACAAGTATACTTTCTGGATTAACTCAATAAAGGTAACTTAGAACCCAAAGAACGTAAGCCGTGACTTATTAGTTATAATTTACGCCTCCGCTCTTTTAACTCAAAGATATATAGATTAAATTTACTATTATCATTTGTGAGATGAATATAAATCTAACGTAATGTTTTTGACCTCCCATTTTAAATGTTAAATCTGTTATTTAACATATAAGATTCAATTCGATACAGACTATTTATACGATTTTGACACCTGTGATCGTTGTGGAATTTTTGTTAAACAAGTTTTGGATATGTATCTATTAACCTGATTCAAATTTAAATTTCATATAATTTTGTATTCACCGCCACTGCCAGTATTATTGGTATTATTTTTTTTTAATAAAAACTTTATGATTATAATATATTTCTGAAAAAATATCACAACTAGTCGATATATTTATAATCGATTTTAAGTTTCAGGTTCCTTTGCATTATGGTGGAAGGGTTTTTCCACGTCCGCCTGGCTAGCTACCAGCCTCAAGTTGCGAATCTGTCAATAAACTCCTGTTGGTGTGTTCCTGTAGCTCCACTTGAGAGGCAGTCCACTCTAGGGTTGGCGTGTTTACCATCTTAGACCAGATCGTTATTTAACATCAGATGTGACTGAGTTGAAACGCTAAAAGCCTTATAACGTATAAAAAAAAGTGTGTGTGTAATTATGTAGACGCGTTAGAAGTTATACTTCTTTGGCGTAACAAAATAAAAATCTTTTCAACAATTTTATTGTTTCGCCTTATTCTACGTTTGTAGAAAAAACTACACTAACAATAGAAAAAAGGTATTTAATACATTGAAAGTTTTAATACAAAGAAATACAAAAAACAAATACAAAGAAACAAAATGTTGACTATAGCTAACTTCAGGGTGTCGGTTTTTCGTGACGGTACGCTTTTGTACGAAATTTACTCTCATCATTTTTCGCTAACGCGCCAAAAGAAGTATAACTTCAAAAATGTAGCTACTAATTAAGTCTTAGATATTAACAAAACACAATTTCGTTCCAAAACTATAATTCTGTTGTGATAAATTTCATAAAATAAAAATGTCATAAGTTGATAATGTATTTTGGTTTGTCAGAAGAGGTGATCAAACTACAATATGATATAGTAAGCCTATTTCTTAAGATCTTATAAGATTTACCACTGGAACGTAATATTTCTTTTGCTCAGGTATAAACGACTCAACAAATGACGTTTGAATTCACAAACATAAAAATAACAGAAATACCGTCGCTTCGTGACATTTAACGATGAATCATTCTTCATAAGGTCAACGACTAATACTAAATTAACGTGGCCTCTATACTATATTCTGGTTTAGCCTCTCTAAGTACGCGAATTGAGGGCAGTCGTTCGATTACAACCCGTTATATTATGTGTAGAAGGACTGGCCAACGGGAATGTCGCCAATGTTGTCCTGAATATTAAATCGATTGTCAAATAAAATCCATCGGCGAACATTATGGTATGCGGAACACCGTTACGAAGCGATTCCAAACATATTATTCAGAAATTGGGCACGGAAACCAAGGCACCAATAAACAGTTTATAAATTTCGGATTATTTAATCCGTGATTCATATTAAAAACTCTAGTTTATTGGTTTATTCATAATATTAATATCTACGTGGACGCGAACGGCTCTTAAAACGTTGGGTTTAGCATTTATTAACTATTGATGGAATGTAAAGTGTTTAAGTAAGTAATGTTTAACATATGTAATTTAAATTAGTAGAGATTTAATACGGCTGTAGTGGAATACTTATTTCATAATTGTTTATTTAACTTAAATATAGTTTTACCTTTTAAGTATTTTAGAATACCTGTGTTATCGATTAGTTATTTTATGATTTATTTAACTTGAGTTTAATTTTAAAGTATCCAGTTTCTTCAATTATATTGTTGACAGTTTTTTTACATCTTTTGTAAATTTGGTCAGTGGCCCTTTTCTCTGATAGATATTAATTCTAATTAGTGATATAAAGATTAAGGTGTTGAATACTGAATACGACTCACAAAGGTAGGGGTTTAGTTAAAATTGAAACAATTGAAGTTGCAGTGGTTTTGTTCTGATCAGAATCGTAAAAAAAAAATGATTTAATGGATATGAAATGTATTCATTAGTCACAATACCAGAGTTAAAACAATTCAAGATACTCAGTTAGCTAATGCTCTACCACCTAATGTAAAGAGAATACCAAAAAGTTGAAGACCACTCAGAACTCTTATCCCTCTTGTCTGTAAATAAATATACACTGGATTCCTATGATAGAACATATCTATACTCTGAATAAGATAAATGATTGTGCTTGAAAAGAATTAAGAACAAAAATAAAGTATAATTATTTAAACAAAACTAAGTACTAAATTGAAAAGATACCTAAAACAATTTTTTTCAGTTGACTGATGGTAAATAAAAAAAAAATTTTTTATATCTTCTCTCTTCTTTGATCTACAGACGTCATATATAATTATTATATAGCATACGAATATAATAATAGTATCTATAATATGAATTCAAAGATAATTCATATGTTAAAACCCATCAAGTCTTTAGGTCATACATGTGTATGATATACACGTATACATAGATTCGAAATACATTAGCCTCCTTCTGTATAGTCCGGTAATAATCATTGCCACGTAAATTTAATAATTATTATTGACCATATATTCAGGTCAGTCCAAATCGCAAAGGTAATTTGAAAAGTAAATTGACAGTGTTCCAGGTATTATTACCTTTAATAAGTGTTAGTTACATATTATGCGAAATAAACGATAGCTGAGATACGTCTGTACGTACTCACTTTCACATGAAGCACACGTGGGTCCGATTTTTGAGTTACGATTCGAAGAAAGTGAGAGGTTTATGCGCTTTTTCTTTACTTAATGTGTTTGAGCAGTTGCGTATGAGTAACCTGAATTGGTGTGCGTAGTATAAAGTATGCGAGAATAACCGAGAGTTGAATGAAAGTTTAGGTAAATAAAGTTATGAACATATTCAAGTTATTACGTAATATGAAGTGTCGACTTCAGTGGAATAAAATACCATTATCAGTATAAATAATTTCACTAAGATTGAAGGTACTTGTCTCAAATAACCCCGCGTTAAAAATCTGTCTATAGATGTTCCGGCAGCTGCACCTGAGTATTAGTCTTGTTAAGGTTTTAAATGTTATTATTTTATGTTACTTCGTCGTCTAATATTAGGTGAAATTGTAATGTTGCAACGTATAATCTATAAGTCTATAATCTATACGTATAAAACTATTTACTAATTACTGCAAATTATGAGAAGGTTAAAATAAAAATAATAAAGAGCGAAGTATTTAATTTTTCAATACACAAGATATTATTTCGCGAAACTCTGAGTCAGTGAATAAGTTTTGCTATGCCGGTAAGTCATTAGAGTAATAATAAATCCCGACCTTACTTATTTACGTACAAAAACATAAAAGGAACTTTAGCCCAGTTAAAAGTGGCTTGTCTGTAAATTTGGCTGAAGTTCTGATTGTATTTTCACCAAACTTAGTATGTACGACTTTAATTCCATCATATACTCAGACATAAACAGTATGAAAAAAGTAAGGAAGCTAATATTTAATATTTTATAATCTATACTAATATTATAAGGAGGTTAAGTTTGTGAGTTGAGTATGACGTTGTAGGGGGTAATATCTGGATCTACTAAAACGAATTTTAAAATTCTTTTACCAATAGAAAGCCACGATACTTGTGAGTGTCATAGGCTATATATTAACCCGAAAAATGAAAATACTTTTTTGTGGAAGTTGAATTTGCAAAGTAAGTTTGAGAAAAAATGGTCGAACAAAAACGTTTCTTACGAACGCTGTCTTAACGATGAGAGATATATGATTGAGTTCCAGAGTTCCAGAGAAACCACGGGTCAGCTAGTATAATATGAACATACTAGTATATAAATCGAACACATAAACAAATGAATAACGTGCTTATTTATGTTATCATGAATTTTAACACATTTATTAACGAAAAATCAGTGACCAAAAATGTAGTTGTGAAATTCTTACCACTCTTTGTGCAACAGAGTGAGTGATTGTACAATTTTGTCTTTGTTAAGTAATTTATAGTGTTCTAATTTGATATTCAAGACAGTTATTTCAGTATTTCAATCATGATTGTAAACGTTTTACAGTAATATAAGTAATAACGGTACGTACACGTACGTGCTACAGTCGTCTCGATTCTGTTCGAATCCACAAAGCAAGAACGTTAAAATACAACTTCTTATAGTTATAGTATATATCGAGTAAGCTGCTCGTGCAGTTTATTAATTCGTTCATCTAGATTTATGTATGTATAAAAATAATAATAAGTTCCTTATACTTTCCAAATTTATGTTAAACGACGCGATATCCAAATACATTATCCTTGAATCATCTTCGCTTCGAAATCTTAAACAGACATTTAATATTAGTAGCTCCTGTTCTCTAAAATTTTACTCATATACTTTACTTTTGTTGAAACACTATAAACATGTTTGTATCTGGCATTTTAATTTAATATTATGGTGCTGTACGATAAGAAGTAACTCGTAAGTTTTCACAACGAGTAAAGTTTCTACATACAAACAATTCTTGTGGGTTAAGATAATTGGATAAAATTGAGCTTGGCAATATTTTTATAATATCTATATATATATATAAGAGATTCCCACCTATATATTGACTCATCACGATATCTCTGGAACCATAAGGCGTAGCGACTTGTAATATGGTAGGAATATTCCTTTCGCCGAGTAGAGGTCAGCTAAGAACGGATTTTACGAAATTCCACCCACAAGCGGGGTTGCGGGTGCGTTAACAATAGAGTTTATTTTACTTTTCATAATCAGGGCGGAACAACGTCTGCCGGGCCCGCTAGTATACTAATATTATAAAGCTGCAGGGTTTGTTTGTTTGGTTGAACGCGCTAATCTCAGGAACTACTGGTGCGATTTGAAATATTATTTCAGTGTTAGATAGCTTATTTATCGAGAAACGCTATATATCATCACACCAAGACCAATAGAAGCGGAGCACCAATGAAGAATGTTTCAAAATCGGGGGTTTTTTGTATTTTGATAGCTTCCGCTGCGTGTTAACTTTAGCCTAAAGTAACTATTCCACGCGACGAAGACGCGAGCAGAAGCTAGTAATCATTATATACTATGACGTTGTTACAAAATATAAAAAATATATTTAAATAAAAAGTAAGTGATTAGCGCTTAGTTAAGGAAAGAAATTAAAATGGCTACCAATTTCTTCACTACTTTGCTAACTATATCGGATTTAAGTTGAAAATCATTACTTAGAAGTACTACTACACAATTACTTAAAAATGTATTCTTGTAGCAACATTAGTCAGTCTCCTTTTAAGTTTAACGTATGGCCATCTTCGGCTATCGTCACTTAAAATCAGGTAATTCTAATCAAATGTATAGATATTAATATAAATAAACTGTAACACTTTATATCAACTTACAATACTTAAGCAATAAAAAAAGTATTATTGCTAACCGACTGTGACCGCAGAGATTGGTCAAATTACTTCACACTGCTGACTGTACAGCAACTAAAGCGTATTAAAATTTTGTTAAGATCTTATCTCGGTAGTATAGGCGGAAAAGCCTGTGACCCAGTTCGTGTGTCGTGCATTACGTTTCACTAACAGAGACAGATGTAACACAGTCGGCAGTATTGGTGACATGTGGATGTTTTATGATCAGCAAAAATATTCAAATATCAAATTGGTTAAACAGTATTTGTTTTATAATTTATTAATACACAAAACACGGAACCAAACAACGAGGTGTAATACAATAAACGTATGATTTTAGATGTTATATTCAATACAACGTTATTGGTTACTTTAATAATTTAATATGAGAATTCAGTAAGAAATGAAATCTCCTTTTGTGGTGGTAGAGCCACGCTGAAGCTATTACTGGTTTCAGCATGAATGGGTCGGCTCGTCCGGGGTACTACCACCCGATCCACAGAAAACCGAGGTGAAGTAACAGTGCTTGCATTTTTGTGTTTCGTTCGGTCAGTGAGAACGTCGAATAACCCACCTCCCTTCCCCCTCCCGCAAACACAGGATGGCAATGCACTTGCGACTCTACTGATGTTGCAAGTGTCTATGGGCGGTGGTGATTACTTAAAATGAGGTGACCCACCTGTTCGTTGGCATCTTATGATATAAAAAAAAACCTCCACCTTTCTTGTCTAGAGTTAGGATATTTTTTTAACTAGTGTAGATCGCGATTTCGATTTTCGTTAAGCTGATTTATCTTGCCAGAGTCCGATAAATCTTGCACTCCCAACCAAAAGTTTTCTATTATCTAGTTAGCGTTTACGACTGATTATGCTTAAATATCTTTTTCAAAATAAGTAAAAAAATAAATTTTATAAATAAATGGCGTAATACTTTTTAATGGTTTTAGGTTTAAGAGTTTGACCGCAATCTCACCTGATGTTACATAACAATGAGTAATGTAAAACTGTCTCTCAAGTGCAACTTTCGAACCCCACCTTGGTGATGGGTTTTCAATTTGAGCGTGGTTGGAAACCAAGGATGGATACTAGATACAATCGTACTATTACGCTATGATTTCGTAATGATATTTTACTTTGCACAAAATGCTCAAGCTCAGTGTAGATATTCGAATATAAATCGAAGGACGCGTTGCACGAACATGCGCGTCGTTATTGTTTGATAAACAATACAATATTTATAGAAATATTTCTTAAAATTCTTCTATAGGTTTTACTACCAACATAAAAAATATAGAAAAGAGAATGTATTTTAGTTTTGTAATTCTCTTTGTGCCTGTTAATCCACGCAAGTCCTGTAAACAATACATGATAATAAAAATGCTTGATGTTAAATTTGAGAATATTAAATATAATAATATTTTTTAATTATACATTAGAAGTAATATATTTTCAATTATATTCATAAGAAACACAGTATATATAAAAAGAAAAAGGTATGTAATATCCTTGTAAAGCATAAACAGTAGGCTTTACGGGAGCGGTTCCTGTAAATGTAGGAAATATTAAACAAATCTCTTTTATTTTCTGTAACCGTTTACTAAATTATGAATGGATTTGAACGGAAAGTAAAAAGCCTTTATCATAACTATTACATTTTGCTTTTGAGTTATTTAAGATATTCATTCAACGATGCAACGAAAATCATGGAGATGTTTCCATAGAAACCTTTGCTTTTGTAGAACCTGCTTTATCGATCGCTTTTCCAGAGTACCAGAGCTACAAAAATACGAAATCGTGAGTTTTATATCGGTATACTAGCGGGCCCGGCAGACGTTGTCCCGCCCTGAATATAAAAAAAAATCCTTGACAAATTATATAGGTACTAAAACCTTCCTCATGAATTACATTATCCACTGGTGAAAACCGCGTGGTAATCTGTTCAGTAGTTTTTGAGTTTATCGCGAACAGACAGACAGACAGATGCGATAGTGGACTTTGTTTTATACTATGTAATGATGTATAAACTATTGAAGCGATTGATTAGTTACAATAGCATTACTTGTATATAGAACTTAGACATCAAAAGAGACAGCAATTATTAATTGTTTCAATTTATCACAAATGAGCATGAAATCACATGAAAACTTACAGTTTTAAATAATCGTCACCGATGCAAATAATTACTGAAAAACAAATAAGTATTTCACTCGTGATCGTTCTTATAAAAATGATTATGAATATTAAAACTGCGTACCCATCCCTATATGGTTAGTGTGTATAGAAGACAGTAACAGTACAGTCAATGTTCGAGTGACACTGGCAGTGAAGGCGTTCCGTTTTAGGTTTGCTAAGTTTCTGTCACGTATTATTCGTACGTGTACCGTTTGTCGGTCGGCGGCGAGTGCCGCACGTTCGACTTTCCACTGCGTCACACACAAAATTAAGTAAAATGGATCGTAAACGGAAAAGTAATGTTGTCCGTGTTATTTTCTTAATAAATATTGTTACATTCTTCAATAATTCTGTGTTTCTTACAAACCAACTAGCGATTAATATGTCTTTTCTAGGCAGTAATTATTTTCGACTTTTTATTATAGTATTTACCTTTGCCTTATATATATATATATAAAAGAATAACTGATTGTTGGAAAAATGATGGTTTTCATACAAATTTTTATTCCCTTTTTCGCCATAATTGAGGGTGAATTTTCTAAAATCCTTCCTTAGTACTCCTACCTACCTACGCTGTAAGAAAACGCTTGCAAATATTCACGATTCTATAGTTTGGCTTGTGCCATGATATACCAGGTGAATGTTTAGACAGTAGCAATATTTATGGTGGACACTCTGTACTTGATTCTAGTTCCAAATCAATTAAAATAATAGGTGCTTAATGTTTGACCTAATTATCTAGAAACATACAAAAGTTATACTCAATCCTCTAAGCGTTTATGTTAAAGTACAGTGTCAATGACCGTCGGGTGAAGTGAAAGTGAAACCAATCAACTAATAAAGGATAATTTTTCGAAGTTTAAACAAACAAAATGGCTTATTGTACGTTTTATTATGAAAACTTATTATCACCGGTTATTCAACCTAAGTTTATTTAAGTTATTATCCATACTTTTGAAGTTGTTAGAACAAACTTTACCTAAGGATATCTTTATTGTCTATTAGTATTTGTTTTGATATTTTTATTTTATGTGTTAAATGTGAAGTGTCATATGCTAGAATACTGCGAGTGTCTAACCTTTATAA
The DNA here is from genome assembly GCA_036509395.1 of Antheraea yamamai. Classification (NCBI taxonomy): domain Eukaryota; kingdom Metazoa; phylum Arthropoda; class Insecta; order Lepidoptera; family Saturniidae; genus Antheraea; species Antheraea yamamai. The sequence continues at coordinate 12,834,595 of AP028432.1, forward strand.
GTCAGTTAATCTTTTATATATATCTAAACTAGGAGGCCCGCCGGACGTTGTCCCGCTTTTATAATAAAAAAAACCTTTAAGACTAATGTAAGGCGAGTACAACTAAATCTTCCTCATCATTCGCTTTATCAACTGGTGAAAACCGCATGAAAATCCGTTCAGTAGATTTTGAGTGTATTGCGAACAGACAGATAGACGTGGCAGAGGACTTTGTTTTATAATATGTAGTGATAACTGAAATTGGTTACCATTTGAAAATACGAGTATGTAACAATATAATGTATTAAATTAATATCATTATATCTTGCAAGCTTGAATTTTTATAGTCATATAAAAGTTTAATCAATTAAGTATATTCATTTTAAAAAGTTAGTGTTTGTTAGTAAAAAGTTTGAATTATTTAATTAATTTTAAAGTCACAACTTTTACGGCCCTAGACAGTAATTAGTCTGGAGAAAGCCGACACAGTGCGCTTAGTAATTCCGTAGTGAAACACGGCTAGAGACTTAGGTCTAAACGACTTTGTAGGTCAGTATGTCGTTAAGAGCAGTAGATACAAGTAAAACCGCGTTTAAAATGTAACTTTAACAATATGAAATGGTATCTTTTCCTAAATATTCGGTTTTAGTGTTAGATAGGAAATGATAATCGTTCTTACATTTCTAAAATTAGTCGTGGATTTTATAACAACAATTAAAATGTTTGGCAAACAAAATCAAATTAATGTCTCAACATGTAACAAACGACTTGCAAACAAAATGATATTATTTATATTATAAGTAACTTTTACTCGCGGTTCACGTCAATTTAGATTTGATCTATCCATCGGGAACAGAACTAATATACTTCTCTGTACTCCTAATAACGTTAACCTAAAAAAATTATGGTGATCAGTTCAGTAGTTAAGGCATAACTAACAAACAATCGCATTTTCGTATTTATAATATTAGTAAGCACTGAGAGTTAGCAGTGGATTACCATTTATACAGCACTAGCTAACCCGGCCACGCGTTGCTGTCGCTCAGTTATTATATCATTACATATTGATAAGAATTCATAATTGTTATCAAGAAACATCACATAACGATTAAAATTATTTTTTTAATATGAGAAACTACTTTTTGTGGCAAATATAATAGTTAGATATATGCTGTCTTTGACTTTTTTGTAGGCATTATCAAGCTTTACAACTTTTCTTTAGAGCTCAATCATATAGCTCTCATCGCTAAGGTAGCGTTGGTAAGAAACGTTTTCGTTCGACCGCTTTTTCTCTGATTTACTTTGCAAAACCGATTACCACGAAAATTTCTTCTCATTTTCGGGTTAATATATAACCTATGACACTCACAAATAACGTGACTTTTTATTAGTAAAATAATTTTCAAAATCGGTTTATTAGATCCAGAGATTACCCCCTACAACGTCACAAACTCGCACACTTTACCTCTTTATAATATTATATTATTATTCATTAATATTATAATATAATATTATAATTATATTAGTATAGACGATTTAACACTACTTCTAAACAGTTGGACCTAAAGACACATAGACAATTAACTTGTCTTCCAAGATTCGTGAAATGTGACTGACAGTGAGTAATTAGCAACGCGCGAAAGTTATTGCCGTTAAAGAAGTGCGTTCATTCCCAGGAGTGTTTTTTGTTGAAATATTATGGTATTGTTTGACTTTAATTTGGAAGTTGTGGGAAAAAGTATTTTCTCGACAATTTGTGATACGAGTACATCTTCACTTAACGGCCTATTGACTGTTAATAACTTTTGTTTTTCATTATTTCCATGTGTATTACTGAAATGAGTTTTTTTAATCTTAATGTAGAATCTAGATATATTTATTTAAAATTGCTTAGAAGATGATTATAGCAAGATTCATAATAGCAATTGTATTTTAAGTACGTAGTGGAATACTCAAGAATACATACACGCACTAAGGAAATAAAAGCAAATATGAAACAATAGACTTTTAAATCAATGTCACACATAATTTTGTATTAAAATTTTGCCAAGGGTATGGCAACAGTTTATTTGTTCTGTGCTATTTGTTAACTGGTGAACTTTACTAAATATAGTCGAAATTAAAACCGTTCAAATTGTATGTTTCCTTTGCCAACAGAGAAGAATAAGTAGTAATTCAAAATACAATATCTAGTTAGAGCGTTGGTGCCATTTTCTATTCTCCTATTGCGCAGTAGCTCGAAAGAAACACAGTCTTGAACAAGATTCTATCGAGGCAAAAAAAATCTCGTTAGAAAATGGGAAGTCAGTAGTTGGAAACTAGTTGCGCGAGTATTATATTCTCAGTAAAAGTATTTTTAAAGTCTCTATGCATGAAAATTTAAAAATCAAAGAATCATAACGATTTAAATATGTCTTTTATTTATACAGTGTTTAAAAATTATCTGATTACCTTTTTATATATTGTATTTACTTTAACTTTCTTAGTTATTGCAAACGTCAAAATAAAAAAAAATTACACTGCTTAATTTATTGGTACATCTTTTGATATATCTGTTTGAAATAATATTTCTGAAGTAATCGTGAATAAATCTGACTCTTTAATTCTACGTTATATATATTTTAATAATTATTTTAGTTCTTAATAAGATTTATGCATAAATATAATTTTTATTTAAAAATTAATTTACATACAAGAGATATTTTATGAATAACAATCAATTTAATCAATGGTTGAAACCTAAGTTTAAATTGTGCTCGACTTTCTTCTACTTTTTTTTCTTAATCTGGTTGTGGAATTTTTGACTAATGAATAATATATGTATATATAATAGATAGGATAATATAAATGTATTTTAATTTATTTCAATCAATTCAGGGTATAAATATTGTTTAATATCACTATAATTTAATGTAATACAGTTCATTTTATATAAACGTATTCATTGTACATAGTAAAATAATATTGTTTTAATATTAGCTAAAATCATATTTATAATCAGATGATTCATTAGGCATGAGTAATAATGGCAATGTCATATGATTTATCAGTAAGGAAAAGGACGGAAACACACTAAAACCTTTTTTTTATTTTATATAATAATGAATTATCTGCCACATAGTAACAATATTCAGTCATAACAATCTAGATTAACATTTTATATTATTAACAGGAAGTCACTTTCGCGAATGTATTGTGCTATGAATTAAGAGTTTTAAGTATAATAAGAGCTGTTTTTAATATATCTTGATCAGACATACTAGAAAGGGACCTATATTCTCTTGAGTTCCTAACAACAAAATAACTTTTAGCATTGGACTCAATTGTTCACTTAAATGCCTATAACTAAGGCTATCCAAAAAGGTCACAACAAACAAGAATGTAAAAAAGAACAGTATTTACGTCAATAAATAAATACATCACTAAATGCTACCAGTACTATAGTTTCGAACACCTCAGGTAACTAAGATCCTTATTTGGCGAAAGTTTCTCTACTATACTTCCTCTGTGTACAAGGATGCCACAGTTATGGTGCGTAGATATCGAACTTCCCTTAAGGAGCAGGTGGCAATTATTATTACTTGCAACACCTTCCGTTCAGTGAACCGACACCGTTACTCGGTTTACGCATTTAGCTCTCGCCACCGGCATGCGACACGACACAAATAACAATTGGCCTATTGGTTCTCTAAGAAATAGGATCGTGAACTGTTAGTTTTGGTTGTGGTAATCTTCTAGTACCTGCATGACCACTGCGTTCTCAATAACAAATGACCGCGAGGTAGCTAAGTGAGTAGGTTATTAACCTGTATGATTTAGCTATACGATCGTGAAGTCGAGTAAAAGCAAGATAATGTTATGTATACCACATTGTTATTCAGACGCGACAATCGTGAATGCATCCGCGCTCAACGTTTCGCGGTTTTTTGCGCCGCCATTTTGTCTTCCTATAGTTAGTAGCTTCATTTTGTGAAATTCTCTTGTTTTAAAGTAAAAGTGAAAACAAAATTTCGCACTTTGATGATACGATTTCTGTTTTTTTTTTTTATGTTCAGAATGACAGTGGTTTACAATAATAAAACTTCTACGACTCTGCCTCCGTGATGAATGTGGTTACGTGTTAATGTTTATGCTTTCCTAGTACCTTAACTTTCTCTTTTGTTACGTACCTACCCATTGTAGGTTAGATCATCTCAAAGAGGTTAAAAGTTTCATTTTGTGAGTACGCAAGAATGTTGACATTGAATTTACAACTAGTATAGAATGCATTACAAAATTAATGGAAAAAGTAAAATAGTTAATTTCTTAATATTTCGACAACATAATATGTATTATTTCGTTAATTTTCAACTTTATTGTATTGGAACAATATAATAATAATACTTTTGCTAATTCTATTGCCAAATTTGATTTTCATAAACTCTTCGTAACTTAAAAAAATTGTCCCAGAGCTATGTGTTTTGCTACTTAAAGTTTAATATTCCAGTAGGTATGTATTATTTTTATATAAATATAAGTAATTTATCTATTTTAATAGAAAATCTATCTAGTAATCTGTGCGGTTGTAGGGTTAAAAGATATAATATTACTTACTCAATATAATAATTCTTCGTAGCTTATAGACATCTTAACTATACTGTATAAAACAAAAGATAATAATAAAAATATAATGGAATTATCTTTTCAAAGAAGTCCAATAAAATGAATATATTTATAAACGGGGTTACAATAAAAAGGTTAAAACACTGGTAGAGAAGCAAGGCGGCAACATTGTTACACATGATGGACCATCACCCCTCTTGTCGCGTCGAGTCGGTCGCTAACAGACCGCTCGTTCATAATTACTGACATACAGACACGGAGAACTGACTATATGTTACGAGCATATAAAGGAAATTAAAAGTTAAGTACTTTTTAAAGCATTTTGAACAAATGGTAGTAAATAAAAATTAGTAAATATGATTTCATAAGATAGTATCTCATAATTATAAATATTAAAAAATATATATTATATAGGCCTAGTGTTCACCACAATTTACTCGAATATTAAGACGTGATATTGTTTAAAATGATAAAATAAGTCTATAGGAGAGATTGACTGTCTAACGCAGATGCTGAAATACAGCAATATGTGCTATGTGATCGATTATTAACTTGTTACCTAACCATGCAACCATTAGAAGAAGCCCTACCACTATGATCGTGTATTATCATGATACTTTCCATTACATGCACAGGGTATTGTAGAATTCACGTTTAACTCTATTAACGTGACGTCTACAATCGTAATAGAATTGAATATTGTATTAAAGTCTAATATATAGTCAGAAGACGTTCAAATAAAATAATTTGAATTTGGCTTTTTATTCGTATTTCTTTCTAATAATTTTACCATGTATTGAATTTTGTATTACTTTTAGAAATATATTTTTGTAGACTTTTTATATACCGCCATGTTTGTTACAAGATTGTAAGAAGAACTATATCGCCGTATGTCTGCCACATTAACGGACGGTTAGCGGACATGCAAAACAGGATTTTTGCTTTAATAACTGCGAGACCAGTTTATATAATGATTTAGATATTCCAAGATGCTTTTAATGTGGCGCGAATTCTACTAAAACTCTACGAACTTAATATCCCAAAGAATGCATTCGCATTTTAAATAGAAAACTCTCGAATATTTATATTATTCCATAATATTACGATTTTTTTTTAATTCTTGATCATACATTATTTATTTTTATCTAATTTGAAATTCCTATTACAGTTTCTATTACTCTATTTTATGTAACCACGATCTATACCGCGTGTTTAAAATTTTCAAATACTGTCAACGCATTTAGATAAGATTAAACAAATTTTGTAATTCGTAGAAGTATGACGATTAAATAGGGAGTAGGCTACACGACTAAACCACGCATATTTAGTATTCGCCGACATAGGCATTCACAGTTCAGGTTTTCTCAGCAATACTCGATTCTCATTGGCGATCTTATCTGCTGTCGGACTCTAATACTACGAGCCGTAACAGATGACGCACTGCCTTACAAATTTAATATTGTTTCGCATCCAAGCGTGATGCTGGATAGCATATATATATATATAGAACAAATAAGATATAAGAGCTAAAAATATGTTTTCTAAATTTTATTCCCAGTTCCATATTAGCGCATTCAAACAAACAAAACAACAAATATTTAAACTTTATAATATTAGTGAAGATGAAATATTTAAATTATTAACATTCTTTTTGAACTACAAAATCTCTGTCATGTTCGTGACGTAATAATTGTCGTGAGTAATCTTCAACGAAGGAATTCTTTGAGAAAGAAAAATCTATTCACAGTTGAATCATCACAAAGGGTTACTTGAGTGACGTAAAGATCCCGAATTCTGAACAATGAAAAGGATAGGCACTTTACCTGTTAGACCTTCACAGGATTCTGGTTATGTCTTGACCTTTATCTCGTACATATTTGTTTTATACATAAGATCTTAGCGGAAATGTAAAACATTTTTCTATTTCGGCTTATTATATGAAATATTCAGACAGTTTTTTGGGAATTTGTTGAAATGAAACCCTTTTTTATAAGTTGCTTTGAGTGGTTAGTGTAATGTTTGGTTTTATTTTCAAAGCATACTCATTCGGGCTAAAAAAAAATTGTATATCTATGTTACAAAGTTTGTAGTATGGTGTGTTGTTGGATGTTTAACTTTTGTGTAAAGACAATCTGTTCTTTAATAATTTCGATCTCATACGATTTATTTGTCTACCAAAATCATATTTAAAATGTTTATAATGGTGTTCAGATCTTTTGAAATGATAAAAATCTTTAACTTAACTCTATAAAATCGGTTTAGGTACGTTGTATTTCAATTAAATTAGAATTTAAAAGGTTGTATCGGGCAAGCGAAGCCAATTTTACACAAGACGTTAGAATATTCGGTTATATCAAATATGTGTATGGCAGGAATGAACACATAATGTCATAATAATTTTTCTTTAATATTTTATTTAATTTAGTGACTTAGGTCATAATATTTATCGTAATCATAAAGCAAAATATTGTTATATATTAATTACTAATAACCGTACCGCACGCGTTATATAAAAAATAATAAGAATAAAATATAGTCTCTTTCACTCAGGGATAATGTAGTTTCTTAATAGGGAGAGAATTATTAAAATCGGATTAGTAATTCCAGAGGTAATATTCAAAAATTATATAGATTAATATTAGTAAATTATATACGTGTACACATTTATGAGTCATTCAATACTTCTAGTAATAGTATCAAAGATCATGCTTATTTTTAGATCACTTGTGTAATCAAGATATTTTATAGGTATACAAATTCTAATTATAATAACAAGAATAGTTTACTAAAATTAAAATCTTAATGTTTGACATTTTGAGTATATATTTCTTTAACATCATAACTGTTTTCCAATGTTTTATGCACGAAATGCTGTATTCACAAGTTTTGGCCGTTAGAATTTAGCTTATACAGTGATTTTGCAGGTTTCGAAATAGTCCAACCAGCGTGGGCTGCGAGGTATGCTGGCCGACTTGGCTAAAGGCGAAAAGTTCAAGGTTGTAACATTCTTATGTGAAGACACGCTCGATTCATTCTTACGTCGTTAATTTATTATTCAAGTAGATTTAATATTTTGAACATTGCAAATATACTCAAGGTATGTTACTAAATATGTTCGCTGTGACAATTGGTATTATTATCATGTAACGAGTTCTTTAAATTTCCACATATCTTATTTGACAATAGAAAAGTCCTGATTAACAAAAGCATACAATAATATATTGAAGCATTAATATACATAATTAAGAAAATATGATCCATTTCTAACCTGCTAAATTTGAAATCAATTCTGAAGTTAGAGACTTGAAAATTTGTATATCGGTTATCAGTGCATAAAAAAAAAAGACGTGTGGCACTCGGAGACTGCCGCGGTAAAGCTATTGCATAGCATTTTTTATCAACTTATGCAATTATAATTATTTATTTATTTTATTAATGCAGTATTTTTTTTCCTTTGTTTTTTTTTCTTTGATATTAATAACAAAACAAAAAATAATACTGCATTTGTGATAATAATAATAAAATGAATGTATATAGAGTACTAACTCATTTTCTTCCACTATTTTTTCGTGACTTTCTTCATTAATAAATGCACTTTGTTTATTCATATTTAAAACACTTTGTACACAAATTATACGAGTACAGATATTCACTGTTGTACATAGATGATAAATACCTATATACCTATATACTTTCTCACAAACAGCTAATTACGGTAGTTTTCCAATACAACCAATGCCACCTAAAGGCGGGTTGCTGAACTAAAGAGACAAGCGTGATATTTCAAAAAGTCATTAAAAGTTCTGGTATTTATCAATAGATGGAAAAACTAAAAAGTATCACCGCTGTGCCGGTCGGAGTGGGGGGTGTTAGGTATTTTTCGTTACGGAATTTCTGGATTCGGTCCCCACGCTCAAGGTCCGCGATAGAAGCTATGCAATAGCTTAAAAAACTAATTTAACTTTAGTTGAAAATAAAGCCTCAAAATATTTAATTCTAGCTGTGTCCGCGACTCTGTATTAAGTTCATTTACTTATCTACTTTTCTCTCGTACTTAAGTCGCTTTGTCATTAAAATTACAACCATGAAATTAAAAAACCGAACCGATTTTAATGAAACAAAAGCTAAATGTTACTCGAAGATTTACTTTATGATTTTCATGAAGAGATTTTATCATGAACGCAGTATTTTAGCGGTGATGTGCGTCTAAACAAACAGACAGACATTTCTAAAAATGACTGAAATATATTTTATTACTTATTCCTAGATACAGGAAACAATTTTTTTTACAAAAATCTAAAAAGTACAGACATGTTAGATTTACATTCTTATTATATCTATAATTTTGTATGAAAGGCAAATCGCTGATACACGCTAGTTTATTGTAACTTTATTGAACGGCGCTGTTAATTTTCACGTAACCAACTTTATTTGTTGATATAATAACAGAATACAAACATGACCTTTGTGAGTAATTAATATACATACTGACTGGATATCATATAATTTGCATACATACCTCCTGTTGATGTTTGCCTTGTACATAAAATGTTACATTGTGTAACAATTCTTTATGTTCATCTTGTCATTAGATGATTTAACACGTTTCGTATGAGTTCACTGAAGTTATGTTGCAAAATAAAAACTTGCAAATATTTTTACTGCTATACTTATGACCGGTAAATTGATAGGCATTTCCCACACGTTATGCGACCTCAGTATATGAATTAAAGAGTGCATTATATCTTCACTGTGTAATAATAGATAAGAGTTGTGGCAATCGCTTATAATCGCTCCACCGTATTTACCGAGAATAAAAGCAACCAATACAGTAAAACCAATTCATATTTCGATATACACTTGCTGACCCCAGAGCGCACCATATTGCAATATCTGTCATTTTAAAGCATTTCCCAACTCACCTAAAAGAACTGAACAAATATTTCTACTTAAACTCAACTCTCGTACAAATGTTTACAAAGAATACAGACGAAATAAAGAAAAAACACTGAAACAAAATATAAACAACTTCAAAGTTCGAAAACACGGTTATTACTAGTGACGTAGTACGGATAGTATAGTAAAAGAACGTCTGGGCAACTTTCGTCAGGCGTGGCTATTGCGCCAATTCAAGAGAACATTGGCCGGTCGAGAAGTTCGAAAGAGTTTCTAAGAGCTTTGTATTGCAGTGTACTCTGGCACGAGGAATGTGTCTTTGATCGAAATTTAAGGAAAAGGTTGAGATCTCTGTAGATATATGCTATTTACTAAAGATATATATCCACATTTTGATTCATCGAGGAATCATGTTGGATACATTTATATGAAATGTACCAACACTATTTACAGGAGTAATTCAGCTTGGACTAATTGTTATATATAGTGTAAGATTTTAAATAGAAAATACTTTTCGGATGTTTTTCAATCTTATTTGACTTTTGGGCGTAGCTTAGATATTTATGTATCCTTTCAATAAAAAATCTAAGTTTAAGGCTTTTTCTTCAGTTAGTTTTATTGCTAAGTTTCTCTTCAGTATAAAAACAAAATTCATCTGCATCATTCTAAAGTAACCTACAACTAAACGTTCATATATATTTGTAGGTTATGGATAGTAAGCTATAACTAGAAGCTGTTTTCAACTTCTAACTATACAGTTACAGTAGTACAAGTGACGAAGATGATTGCTATCTTTATACATACATTTTACTTAAAATAAATTATTAAAACTTTGCAATTTAGTTGCCAATACATAACTGAAAACAACCGAACAACATCGAGGGAGAAGACGGTCGAGAATTTAATAAATAAGTTTTGATAAATCGGATACATTCCAATGCGCTGGTGTTATATGGCGATATATTTTAAGTGTGTTAAATAATATACTTCGATTTTAGAACATAATTTGAGAATCATAACAATACATAAGGTATTCTAGAAACACTTTATTTAAGAATATTTTAAAACAAGATAACTTTAAACTAACGTCAAAATTAGATAAGGAACATAAACCAATGTATAATGATAGTAGCCTTGTTAATAAATCATGTTCTGGATTTCAATAAGTTACTATAGTAATACTTTATGATTTTTAGTTAATAGTATATATTTTATCAAAAATAAGTCTTTCAGAATTTGTGTATGAGAACACTTCCTATATTGTACAAATAATTTATGGACATGATATGCAGTCCTGATTAGTCTATCACAAGCCTAGTAACCAATTGCATAGTAATTGTGCATTTACCGTTGATGTTGCAAATTGGAAAGTTAAAACGTTACATTATTTATTTAAATTATCTGGATTCGTTTTACAGTTCGTAATGACAACACGTAATTGAATATATTTGTTACATGAACGTCTTTTAGGAAGCTAGGTTATAATTAGCAAAATTTCTTAGTACAGTGTAGAACTCGAGAGAAGAACTTTAATTGCGGAACAATTTTTTTAAACCGTCTGGAAGTTATTACAAAAAAGTTAAATACGTATTGAATACTTGCTTTAAAAAGGTTTCGAATTAAATGAACCGCGGTCGCTGAATGTTCGCCATCTTGCTCTTTTATCTCGCTTTGGTTACGTTAGGTTAGACTTGCGAAAAAGGATAACGCGAACTTGCCTCGGGCAAGCGTGATGCATTTAATTCGAAACCTTTTTAAAGCAAGTATTCAATACGAATTTAACTTTTTTGTAATAAAATCGTCTATGTTTTAGTATTAAATCATCTAGTTAAAAAAAAATAATCCTAACTAATGTTATAAATGCGGATGTCAGTTTGTTTGTTACTCTTCCATAATTTTGTATACAGTGTCATCAGAGTTACAGAAAATTATATATAATGTCTCTCATCCAACAAAGGGAGTACATTACTTAAATGTAACGAAGTCGCGAGCAAATCCTAGTTTATAATAGATATCAATAACCGCGGAAAAATCAATAATATTATTCGTTATAATATTTTCGATTCGTTATCAATTATAATGTCTTCTGGATTTTAAATCAAGGACCTGGGAAAGTATACTGTAATCAGACCACTTATAACCATGTCTCTCTGCCATAAACAGATATTATCCTATCTAAAACTCTACTCAACTCCACTCTAACACGTAACAGTCGTAATATTAAAGAAAATTAAGTCAAATTAATAAAAATCAAGAGCCAAAGTAAAACTTTGCGCTTTTATAATTTAATAGGATATTTTGTATTCTATAACCGTTAGAGAGTGTTGTGGTGATATCGTCAGTTTCTTTAGCGAATAGCTATACAATGCCTAATACTTATTATTCTCATAGAGCGAGCAACGTTCGTGCGGAATAATAAGCGACTTATGAGTTTTGAAATACCTAAAGATTTGGAAAATATTTATCAAAATTCAATCGAATATATATAATAATATATTTGTTTGAATGTTTGTCTATTGATCATGCTAAAATTGCTGGATGGATTTTGATGAAATGTATTGTACGATCGTTTAGTGAATTACTATATACTTTACATAATTTTTATAAAAAAATATAAAATTAGATCCAGTGAAACAGGAGCCCTTTAGCTCTATTATATATATAAAATTTGAATGCTTGTGTATAAACAAGAGTTTGATAGAACTCAACAACCGTGAAAGTTGACATACTATTTTTAATGCAGAAGTTTCTCATGCTATAACATTTCATTAAACATCATCACAAGATAGCGCTGTAGTTTATCACGTTCTAAAATGTTAATTAGACCACCATGAGAATTATCATGTGTACGTATTTAGAGGCATTTGAGTCGTTACATTTAAAAATGAGCTAAATCCAATTGTAGTCGTTCATATAACATGTTTAATTTTTTTTAAGATATCCACTTTTTATACACCGAGAACGAAGTTCACATTTTGCCATTCATAAGTTTTTTATTTTATTTTCGAACTGACTACGCTATTGACCTAGCAAGTTCTTAACAGCTTCACCGGACTACTAAAGCGAGCGCTTAAGGTACTCAGCCGATTTTATTTGACAACTAGCTCAAGGGTGCACGGCACACCTCGGATTGGGCTGTTGCCTGATACATGCCATTTGCGATCTATCTTTTTTTTTTTTAGCTTGGGGAAATCCCTTATGGATACACCACCCTCTCGGGGGAGAGAGTGGGTTATGTCTGACTCGCACGGACTCAAACCCCACGGTGTACGTCTTCCGCTATAGTTGGGGCGGCACGAGAATTCGCGATCTATCTGAGCTAACCTAAATTAAGCTAACTATTTATACATATATGAGTTGTTGAAACATATGTGTGTACCAAGCATACATACCTCAACAACTCTTATATATATTTCGTATCGGATAATTTCATTCGTAAGGTTTTTACGGTCTTCATATTTTACAGGTACGAAGTTTGAATATCTTGAAAAATAACGTAAAATATTAGGAACGGTTAAAATTGGATTTAGTTTATTTTGAAATGAACGACACGTTTATACGATACTCTTTTTGTTATTAACCAACTATTTATTGCAAGAAATATTATAGTAATTTTAACAAATTGGTGCGAAGCCGCGGACGAAGTTAGTATTATATAAAAAGATTTCACTCCGATGATACATGGGTTTCGTATATATCTGACGAATATATCAGAGCTAAGGTCTAATATTTAACTGTCGCGAAATATGAAACATTTACATACCGACCATTCATCCGAGCCCCGTGCATTTAGCCGCCACTCCCTACATTTTTCAAATGTTTCAACGCGTCACCGTTGATTTATAGATTATAGGAGGCTATATTTAAAACATACATTTTAGCGACAGACGCGCACTGCGAATGTAGTCACGTCGCGTATCTGCTAAGTGTGGTGTTATCGGCCATAGCATACGTGAGAATATTTGTTTAACTCGAGTTAGAACGCCGATCGCACTAAGATAGTCAATTAGTTGTGAAATAGTTGGTTTAGATGCGTGCACCGTATCATTTATAACTTCCTTAATGCGAAATCAGTATAGCACTAAGAGTTACGTGAATGGCTGTAATAATCTCATAATTAATTTGAATATCTCTAAACGTACCGTGAATATCTTTGTGTAACCTTTTATGCTGAAGTTACTTATCTAATTAAATTAATTAATTATAAAATAAAAATTACGAAGTTCTTGGCTTTGTATATTAAACGTTGGTTTAGTTATTCGTGTGGATGAGGTAGTCATACGATTGTTTGATTGTATTAGATTGAACAAAAGGCAATGCAACTCTCGTATAAATGAAAACAAAAACAAATAAGTTTTAAGGCTTGATGATGGCTTAGTTTATAGCGTGTTCGGACACTGCGTCGAAGGACGGTAGGTTCGAATCTTTCGGAGCTTTCGATTAAGGAAAACATTGTGAAGAAACCATAGCATGGTGGTGAGGCTCTTTTTAAGTCTGCCTGGGTACCTAACACAGTTAGGTTGTAAATCTGTCACCGAGTACCTGTTGGTGTATTCCAGCAGCTGCACTTAAGAGCCAGCCTCCTTCAGGTTTAGCATATTTACCATCTGCCATCATATTTAGCATCATATCGTATCATCATTATTTAACATGAGATGAGATTGTTGTTAAATACAAAAAAACTTATAAAAGTATAAAATAATCGAATAATATTGTATTTAAAAAGGTTATTTATATATTACCTGTTTACTTATAATATCATTCACCGGTAGTGCACGATGGCTGTTTACTCGAACGTCGATACACGCACACATACACACACTTATGTAGAATAGCAAGATATAGAAGAAAATAAATTCGCATGGAGGGACAGAGACAAAGGAGCATAACGCTTTTCTTTTATGTGATGATTTCTATCAACACTACTATCGCAAGTTATAGAGGTTTGTTCCAAAATCAAAATATTAATAAAGTGAGACCAACTGCCGTTCGAAGATGACTAAATGTTTCCAATGATAGGACAAATAGAACATAATCTGCGAGCGGTTACAAAATTATTTATTAGAGCAGTAGTTACGTCATTTTGTTGACATTAATTTAATTTTATACGTTACTATCTAATAATTATACGTATGTAATACAATTTATCTGCTTCATTAAAGTAAACATATTTTTTAATACATTGTGTATATAAATCCAGTACACACTTTTGGCACCAGAATACTTTTAAAATATTTTATAAACGGCTGGCGTCATCGCTTCAGGCTGATTCACTCAACAAAATTTTGTGAAAGTAAAAACAATGTTTTACCTTTTTACCTGTACGCTTTATTTCGCTACGATACGGTATGTAAGTATTCATATACAGATGTTGTTATATCTGAGACTAGTTGACCCGTGCCCACTTCGTTGGACGGGAAACATTTATAAAAAACTACTTTTTGTGACTTAAATATAAAAGTTAAACATACGCTGTAAGTGACTTTTTGTAGGCATTGTCAAGCTCTACAACTTTACTCTGGAACTCAATCATATATCACTCATCGTTAAGGCAGCGTTCGTAAAAAACCTTTTCGTTTGACCGTTTTTTCTCCGACTTACTCTGCAAATCCGATATATGAGATTAATAATCGCTGTATAAATTGCCATACCTAAGTGTTTGTTAATGGAAACTATCTATGTATAACTTGCCTCTAGGTGGCGTTTCAGTACATCTACTTTTGTACCATTCAGCCGATCGCTTTAAGATCTGGTTATAATATGTTAAGATAGTAGAACGTTGAGAATCCATCTATTTTCTATTACTAAACTATTTATTACAAACAGATAGTAAATACAATAAATTATAACAGTAAATGATATTAAAAATACAAGTGGAGCCGAGAGCATAGCTAGTACAATATAAATTTGAATTGTGCAATATCAATGTACAGACAATTAGTGTAAATTGTACTTGATAACAAGCAAACCGTTCGGATAACTAACAGCTCTGTAATATTTGATCTCCCGATATCTATTTTGTAACTAACTGGTATTATTGATACGTCAGCAATTGCAACTCTTTCAACTCTTGTTGTTTTATCTCAGTAAAACTGTTGGTTGTTGGATTTTGCAGAACTTTGAATTCTTGGAAACGAATGCTACAGTGTTCGAAATATTTTTTTAAAGCTTTACCAAATTTTAATATCAACTTGTTCCACTGACTCAGTTTTAAGCGACTCCTAACAGGAAATGTTTCTTAATTTTGTTGTATTTTTTTTTTGTTTTTGGCTCTGAACTTTGTCGTTTACAATCCGTTTTGGAAAATTCCTTTTTATTATTAAGGGAATATTTTTCAGGAGGTTCCATTAGACCTCGGATTTCAAAGATACACTAGGGAATTCCTCGAAATCATTATTGAAATGTTGATACCTGTGGTCGTATGGTCAAGGAAGTTCTGGTGCAATTCTAAAGCACTTTGCCGATAGTTTTGCTGGATGGCATGACAGTGGCGACGAGTGATGAATTGATTGAATTAATTAATAGATTGCGATGCACTTGCCATTAGATACAAGTAACCGTCATTTTGTATATCTACAAGAAAAAAATTACTCAATCCTTAGTTGTTCTCAGATTTATTGTAATCGCAGTAAACACAATAAAACCCGAGAGATGTTTCTAAGAATAGTACCCATACATTAAATTGATGAATAAGTAAAAAAAAAATTGTGTTAAACTATCACAGAAGAGGTCTGTTGTTAATTGTCCTACAATCAATATCACAATCTCAATATGAGAGGGCCTGCCTAACAGAGATAGTTTCATTATATACATTATATACCTTCTTCTTAAAGTGTCTCATCAGCTAGTGAAGCTTAGGTGTTAATTGCCCGAACCTTATCCCGTTGAGGTTAACTCCAAATAGTCCATGTATGTTGATCTATTTGATATCTATTTGTAAATAGTTGATTAAAAATTTTTTATAGTCGATACAGTAGAAGTAAATATTAGAGGAAGAAGTGAATTGTAGAAATATATAATTCACATTATAAAGTCTACCAATATAATAACTATTGTATAATATATTCTATCATAACCAATATTGGCAGTGTTACAGACCGAAGCAATACACATAAATAAGCCTAAGCGAAACCAGATTAAAGGCTGTATAGATCAACTATGACTGAAGTAGGGGCATGTCTTAGAATAACTTTGAGCAATAACGCCTTGAGGTTGCTATTTCATATTCGATCTAACATGTACCTACTGGTATCTATGTAGGTATATAAAACAATGATGAATGGTTTTAATTTCGTTTGTCGTACAGGTGCTTTGTATTCCGTATAGCGTATTGTGCTCTACGTGAAAAAGAATTTGCTAAAACAATTTTATTTATATACGGAATGCTTTGTGGACTAAATATACTACCGACGTTGTTTAAGAGCTTAGTTTGCAAGTAAAGGGTAGGTAGGTCACTCGTAACGACAGAGTAATTTAAGGTTGTTAGGTAGATTGGGTTGCTTATGGTGCTGCAAATATTACTGTAGATATTTCAATAAATATGTTCATTGCAACACAGGTTTCGTTTAATTTTTTTTTCATTGTGATTCGTATGTACGATTTGATTTTTTTTTTGGATCGTTATGACGTAATCGCGCCGGAATGACTAGTACGTGTTGGTACTAGAGATACCATTAACGTACTTTGCATGGTCTTTAAATTAATTGTCATGTAAATTAGCTAAAGATAATTTCATATAAGAAGTTGAGTGGTCTGTGACTATCTTCTCATCGAAACCTTAGGAAATTCTTATCTCCTGGAAATGAAATGTCAAGAAAATCCTACACAAAAGAAAAGTAAAAAAAAAATGCAAAACGACACATGTTATTTTTTTAATTATTCTGTCTCTAAAATGCCATATACAATGCAATATCTGTATCGCAGATAATAGTTAATAAGTCTATGTGATCAAGCACCACAACGTTTGCCGTTTATTGCCGACAATTAGGTACAGGCTTTATTTCGACTCCCACTCGACCGGTTTCATTTGGCAACATTACAACATTCTAGAGAGAGGTCGGCCACATTTCGATAATTTATTTATTGTTAATACTATTATTTAACTTAACTTCGAAGGCTCCAATGACTTTAACAAATGTATGGATTATACAGTGAACCTTACTGGTGACGAATGGATTTATACTTATTTCGAATAAAACTTTTTAGGCAAAATAATTTCGCAGTTTATTTTATTTATTCATATGGTATTTTTTCTCGATCTGACTACGTTATTGGTCTAGCAAGGGCTTAACAGCTTCACCGGACTACTAATGCGAGTGCTTAAGGCACTCAGCGGATTTTATTTTGACATTATTCATATGGGCATATAATTGTATATCTCTAAGATTATTGTATTTCTAAGGAAATGTCTTTGTACGGTACAATAAAATCAGTCAAGGAATTTGTCCATACATTCGTCAACAAAGCAGCGCTATGGTCGCATTCTTTCGAGGCGAACGACTGTTGGCGACCAGACAAGGTCGCTTGTGAAGGGAGTTGGGTCTGTGGATACCTATGTATAATTATTTGTATTAACGCTTGTACGTATTTCCTTACCTTAACAATGCTATGTAGATGCGAAATATAACCAGTTTATATATTGCAAAAAACCATACACGTATGCGATGATTCGCCTGACCCACAAAAACTCGCTTGAGATTTGTTGAACTGATAATTTTAATTAAAATTCTGTAGACTCTTCTTCCTTATACATTTGTGTAGTTTATTTTCTGAGCGGGCAAGGGTCTTTATAAACTTATTTTGTTTACGTTTATTCCATGTTTTAAATACACTCACATTTAGGACGAGAAGGGTGGCTTATTTGATAGCGAGTTTGGATACCGCATCGATAGACGTAGGTTCGAATCCTTGCGACTGAGTTGGAACTTTCGATGAAGGAAAATATTATGTTGTGGCAATAGCATAGTAGTAGGGCTCTCTTTAAGTCCATCTGGCTAGCTGCCACCCTCGAGTTGAAAGTCTGTCACCAAACACCTATTGGTGTGTCCCAGCAGCTGCATTTCAGGTCCAGACTTCCTCAGGGTTTGGCGCGTTTACTATGTTTACCCACTTCCTCGTTATACATTAAATATGATTGTGGTCAAACTCTATAACCTATAAACTAGGAAAAAAATCCACCATTTTGTTTGCAATAACTTTAAAAATTCCAATGAACTATAAAATATTATATATGATATAAGGCCACCTCACATGTTAAAATTCATCAAAATCATACTGAAAAATATATATACATACGTTAGCTTTCTACAAAGATCTGAAAAAAAATTGCATGTAATTTCACTGGATTTCATTTATTATGATTTTCAAGTAGATACGATCCGACTCGCAAAATTGATGATAATTTTGAATATAATCAAATTCAAGCGCAATGAAGCTGTTTTGTTTTAACTAGGAAATTATAATACATTGGTTATCTTAATTTTCAGCTAGTAAATGTTTTTAAGTTTAATATAAGAAAAGTATTAAATAAAGAAACTGACATTTTATCGTTGTAAACTTATACAAACTTAAATAATTGTGGAGAAGACAACGCAATAGAGTAATTCACGATAATGGCTATCAGAAAAAGAAAACATTCAGAGAAAAAACTTAACCTGTGTGTATTAATTTTAAGAATATGAAATTACTATCATTTCAGTTCTAATTAAATCCAAGAGGATTTGTGCACAAGCTGCAAGCTTAGCTTTGCTTTATTAACGAAGCAAGGCTTCCTTACGCGACCCGATACGTTGTGTGAAGGTGTCTCGCTATCTCTCGAGAAACGATTATTTGCATTTCATTATGTATGTACAAAGTAGATTTGCATAACATATATTAAGAACACAGTTAAATACCGAATTTTTGGATATGATGATTGTTTTGCTCAAAATTTAACAACAGACTGAAATATATTATTGTCTAGCAGGCCCGACGGACGTTGACCCGTCCTGATAATAAAAAAATAACTTAGACAAATGATATACCTAAACCTTCCTCGTGAATCACACTATCTTTTGGTGGAAACTGCATAAAAATCCGTTCAGTAGTTTTTGAGTTTATCGTGAACAGACAGATGTGACAGAAGACTTTGTTTTATAATAAGTAATGATAAAAATTTGTGACTTTTTCTTTCCTATAGAATGAATTTTGTTTTTGTTATGTTATTCAATAGTATCGTTGGAGTAGTTAGAAACAAAACAGTGCTCGGGTTGGAGTCCCGTTTCTTTTCAATATAGCGTCTTTCCATTTATCACTAGATACAAAAAAATAAATTAAAAAAATAATTTCACTTCTACATATTTATATTAAAATAAATTCAGTTTCCATGCTAAGCATACAACATTTGAATTTTATAATGGCGTATATCATAAATTAATCAATATTAAATCAACACACTAAAATGAGAAAGCTAATAAAATATGAGTTTGTGAGCATCGGTTTGTGGCTCGCAACAGGTCGGTCAATACAACCGTTAGAGAGATACCTCTACGTCTCCTAAATAGTGTGCGTTGAATGTGAGAATATATGTAAATTAACAGTTTGCGTATTTAGACCAACCGCGAAAATATTGTCCTCGGCGATGTTTAAACTCGGACACGGCTCGTGTTTGATACTGATGGAAGTAAATTTATTTCAGTCATTATTCTTGATATATATCTTAATGAAAATGTTAAAATAATATTTGTAGATGATGTTGACTTAAAGCAACACATTTTACAGTATTTATTTCGTAGACCAAAAAGCAAAAAGAAAAGGGCATTGAGTCCAATCTATTATGTGTTATATTATGGAGATAAAGAACAAGGACACACGCACAACTTTTACACGATTAGCGCAAGTAATGAACAAAACGTATGTGCTATAATTCAGGTCATTGCTCCGAAAATACGAAGATATATTCGAGAAACTGCAGTGATTTCAATACATTTTGATACGATGGATGGAATTCTGATAACATTCTGGAAGATTTGGATAATTTGAAAACTTTTCGACCATATAAATTTAACTGGTATGCCAGTTGTAATTAAAGGGTTCAAATAAATTGATCAAGGCTATTTAAAATTTCGGATGTAACGTATAATTTAAATTTGCATGATTTTAAAAGATCCTTTGAATTATTTTAATTGTTGATACAGAAACTTTAATGAAAAGTACGTTTCACTTCGTAACTAATTGTTTACGTTAAGGTTTACTGATGTACCGGCAGCGTATCCGCTTAGATGTAACGTTGTATTGCCGGAAATGGGTGCGGTAGAGCGAATTCTGTGGATAATTGAATTCATTAGCTGTCTTTGTTCAAGTAAATAATGCGGAAAATATATTTTTCCTCTCCGGTGTGTTTTATTACTAATTATTCAAGTTGCACGGGTAGTCTGATTGATCAGACCCAATCAAGAGATTAATACTAAAAAATAATTTTGAAATAGAAATATGTTATATATTACAACTTTTAAGCAAGGCTGCAGATTCTTTATTGGATTGTAATGTGTGAATGATTTACAAAAGTTAACAATTCAGAAATATATTTTCTTTTAATCCATATTATATGTATTAATTTTTGTCAACAAACAGTTTAAAAAGACAAAAAAGGTTATCATCGATCCTGCCAGGATTCGAACCTGGAATCTTCTGATCCGTAGTCAGACGCGTTATCCGTTGCGCCACAGGACCAGTGAAAGCTTTGTATAAAATTACGTTCCTGTTCCCAATAGATATAATTTAATAAAAATGAAACTTTGTCACAAAGACTTGCCCCTAGTAATAGTTTAGTCAAGGCTCTTTTTCTCTACGTCATGCACGATTTGTTCAATGCTATTTTAAAACTATGTGCGTGTTCGATTTTTTCACACTATATTTAGATCAAAGACGAATGGCGCAAGTACTGGTGGTGTGGCAAAGTAGGTAGCAGTGTCAATTGACCGTATTATAACACTTTTTTGTTAAATTAACGCGAACACGTCGCATTAATCAATAACGTTATTGAAATTCATTTATAGAAAACCGAAACACCCGATTGATGAATAAAAATTCAAAGGTTGAATGAAGTATTTTTGAAATCGATTTAGTGTATCAAAATCTGCTAACTATAACGTCTAATTCTGTTAAATACTGTGGTTATATAATTCCAATATAATGTTAGAACTTTATAGTCTCATTATCGACTCAAAGTAATATTTTTGAGGACAAATATGTACTTGATCTCAAATGTTATATTCATACATTTATGATATTATAAATCATTTTCTCAAAAACAATTTAGTATGTAAATGAAACGTATACGCTTACATATATTATTACGTTATGCATCACTTCATGGGTAGCGCAGTACCACAAATACCAAATACGACAATTACTTGTCTCATCCACAAATTATTGTTCTGAGATCTTGTTTTCTCTTATATACTATTTATATTTTTGTAAAGTCCTACGCGCTGCAGAGCTTCTTTCCTAATCCGAGAAGTGTCTCCTTAAATCAACAAGAAAAAAAGTTTGTATTTGAAAAATTAAGTCTCTGTCTTCTCTAGTCCGAAGGTATTCCGGCATTTCAGGTCGCGTACTAACAAGCTTGTGTTGAAAGTGTGCGCACGCGACGCATCTGACCCGCTTACCACTAACGGAATGGTAACCGTTGCTTATAACCAAACAGATATCATTACGGTATTAGATTTTGTTATATAAGATCTCAATTGAGTCATATTATCCAGGACTGTGGGAGTGACGTGACCTTTACGCTTGTATACTAATGAAGTATTAATCACCGTATAATTTTAACTAGTAATGGTTATAGTATAGTATAGTATTATTAATTGAGCAAGTTTTTGAGAAATAACGTTATTTAACACTTATATATGTTTGAATAAGTTTTTATGTAATTTTCATATCGAATTACCACATAATTTAATCTATAAAATAATTGAAAAGATACGGAAATAGGTTTCCTTTTTTCGAACTGACTACGCTATTGGCCTGGCAAGGCCTTAACAGCTTCACCAAACTACACGGAAATTACGGATATTAGTTCAGATAGTAGTATTTCATTCTCTGTGTTACCTACGTAAAGGAATAGAAAGTTTCCTTAATTAAGTTAAAGGGTATGTGTGATACCAAAATAAATTTCAATATAATTAGATAAAAGTAGGAAACTCGGGCAGAAGTTCAACTGTGGAACCATAATCACAATACGGATTAATTAAATAATTTCAAACTGTGGTAATCAGTTGTTTGTCTTTCCCAGTAGTCGCTTTTGGAAGTTAGCCCAATTTGTAGACATTTATCATTAATTAAAATTGTGGTAAAAAAATTGAACTAAAAAAAACGAAATTATACATAAAATTTTCTCAAAGAAAAGCATCGTATATGTTACAATTTCAAGTTTTATATGGAGATACTGTTTGCTGTATGCATCACATGGCTCTTCATGACGGGTTTTTTTTCGGAGTGCTTTAATTATTTTGATGAAATGGTGAAGATTTACTAACAAGATGCTTACGATACTATAAAATTTTGTAAAATGTATATGTAATTCATATTTTTAGTAAATTTGCACATTTTTAATCGACGTCGCCTGCTTTGCGGTTTAAACAGCTTGATGTATTTTAATATTAAAGTTTTCTTAGTGTCATTTTCATTGTTGGAGTAACATAGGTTGTGTTATTTAAGTATGACTTTTGGGATTAAAAAAATACAAGGGGGACAAAATATATTTTCTAATGTTATTTAACAACTGGTTCATTAATATAAGCGCCATGTCAAGAGGGTTTTGGTGTTAAAAGGCTATTATAATAGAGTGGATGAATATGTGAACGATGGTGATGTCTGGAATTGACTCATCTCTTTGCATCCATTAAAACGTTTGTGACATGTACCTAATATATTCTAAATATTATATATATTTGTTAAAAATATATACCAGATCGAGTTTCTTGCCGGTTCTTCTCGGTGACTGGGTTGTTTTCCGAACCGGTGGTAGTTTTGACATTCGTAAGTGCCTTCTTAGGGACTAAATTGAATAAAGTGTTTTTGATTTGATTTGATTGCGGTTGGATCTTTGTTTTTCTTTATAATTCTTCACTATACACTTTACAATGATACGATCTTAAGAACATCTCTCTTCACAGTTACCCAACCAATAACATAATAAATCAATAAATCTAAATAGATTCATTATTCTAATCTAAACTTTTCATTTATTTATTTACACTAGTGATCGTCTAATTGTTGTAAATTGACTATGACTCATTATTATTTAAAGTTTCAATATTAGGTACTTAGTAGTAGTAGAGCAGTATTTTTTTCTTGATGAAGGTACACAACGTCCAGTAGTTAAAGTGTGAAAGCGTAACAATCATACACTCGTATTTATAATATTAATAAGGGTTAATCTAAAGTAAGAATAATATTTCAATAACTTAGCGGTAATATATTTTTACGTAGACGTGTTTGAACGTTAAATTCTTTGTTCTGGTTATATCATAAAGCTAACCGCCTACGAACAATTAACACATTCTGGTATTAAACGCAAATCACTTTCCATACGGGTCAGTAGTTACCAAATGGCTAGTGAAAATTAACTGATAATGCTTACGGATGTAACACTTTCACCGATGCTTTTAAAATGTAATCGTATGCAGGTATCTAATCAACCTAAATTATGTTAAATCGAGATAAATTCTAATAATAAACCGATCATCGATATTTACACGGTAGTTCCGTATATATTCATTCATTTTTTTAATTAATTTATCTTTGTTGTTATCATCATTTGTTGTGATAATAGTTGAGTTATAGAAAAATACATCATCGTCTTCTTACCATTATCCCACCTAAGTAGGGTCGACATAAAACGTTTTCCTCTTCTACTCTCCTCTGTCAGCTGCTATCTCAGTATTCAAACTGTATACATATAATTTGTCACAACATCTATCCATACCTTTTTAGATCATCCTCTACTCCTATATTCATGTACCTTCATGCTTCAAACTTTTCTAGTTACATTACTTTCATCTCTCCTCATGACATGTTCATCCCATGCTAACCTATTTCTCTTCAGGTTTTCAGTCTCTGGTGCTATTGTCAAACTTCTTCTGATATACACATTCTCGATCTTATCAATTCTAGTTACACAACACATTCATCTTTACATTAGTATTTCTGCCACGTGTAATCTTCTCTCATCCGTCTCCTTTGTAGCCCAGCACTCAGATTCATACAATATGACTGGGCCTATAATAGTTTTAATAAGGAATGTATTATTATCATTGCATATAAAAACCCAAGACACACAGCCTCGAATAAAAGTAGCGCTCAAAACCGTCCCGCAAAAATTCCCCAATATACATACATACCCATGTTACAGTTATACATATGGTTTTGCAAATTTAAACTCACCTGAATGTTTTAAAGTTGTTTTTACAAGAACGCAAGCGACGCAAGTCTGTTTGAAATGAGTGCATAATCCAAAATTATGCACTCATTTTTGTGTGCCGGCTGTGAGACGTTAAGTGTGCATCTTGGGTTTTGTATATCAATGATTATTGTGTAAATATTCTTCGTGTTAAAATATGTATAATAGATTGTCATGAGGATCGTTTGAATGGTACAGAAGCTGATGACCACCTGAAGCTTTTTTCTTTTCGAACTGACGACGCTATTGGCCTAAAGACCTTTATAGCTTCACTAGACTACAAATGACCTGTAGCACCTTTTCTATAACATGTAATAAATATAATAAAACCTTTTAATTAAAAATAAAAACATCTTTTGTACAAATTTTCATGCTGATCAGTCAAACGGTATCGGAATTTATCAAGACCGGTTTTCATGCATACAGATAAAATAGATGTTGGCAACAAGAAAATATTCAATCAATAACTTAATACTTGAATTTTTTTTAAATGAGCCTTTTTTATTTAATCGATATTTTATTTTGATGTGAAACATTTATAGGCGAGGGTAAATCTGATTGTTGGCGTGACGATACAGGCCGTGGCGTGTGTGTGAGACGTGGCGACGTGATGCCAAGTGCAAGCGACTGTGCGCAATCTCTCTTTTGTTTTTGATGTGAAACATCTATAACGGCCGGTCAGACCAACTGTTGGCGTGGCGATGCGTTGCCGTGGCATGCGTCGCCATGCTATATGACTAATATTTTTAATATTTAATGAATGTTTATTACGGTAAATAGTCATATTTTTCTTGAAAAAATCTTAATATTTTATTGTTGATTATGCCATATTTATCTCCTATCGTAAGCTATCCTTTTATGCATATAACTTGTACAAAAAAAATTTCGATGTTTTTCATATCTGCCAGCGACGGCTCAATTTAAAAAAAAATATATTTTGTAACTATGGTTATTGGAACTTCTATACACGATAAAGAGTTTTAGTGTGGCGTAATAATTTTCTAAATCCATTATATATGCCCGAATCGTACAATATATCGAAACATTTGGGAACGAAACAATTCTGCACGTTTTAATTGGGCAATTATTCATATTGTCATTGAGTAATACATTCAATAGTACAATGCAATTTTACCATTAATTTGTCATCGTATATTAAGCATTAAGCAATTCTTCTGTTTATTTGTTATGTTAAAGTTTTTGTCTCTCTTTATCTCTTTATCAAAGTTGATTATAATAATTCGTGTTGGTAAAAAATAAAGAATCTGGTTTCATCGCTTTTTTTTCTTGAGTTCAACTTATGATTGGATATTTACTTACGAATTTTTCCTTGTTTTTTATATGTATTACAGAACAACGTCAGCTTATATGAGCAGATTACATTTACTTATAATGAGGATAACCAAAACCGTTATTAGTTGGTAGATCCTGTATGAGATTTCATATAAAATCGTACGTTACCTTTTCTTAATTGCCCGGTACACAATGTCAATTTACTAGTGGCGCTTATAGAAGATTTTTGTATTCTGAAAACGTATATTTCTATACACATTGTATTATTCATATTCCGTTATATTAATTTTCACAAAAAATACATTACATTTTAGCGAAAGGTGGCTGAGTGATTACCACGTTGCTATTTTCAGTAAGTACAGAGGAAAATATTAGATCGTTGTCTCCGGTTGTGTACACTTATAAACAGCTAGGTTTAGAAGTCTCCTGAGACGATTTAAACGAGATAAAAATAGAAAATTACATTCTATTCCAGCATAAATTCTGGCCTACAATTTGTATGACAATTAATCGGTCCCTAAAGCCTCTAGTGTTACATGCGATAATCTATACTGTACCTCAAAAAATAGGCTACAAAATGCAAAAAGAATTTTTGAAATCAGCCTGATATTCCCAGTGAATATAAGGAATCTTAAGCTTTGCACGTAAATGCAACACTTTAAGACGGCAGAAATTATTGGACTCATTCTTTTCCTGTTGTCTTTATAATTGTCAGAACAAGGTTTGTGTGAAAGAAAATGCTTGAAAAATAATACAAAAAAGTCAGAAATTTAGGTTAAAAGAGTGACTGAGTGAATGCGACAAAAGACAGTAAGGAGATTTAAAAAAATATTGATAGAGTTGATGTTCATTTGTTCAGTTGCTAGTTCGTTTAATTTTATGGGCACTCTGTAAAGGAAAGATATTGTGTCATCTTCTTGGTTAGTAGACAGCTAATATTATTACAGATTTTATTGTTTTCAGTGCATTATTTATACAAAACAATTACGGTAATTTCTCTTACATGTTCCCAGAATTCTCTATTGATATCGACGGAATAACAATTTACATGTTATCACGAACAGGATATGTATTCATAGGTCGAATGATACGAATTTCTCTCGTACTCGAAATGATTTATTCATCAAACTGCGTTGAACATTCGATTGTCAGTACCAACCTAATTTGATTAAATTGACAGTAAACGTACAAAAAGTTTAAACGAATCAATCGACTATGTCATGTATTTCGATATAATTTAATTATTTCTTAATTATATTATCTGGCACTTAAAGAAATTTATGTTCGGATTCGAATACGTGACGTGATTGGAAATACGCACTGGGACATTAAGCGTTCTAAGTTCTGCTTTACAAACAAAAACCTATGATTGGCCTCCAGACTGCGGTCATTTTGAGATTAATTGCATATAGTTGTGGGGCGAAGTGGCCCCTTGATATCAGGTAGACTGCATACATGTGTGCTAATTCATAACACAACAATATATATATGAAAAAAACAATGAATCCAAATAAATTAAGAGTATAAAAATAACACAGAGAGACCCACTAAAAAATTGACTTTAGATACAATATACTCAACATAGAGCATTAAAACCCAATACAACGCAAGAAATATCTATTTACTCTGAACACATAATGAAGGTATGACTTTTTGTTATAAATAACTATAAACAGATATACAGGGAGACATAGTCTCACACGACCATTTAAAACCAAACTAAGCATATATATTATTATGGTCACTAAACATCCTTACTAGTAAATGCGAATGAGATTTTGTATTTTTTTCAGTTTCAACTACTTAACCGATCTCCATGAAATTTTAGATTCATGTTGTCAGAGGTATATAGATCTTTCATTAAAAAAATGGTGTTCCCCAAGGACATGTTAAATCTATAGTAATTATTCTCATTATAAAAATGAGTTATGCACGCTGGTTGAACCCGCTACTTTTCCACTTCCTCGATAGTATTCAATAGGGCTGAACTACGAATGCGACACGAGACCTTTCCAATAATATAGAAAAAATATTAAAAAACCTGATTGCCCTATAAAAGTTATTAGTTAAAAGTAAAGTATTAGTTTTATTTTAATAAAAACAATTTTGTGATAAAATTAACTTCCGTGATTAATTTTTTTACCTTCATTTCCAGGTATCACATTTTATTATTAAAATACAACGTTTGGTTACAATGTACCGTGAAAATAATATTTTGTAGTTTATTATTTATTTATCACCGCATTATATCACGACATATTGAGAGATATATTTGTCGCTTGCTCATTTTACATAGTGGTGGTATAATCTATGAAGTTAATTTGGGGGAAATTTAGACTAGTTTCTAATTATAATTAAGTTATTATATTCCTCCTTTTGATATACTTACAATCTTATGGAACTCGAGTATATCATTTCTAATAACGAGGTATAACGTATGAAATGGTGATGCGACCTGCATGGGAGGCACTCGGGCAGATCGGCTGATAGACTGTACCCGTGTACGGGGGTAGGAGTGCGGGGCGAGCGGGACCGGTTCGGCCTCGTCAGTTACTTTACGCGATTCTGTCCCCCTTCGCCTTGTCTTGTTTACAGTATAATAAGTTTTATTTTTCCGTATCATCTTATATTTATCTTCGCAGAGAAACTACTAAAACTATTTTAGGTTAATACTAAAATTGAGTAACGTCAAAATTGTATTTCAATATAAAACGTCAAATAATTAGAAAATGTGGAATATTTTTAACCATCAATCATTATTATTTTAATTTCATTACCGTTATAAGTTCTCTAAATATTTAATATCTATATTGTTATTATTTTAATATGTTAAATATTTTACATGTATATAAATTATAAACGTTGAACAGTTAAAATACAAAACTGTACTTTAGAATAGATATTGAAATACCGGTGCGCGTTGATGTCTTCCGTTGGATAGTGATATGTTGAGCTTTAATTTATCGTTCGTCCGGTTATAAAGCTTTTAACAAATCTTATAACGTACGAAACGTGAAGGTTACTCATAATCACGTCATAAAAATTCACTGTGAAAAGTCTCAACAGAAGAAAGTTGACTGAAAGTGGTCCCTTTTAGATTGGAATTTTGTTCGTAGACATTTTACTGAGGCAGAGCGGGCGCGCCCATCTGCGAGCCACCGCACCTGAACCAAAAGTGTGTCAACACCGCTGACTCCTCGAACTCACCGATCGATAGTCACAACTTTCACATTACCTTAAATTAACACTCGGCTGAACGCTGATAATGCAAATACGAATTTGAGGGACCCACCTTTTGCACGCCGCGGGGCGTTCCGTGTTACAAAAATCCGGTTAGGCACTATCAGGGTTGGGGTTAACGCACGGGCACTGTGCTTAAACACAAAATACACAACACTTGAGTCACAGAGTCAGCCGCATTGTCGGCGGGCCGGTGCAGTCGTGACGGCCGCCAGGTCAGCACTGAGGCTTTCTTCGAGACGGAACACCGCACGCGCAGGTAAGAATGAGACTACGTTTACCAACACAAAGACATGGAGGCTGTATGTGTGCGACCAACGACGTGCTCCGAAAGATAAAATTGAAATGAATTAGAAATAATAATAACAAATTCTTACCTGAGACTGGTTTGACTTTGGAATTATAATAGGCTCTGGTAAATTCTGAGTATTGATTATTTTTGCAAAACTATGTACCTCAAGCGACATGTAGATATCATTTACTTTTGATTATGATCATTCAAATATACGTGGATTAATTTATAATAGGTGTCATTCTGAAAAAATATTTTAAACTGTAGTTCCTTTAGTGAGTATTTATTTTACTACCAAGAAAGTTACATGTAAATTCTCGCGCATATCTACCATCGGTATTAAAACGTACAGTAAACTATTTTGATTATATTGATAAAGAAATGCAGTGATACAAACAAATCTAACTGTACATAATTTATGTATATCCATATCTTATCTATACATATCTATATCTATATTTTCTATACATATAATAAGAATGTAAATATAACGTATCTGTACTTTTTCGAATTTCTTGAAAAAGATTGTTGCAGGTCTCTAAGAATAAGTAATAGAATACATTTAAATCATTTTTAGAAATGTCTGTCTGTCTGTCTGTTTGTATGAACACGCATCACTGGTAAAGTACTGGGTTCAAAATAAAACATCATAAAAGAAAAGTATAAAACATATCCTCGGGAGTAACTTAGTCTTTGTTTCATTAAAATCGGTCCACGTTATTAAAAGTTATTGTTATTTTAATGACGCCGCGACTTAAGTATGAGAGAAATACGTTCAGATGACTTTATTTTTCATTGTTTTGTACATCAAGTTCCACGTGGACTAAGTCGCGGGCACAGCTAGTCATTAAATAAAACAGTAAAGCGGATGGTTAACCAAAATGAGTTATAATAAATATTGTATGTTTTTTTTTATACTATCAAAAATTATCCAAATGTCAAGATAAATCAAAGATACGCTAATGAATCTATGATCGATTCGCTGTACAAGAATACTTTTCCGTTATTATTTCACCTACGGTCATGAACGTATGCTGTTTCAAATAAAATAAATATAAAATCTATAGGTGTAATAAAAAGTAAAAGTAATTTAACTTGAAACTCTACAATAGTATAGCCTCAAAATTCAAAGTAAATTTGTTACTTAATTGTTTAAAATATAGTCTGTTAAAAGCTTGTATATATTACAAAATTATAAAAATCGAATATTATGATGATACAATAGGTTTGGCACAGTGACTTCAGTAAAAAAACATCTTAATGAGGCCATAAAATAATAGAGTATATTCCAGTATTAATTTGGCTGACTATTTATTATTCCTCCGATTGAATAGATATAGAATAATAGAATTCTACTCTTATCTTTATTAAATTTTAGATCAAAACAAATAAAATATATTTAATTTTGGCATCATCAAGGTAATCCTACATATAAACACTACGATCAGTTCAGGTACAGTACAGTATAGTGTATCTGTTATCAAAAATAGCCGGTAAGAAACTCAGACTTATCAGTATTATTTCATAAGCTTCAATGACAGATTTGTTACTTTCTTTTTATCTCTAGTAAGATTTACTGAAGCCATTTCGTTAGCAAAAAATAGGTGTTATGTTACCATGACGCAAACTATCAATTTATGAAAATATTGATGTAGAAATTCATTTAACTAAACTCCGCAGTAATTGATTATTAAGCATTGATAAACAAACAAGCCATGATTATTAATAATGATAAATTTAATGATATAAACTTTCGGTCTTTAATAAATTAGTACTATACTAATATTTTTGGACTGCGTATTAGTTATGTTGATAATAATTATGGAGTTTATTTTGAGCTTTATGTTTTTTTAATAACTAGTTCGTTATTATTTTATGTAATATATTGCATGTTAACAGAAACTTAGTTTTAAAAACAAAAAATGCACATTCTCTATAATATACCAATGAGATACAGTCTATATAAATAAAATGACAAAGGTCTACCGCTGTGAATGTATTACTCTTTCCGTGTAGAATAGGGGCAAGAGATGTGGGCTCTATGGTTTTTTGTCTGTTCATAAAATATGTTGTTAAGATAATATTATAATAAGATAATTCAACACAGATAGAGACTGTGGGCCTCGGCTAGTCGTGCATAAAATAAAGTAATGTAGTTATAGTTTAGAATGGTAGTATATAAATAACTCAGGAATGTGGTACTTTCCCCGCTGCATAAAGACGCAATGGCGTCATCCAGGTTAAAACGAGTCATTCTCCGATTTTAGGGCCTGCGCAGACGATGAACTTTTATTATTCACCGAACGATAACCACTGATATTTGCAAAGTTTGTATATTTTCGGTATGGATTTAAGGTTTATAATAAAATATGTTCTCTGTTACAATTGACCCACAGATTAATATCGGATGTGTAATGCTTAGAAAAGGGAGAAACGATTAATTGCATAATTTCACTATGAAAGTTCTATTTTTAAATAATTGAAATTATAATGGACATTTGGCGTTATCGTCTGGGAAAAATAGTACACTTTGATGAATGAGATATATTTTTTAATGGGCAGTAATCATCATGAAGCGGGCTATACACAACACAATTCAGTGCATAACTAGTTGTACAAAGATACATATTGTAAAGACAGTAATGTACCACATACACTGGCTTGGGTGCGTATATTTGACATCTCTATATTATTTGTATCCGACGTTGGTAATATTTATTTTTTGACATTTACGACAGTTATATCTTTGGGTGCCTTGTCTGTATTGAGCGAGTCGCTGACTAATCTTTTTGTTGTTTGTTTTAACATGGCCAAAGATGCTATGTGACAATTTATCACCGTTCACTATTTTTTTTATAATATCTGTATGTACATAGGACTGTGTTCATAGGTTTTCGAAAATGTATTTTTTAATGAAAACCTGCAACAAAAATATCCATCGTCTACGCAGATCTTTAACTCTTACGTTTGTAGGTAATTTAATTAATGTCGTTTCTTTATTTTCTTTTACTGTCACAGTATTAGAATAATTTTATTGTTTCGTATCAAGAGAGAGTTCGTGGCTGAATATTGTTGGAGTTTTGTAACGCGTGAGGTCATATTTATTATATATTTACTGTTAATTTAGGCTGAAAACCTGTCGCCGAGTACATATAGGTGTTCTGGCAGTTGCATTTGAGTGTCGGTTTCCTCAAGGCTTGGCGTGATTGCCGTTTTAGACCACGTTCTCATTTAGGTACCATCAGATGAGATTGTAGTAAAATACTATAAAATATGAAAATAAAGTATATTTATTGTTCAGTTTAGAAAATGATCTTATTAAAATGTATATCAGACTATACGATATTACAAACATCTGGGTAAGAACTTGAGTATTCGCTCGAGCTTTAAATAGGAAACTAGTATAAATACCGTCGAGTAACCAACCTCAAAACTTAACGCGTTAGTCGGCGTTAACCCTTTATTTTGCTTTGTAGTGGTCTTTCGAGTTAGAAACTTTGTTTGAATATTGCTCTTCCTCGTTTCAAGCCTTTAGGGTTCTAGTATAAGGTAAGCAATCTAATTACAGTTAGTAATTGAGTGACTAAAAACAGTTAAAACTAAACTGTAAAATTAAAAAAGTGTTATAATGAAGTGGCTCAGGGAAGCCAATCAACACTTCGTAAGTACTGTCACGATTTATTCGGACAGAGCTTCGTCTTACAATAATTTATACATAAAAGTGTGTAGATACCTTTTTTTCTCGAACTGACTACGCATAGACCTGGCAAGGTTTTTACAGCTTCACCGGACTACGTGTAGATATTTTTTTTTTTCTCCAACTGACTACGCTATTGGCCTAGCAAGGGCTTAACAGCTTCACCGAACTACTAAGGCGAGCACTTAAGGCACTCAGCCGATTTTATTTTGACAATTAGCTCATCAGACCACTGACAGACCACATCAGATCACTCAGACAGAGTGTGCTGCGCGGTGTCCGGGTCAACGCCGCACTAATGGCATACGGCGGTCGGCTCCCTGCGTGCTATCCGGTGCAGGTACCAACCGAAGCAACCGTGCCCGGTCAGGACCTGCATCAGACGGAACGTCA
Source organism: Antheraea yamamai (assembly GCA_036509395.1). Taxonomy (NCBI): domain Eukaryota; kingdom Metazoa; phylum Arthropoda; class Insecta; order Lepidoptera; family Saturniidae; genus Antheraea; species Antheraea yamamai. Next base: position 12,868,429 of record AP028432.1, read on the forward strand.
GGGAGCCCCATCCTCTATTATACCAATCCGGCAGGACCGGGCGGAAGGCGTCGATCGTGTATCGACCGTACCGCGCGTCCGCCAGGTCCCGCCTCCACCTTTCCACTACTTCCTCCCTCGTCGCTTTTCTCTTTTCCTCTATTTCTCTGGGAGCTAGAGGCTCCCCCATCTGTTTCTTGACCGCCGTATATTGATATACGGCGGCAAGCACTTCCGCCTCTAGCTCCCAGGGAAGGGAGCCAGCCAGCACCATGGCCGCCGCTGAGGACACCGTGCGGTATCCTCGTATCACCCTCAATGCCACAGTACGCTGCGCAGCTCGCAGCGCACGGATGTTGGTAGCGCTGAGGGCGTCGACCCACAACGGTGCCCCGTAGGCGGCCATGGATCGGATGACCCCCATATAGATGCGACGGCAGACGGCGCCCGGCCCCCCCGTGTTGGCGAGGAGTCGTCCGAGCGCCGCTGCCGCCTTGACTATGCGCGGTCCGAGCCCCTTAAAATGGGGCTCGAACCGCCAGCGTCCATCCAGGGTGAGGCCCAGATACATCATCTGGGTCCCCACCCTGACACGGACGCCCTCCACATAGATGTGGGCCCCCGGAGGCGGCCCTCGCCGAGGCCCATGGAACATTAGGGCCTCGGTCTTATAATGAGCTAACCTAAGTTAAGCTACTATTCATACTTATATGAGTTATTGAAACATATATGTGTACCAGGCATACATACCTCAATAACTTTTATATGTATTGTGTCGGAAAATTTTCTAAAATATTTCAGTTCGATAAAGGAAAAAAAATAAAACCCTTCCACTTTCATGTGTAAGCGTGTGTGCGAGCACGTGGATGGAGGTGATATGTGTAATGTTGTTGCAGTGATGTAAGGTTTTGTGTCACTGTATCGCACGAGCTACGTACTCAAGGGCTCCACGCTGAGGGAACGCACCTAGGCTTGAGTCGCTGCCGAGGGGGGCCTAATCTGGTGTGCGGGAGCGAAATTTACCCCCAGACCAAACGTGTAGATATCACCGACATCTTGCCTTTTATAGGCCGATCTATATAAGTGAAAGCAATTACTATTTACACATAATTCCGCAAAATAATCGAATTATCACAATACAATAATGACAATCAAACTAATGTTATTTAAGTAATAATTAAATTCTATATAATAATATCAATTTTTATTTAGGTCTTACTATATCTATAAGATAATATTAATTCATAATTATGTATCATTAATATGGTGGCGCTAGGGCCAATGTGTATCTCTAATATGGCGCTAGTGGTCCCGGCGCGTTGTAGTCTCGCATCTTGGATGTGACGTAGCGACACCGAAGGTGGGTGATAGTAAAAGTTAAATAAAAAATACGGATATATGAAGTGAAAAATCAATGCAATAGTTAAATCCGTAACTACATTTTGTCGCACGGGGACATTGAATTTGAATGTTTAAATGAACACTTTGAATTGAATGTTGTAAATAATTGTAATAGATGTATTCAAAGACAATTTTATGTAAAATTAATTGTAACATTCTACTAAAATATTTTTATTAAATAGCTTTCTACTGCTCGCTTCGTTCGGTATTAAAAAAAATGAAGAGTCAATTGAATTCAGAAAATGAGTACCCTAGAACCATCGACAAAAATTCCGCATTGAATGACCATAGTTCTATGACAATAGCTTTAGTAATTCTGATATGATTGAGCATCAAAGTACACTTTTTTTTTTTCGAACTGACTACACTATTGGCCTGACGGCCCTTCACAACTTCTCGAGACTGCATTGATATGTAAAGTACATTTCGTTTGTTATACATAGGTATGTATATGTAGATTAGTTTATTATTCTTTTTTTATAGTAGCATTTTTTTATATCATAGGAGGCAAAGCGAACGGATTTTAAATGATCACCACCAACCGCAAGTGCGTTGCCATTCTGTGTTTGGGGGAGGGGGAGTGGGGAAGGGGGAGGGTCAGGGGAGGTGGTTATTCGAAGCTCTCACTGACCGAACGAAACGCAACAATGCAAGCACTACTTCACGTCGGTTTTCTGTGAGAGGGTGGTACTACCCCGGGCGAGCCGACCATGCTGAAACCAGTAATAGCTTCCGCGCGGCTCTACCACCTACAAAATGGTAGCATGGTATAGCGACCGTAGTATACCTGATTGTAAACAAAGTGCAGTCTGACAATAACGACGACCACCGACAGATCATGAGTTCGATGGGAGACATCGCTCTCATGCCGACTTGCAAGCTTTTTGTTTTATTTTATTGTAGCTCGGCAAAGTGACTGTACTGTGCCTGATGGTAAGCACAGTATAATCCAAAAACAATGGCGACCACCGAAAGACATACTATCCATCACCGGTCGCCGCTGTCATGCCGGCCTGAAAGCGACCCAGGCAGGGACAGCCCTGAGAGTGCTACTATTTTGCATTCAGTCGGACACGATTACCGTTATTGTATATAGCACAGTTCATTAAAGTAACCTAACATGCGATAATGTTTGGAATTTGTCATTCTGTTGTGAGATATCATCACAACCTACAAACGAAACCTCAAAGTTAGAAAACCGGATTAAATTATCTAAAGCAGTTTTTTGGGTAACACTCATTTTTCCACTTTAAATCGACTTTGTTCTAAATATTGATATTTTTAATCGTTCGAATAATGATCATTAGGAAATCTTATACGACTAATATAATATTAATTGCACAATAAATTTATAATGGAATTTGTGAATAATTTAAACCGGTACGTTAATACGGTAGCAATCGACAAGTTTATTCGCAACAATTAATTAGTTAATCTGCATTCTTTATTACGTAACCAGCGGCTGCGTAACTTTTAATTATGTTTGTTATTTGTTTTTCTTTTATGGCCAATTAAAAAAAAAAATGTATTCGTTTCTTAACATTTCACAAAATATTTGTACTTCTAAAAATACAATTAAATACATATCTTGATAAGATTTCATTTGTTTTAAACTCCAATACATATATATCCATTAAGAATCTATTTTATGGGATTATGTACTCCAGAATATTAATAGGCTATTTGGGAAAGGGAATCAACTATATTTGCTGGAATTTGATAAATGCTTAGGGATGGATTCTTATGTTCATACCACCAACACAATGGTATTATAACGATGCATTCCTTTAGCTAAATATAGTAAGATACGTATCAACGTATCAAATGCTAATTTCAAAGCTATTATCGCTGACTTATTATCGTTTTAATTATATTTTAATGGTATTGCTTCTATGAAATACATAGTTCGATCCTTTACACAGAAACATGAAAGCAGGTTCACTTAATTTGATTACTTTACGCTATTTATTTTGTCACATAACATTCGTTTGTAAATATTAAAATACATAGAAAAGATCGGTTTCGACTTCGGGTCTTCTAGCAGACAATTGATTACGTTGTTTAAAGTCTTTAAAATAAATTAACCTGGAAGAGACTGTGCCGTGTTATTTTTTCTTCATTTTATAACAATATCGTACTTGTGGCAACTCGTAACAATAGATTTTTAACATCGTGGGATAACTTTATAAGGAAACAATATCGGATTAGTATTCTGACAAAACCTCGCAGAGTTTACGTGCCGATTTCTCTAGATTTGTGTGTTTGCTTTGGATATTGATTCAAGAATTGATTGTTTGATTATTCGATATAAATGTAGAAAATCCTGTACTACGTACTCTGTTCGAAATCGTCCGATTGCATATTGTTTAAATTCGGCAATTGATTTATATTTATGTAATTGTTATGTCATGATGTTTTAAAAGTTGACAAAGAATTATTTATTTTAATAGCCCCTTCACAGTCCTCGAATGTTTAATAAAAAAATTATGACTGTATTATTTGCATTATATTTATTCTGGAGAAAAAAGTAACTAATTTATTGTTATGTTTATGAACATGTCGGGTGAGTTTTGTTCTGAGGGTCGCGGTAACCCAAGGGACGTTATTTGACGATGACCCAATTACGTGTGGTCCGTCCTACACAATGATTTTTATGGAAAAAAAATGTCAGAAAAATATGTCTGTACTCATGCGGACTTGGTTTATAAATTCCATTAAATAGAACGGATTTTTTCCGTAAATCGTTGATTGTTCGCAAAACGACGGTACGGATATCATATCATGTTTTTTATACCATTATTTATTGTAGACGAGATATAATAACATTGCAAAGAAAAATAGTGATTTTAGAATTTGGATATTGTTGCCAATTTTTTAAATTATTATTACATTATATAGAGACTACTTATATAAAGGTAAAATAACCTTTGTTGTGGTTTGTATACTTAAAGACATTCCATAGCAGACTAAAATAACGCTAGGAATTTCTGAGTGTAATAACTCTAGAAATATAATAAATTTTATAAGCAACATTTTTATCTTAAAGAACTATTGTTATAAAGGATGTGTATGGGTTATCGTACCTTGAAAACTAAGTACAAATAAAAAACATAAATATATAAATAATGCTATAAATTAAATAAATATTACGATCTAACTAATGAACTAAATAAAAATGGCTATGTGGTTAATTTATACGCGGTAGAAGTAGGAGCGAGAGGTATACCAGCAAAATCTCTCTACAACCTTCTAAAGGACCTTGGCCTGTCAAGAACTGCAGTAAGTTCTATTTTAGAACGAGTATCAAAGGCTGCACTAAAAGGTTCCTACCAAATATGGCTAGGCAGGGCGGAAAACTCGAGCAGTGAAGGTGAGCGTTGATGCGCATCTCAAAGGGGGCCTCCTTAAACCTACACCTGGGTCGCAAGTCCTGGGAACTGCTCTGAGTTTCTCCCTCTGCCACACGATGGACCCGGCACCCGCACGGTGAATCCATGGAAGGATAAGAAGTTCGTCTCATTTTTTTCCGAATGAAGTACAAGTCGTTTATAAAGAAAACTTAAAAGAAATTCTGTAAGTTATTAATAAAATAAACATACCCGTCATACTTTCATAACTTAACCGTTAGAGTTCTAAAAGATAGATAGTTCTTGAGTTATGAACTCGTCTTAGTAAACGTATTGAAGTTTGAGACGCTCCTCGAATTGATAGAGAGGCGATCTGCATAAGACGGCTAGACGTAATTAGATTTGAAATTCCGAAGAACAGCTATGAAGTTATTTTCAAGAAATTATTAGCTAATATTATGTACATAGGGATATACTGAATATAAACAGAATAATATACTGGATACCTTTTTACGGTAATAATTAAGCAAGGGATCCCCATTTAACCTTTATTCTAATCCTATTGGTTTATACTTTAACACCGACGTAAGTGAAGTATAACTGAGTCGAATATTGGTAGTCCCTTATAATAATAAAATCCTTTTAGGGGTAGCGTAGGTGCGTAGCTCCCAAAGGAATTGCGTTCGGGATAAGGTTTCATTTTCATTCCCACGGTTTATTACTACGTGTGTGGCTTCCACACTTTTCCCCGACGTATCTGTGAAATTACTCATACGTGTAACATTATAGCTAACTTATTGGATCCTATTATGTCGAGTTTAAAACTGCAAATATATGTAATCAATCAAATGTATTTAAATCTCATTTCTGAATTATTTTTTGGTCATAAGTTGCAACAGTCTTGAGCAACAGTCGCATTAAACTAGTGACTGCACGTCGTATACCGTTTTTCGGAACTGATTAACGCTGGTCGTCTGAAGATTCTTTACAGCTTCACCGGATTTTTATGGGCAAGTGCTTAAGACACTCAGCTGTCTGGCAATGTGCTCAAAGGCGGAAAAGTAGCAGAACCTCGGCTTGAACTAGCTTCTTACCTTGAATGCAATATAGCGTTTGTCGAATCTTACTAAGGTAAAGCGTTATGTACATTTTTAAAGTTATGTATCGCATGCATCTCATTTTTTGTTGTTGTAAATCTAACAAGTATATAAAAATCATTATCAGAAAGCAAGTTAATAAAAAACAGTATCAAAATTCCATCCGAACCGACATAATAAAAGGGTAGTAAAATACACAGGACCGACCCTTTGTACTTTCACTGAGTAATGAGTGTACTTCTGTAATACAATAATATTAAAAATTTCATTCTAACGCCGGGTTTGCTATTATAAAATAAAAGCTTTGACTAACATAACATAAAGTAGATACCTTATATTATTTCCTACTCCCTCGTACGCGTATTGGTGTAAATAGCAGACTATGAAAAGGGATAATTGCATATTCCCTCCATTATTTTTTCCCATTTCACTCTCCGAGTTATATATCCACATGAATTGCGTTTTGAATTTGTTCTTTGTTTTATATATGGTTTGATTTCAATGTTTATTGTATGTTTGTTAGTAATTTTAGTCTTTAGATATATATATGCATTTTGCTTAGCATTTGTATTAGCATTGGTGTTGTAAGTACTTATTGTGCCTACAACGTTGGATTTTACTTATCACATATCTTTAACTTTTTATATGAACTTTTATGCGTTCAGGTGATGCTTATGAATTATTCACTTAATCTCCTTAAACTTTTACTGTGTGTTATATTCAAGGATGTGATAATTGATTTGCATTCTTCGCGACGACGCTTAATGAAGTAAGAAAAAGAAACAGCAATTTGCCCATCGACCGGATCACACGAAGTAGATATAATTCAATATAATGCTAACTAACTTAATTCATTTCCAGGTCTTTTGTAGGTGGTAGAGCCACGCTGAAACTATTACTGGTTTCAGCATGAATTGGTCGGTTCGCCCGAGGCACTACCACCCGACTCACAGAAACACTGACGTGAAATAACAGTGCTTGCATTGTTGCGTTTCGTTCGGTTAGTGAGAGCGCCGGAGACTCCCCTCCCCTCCCCTTTCCCCATCCCCCCTCCCCTTTCCCCATCCCCCCTCCCATTTCCCCATCCCCCCTCCCATTCCGCCTCCCCCAAACACAGGCTGGCAACGCACTTGCAACTCCCCTAGTATTGCTAGTGTTTATGGACGGTAGTAATCACTTAACATCAGGGGACCCACTTGTTCGTTTGCCTCCTATGATGTAAAAAAAGGTCTGACAAACAATGCCGTCGTATTACTCATAATATGTGTGGCTTTGTTTTTATTGCTAATATTTTTTTGTTACAGGTCTACCCACTTTGGAGGATATTACAAAATTACGTACATGTATTGGACTTTCATTCCATATGACACAAATATTAACTGGACAGGGGTATTGTAAGCAGTACCTTAATCGCTTTAAGATTATTGACGATAACACCTGCCCCTGCGATAACACATCTGTGCAAAAGTTTGAACATTTGCTTCAAGAATGTCCCAAGTTTAGCACGAAAAGGCTAGGGCACATAATGTTTTGTGATAATCTTCGTATATGTCCATTCGATCTTCTGGGCTAGATGAAGAAGGAGTCTGCTATCATATCATTTGATAATTTTGTCAAGCATGTGGTTGCAAATCTGAAGACCTTTAACGGACTTACTACCTACTTACCACGACTCTGTGACTTGCATCTAAATCATTTTGAAATAACCACGACTCTCTGACTTGTATCTAAATCATGACTGACAAGTCTTGATGCTTTTGTATTATGCTCATGCAACACGTCAAGGGAGTGAGTAGTGAATCGTATCAAATTGCGATCACTCCTCTCTTCCTTTATATTGCCAATGCCAAGTGATCTCTGTGCGAAACCAACAAAATTGAAAAAAAAAATATATATATATTTTTAAGCTATTGCATAGCTTCTATCGCGGGCCTTGAGCGTGGGGACCGAATCCAGAAATTCCGTAACGAAAAAAACCTAACACACCCCACTCCGACCGGCACAGCGGTGATACTTTTTAGTTTTTCCATCTATCGATAAATACCAGAACTTTTAATGACTTTTTGAAATATCACGCTTGTCTCTTTAGTTCAGCAACCCGCCTTTAGGTGGCATTGGTTGTATTGGAAAACTACCGTAATCAGCTGTTTGTGAGAAAGTATATAGGTGTATAGGTATTTATCATCTATGTACAACAGTGAATATCTGTACTCGTATAATTTGTGTACAAAGTGTTTTAAATATGAATAAACAAAGTGCATTTATTAATGAAGAAAGTCACGAAAAAATAGTGAAAGAAAATGAGTTAGTACTCTATATACATTCATTTTATTATTATTATCACAAATGCAGTATTATTTTTTGAAATAAAAAGAAAAAAATTAATTAATTTTTTTTTTTTTTAAATACTGCATTAATAAAATAAATAAATAATTATAATTGCATAACTTGATAAAAAATGCTTTGCAATAGCTTTACCGCGGCAGTCTCCGAGTGCCACACGTCTTTTTTAACCGACTTCAAAAAAAGGAGGAGGTTATCAATTCGACTGTATTTTTTTTTTTATGTTTGTTACCTCATAACTTTGGACTGGGTGAACCGATTTTGATTATTCTTTTTTTATTTGAAAGCTGGTACTTCCCGTGTGGTCCCATTTTAATTTGGTCCAGTTCCGACAACGGCATCCAGTGCAAAACCGTATAAGTTTTAAATTTGCATTAATTATGTAAACTACAAATAGACGAATAACTCAATATCACGCTAACCGATTTCGATGATTCATTTTTTATTGGAAAGGATGTACTTCAAGGGTAGTTTGATGAGAGTTTGGTTAGGTTCTGATTATGGGATCCGTGACAAAGTAAGAAAACTTTCAAGAAACGAGCCTACTCCTTTCTTAAGGGCCGGCAACGCATCTGTGTTTCCTCTCGTGTCGCAGGTGTCCATGGGCGGCCGTGATCACTTACCATCAGGTGACCCGTATGTTCGATTGCCACCAATATTATAAAAAAAACTCTTCAATTCTTAGGAGCCTATTGTGCTTATGTTCGTTGCTGTGTTGCAACATGACGCAAGCATTGTAATTACATTACTTAAGGTGTATTATGTGTGAAGCGATGGTAGCCGAGTTGGTGCTAGAAACTATCGCGGATTATTGATAAGGTTGCGTTCGTACCAAACGTTACTTATTGTACAACCAATTGAAACCATATCGCATACCATACCGATAGATACCATACCGCAAAAATGCGCATATTTTAATATACTTAAGGCGGAACGGAGTTCGTGGGCACTGCTAGTAAAATATATTTATGTACACTAAAAATGGAAAAATAAAGTAAATTTTCAAAAAAAAGTATTAACCCACTTCAATATCAATCAAAAACCCATAAGGCACTAAAAAGCAGAAAATAAATAGTTTATCAAATTAACCAAATTAAATAAAACATGTGAATATGTGTGCTACCTAGAGATGTATTGGAAGTCGGTGCGAACCGAAATTTCAAAATTTTTTACTATAATTTAATATGGACAAAGTTGCGGGCGGTGCTATTATGTATAATATATTACAATTTATTTCAGTATAACCATAATATATTATCAGTTTTTACAAAAAGCGTTAATTAATTATTTAAAAAAATATAATTAAATGCAGACTGTAATCTAATTTACTATGGTTTCTAAAATAAACTTCGTTTCCTGTTAGATAATGTAATAGTATAAATACCAAATGTTGATAAATCGAATACTATATTTCCTTGCAAACATGGGTTACGTAAAGTTGTCAATTTTAATAACAGCTGTTATTCTAAATATATCAGGAGATGGTGCGTGTTTTTATAAGTATTGGTTTAAGGTTTTACTATATGTATTTTTTTTATTTGTTTAATATTGTCCAAAATATCCAAAAGCAACTTGAGGGTTCAAGAAGTGTTTCAGATAAAATATTAATGCCAAGTTAACAATCATTTGGAAATCGGATTTGTATTCTTTGAGGATTTTCAATATGATCATTGTATTATTGTATGGACCTGATTTTTATATACCTTAATTTTAAATATTTAAGTAAGTATTAATAATTTATTCTAGTTAATGGAAAACGCACTGTGGGTGTTATCGGAGGTACAGAGATTCCTATATCTGCTGCACCATTCATGGCGTCATTATCAAGATACGTCACATCGCCTAAAGGAGACAAGTATCGTCAGCTCTGCGGAGGTTCCATAATTCACGAACGTTTTATCTTAACTGCTGCTCATTGTGTGGAATTGTATGTAATATTTTTAATTTATTTCAATACACAGTATATTAATTACCAAAAGTATTTTAAATTTATTTTACACCTACTTTTTTAAATGTTTGCGTTAGGGATGGTAGTCAAACGGGCGTTACAAAAAGCGTTACCATCGCGCAAATATCTCAGAATTTCTGGTATTTTTTTTTCTTATCAGAAAATGTAAAACTTAAGAACTTTATATTGATATTAGCTAAAAATATTTGTCTTATATTCAATTGAGTCTTTCATTTTAATAATAATAATATCATTTATTTCAGACTCATCGTTACATTCATATTTGTGGTTACAATTACAGGTTTCAAAAAATAGTGTTAGTAACAATAATAAAACAGAAAAATAAATTCTAAACAAAAACACAGAACAGCGGTTTATAACATTAAGTGGCAGGTCCGAGTGAACCCTCCGGTGATGGGGGAAATTCACTGTACGATTGCATGTAGCCGTATCCAGCGAGCCAGCATCGGAGAGTGTCCACCAGCGCATGCACTATGTTGTTGGGGGCTGTCGCGTGTGCGACGCCTGATAGAAGTGCACCGTTTGCGCATGATCGCGGCAAAGCCGTCAATATCAACAACCGCGAACATCGCAGTATCATGGAAAAACTACTGAATAGATTTCGATAAAAAAAAATCAATTTTATTTCCAAGGCACTTGATTTTTATTTAAAAAAATAAAGATTAACCACGATGGCTTCATCTATACTAATATTATAAAAAGGTAAAGCTTGTGAGTTTGTGAGGTAGTAGGGGGTTGTAAGGGGTGTACTAAGCTGGTTTTGAAAACTTTTTTTTACAAATAGAAAGCCACGTTACTTATGAGTGTCATAGGCTATATATTAACCAGAAAATGAAAATATGTTTTTGTCGTACTCGGAATGCAAAGTAAGTGGGAGAAAATACGGTCGATTAAAAACGTTTCATACGAACGCTGCCTTAACGATGAGAGACATGATTGAGTTCTAGAGAAAATGAAGTGGACACGGGTCAGTTAGTTTAATATAAATTTACTAAGAGTTATGAAATTGTATTTTTTATAATCATACTATAACGTGTCTTTTCTTGCCAAGGCGATGTGGACAAGAAAGTGCGGTGCTTATATTATTATTACCTCTGAATGTAAAATATATTTAAGATAACAAACAACGCAGATGAAGTATGGATATTAACTAGTTAAATATACAAAATGATATATATATCATAGTCATATGAGACAATCCAAATAAATACTATAAGGAGCTTTGACGTTCATTTTACTCTAATATGTTTTATATAAATTTATATTATGGTCGTAGGAAAGTTGAAAAAGATATCATTAGAGTGGGATCAGCTCATCTTGATAAAGGAGGCAAAACTTATGGCATTGAAAAAATCGTGTCCCATGAACAATACTTTAAGAATGGATCGTATTTTAAGTACGATGTCGCTCTTATAAAGCTGGACGAACCTTTGGAGTTTGGTCCGAAAGTCAGTAAAGTTATTCTGGCTGATGATAGTGAGCACATTAAAGCTGGCACAAAAGTTAATATTACTGGATGGGGAAGGACAGGAGTAAGTAAATACCTCTTGTACAATACCTATTTAAAAAAAAAAGTGTGTGTGTACTTATGTACACGCGTTAGAAGTTATACTTCTTTGGCGTAACAAGATAAAAATCTTTTCAAAATTTTTATCTTTCGCCTTATTCTACTTTTGTAGAAAAAACGACACTAATAATAGAAGAAAGGTGCTTAATACATTGAAAGTTTTAATACAAAGAAATACAAACAACAGATACAAACAAACAAAATGTTGACTATAGCTAACTTCAGGGTGTCAATTTTTCGTGACGATGTGCGCGCCCATCGTCAAAATTTACTCTCATCATTTTCCCCTAACGCGCCAAAAGAAGTATAACTTCAAAAATAAAAGTCTAGTTACTGACATAAATATATTTGAAGAATTCGTTTTAATTAAAACATTTATTTTTAAATCCAAACTAACATTATTTTAAAAATTGCAGAAAAAAGGTCCGGTATCAAAAGAGTTACGTCAAGTTACAGTTAAAATTACATCTAACGAAAATTGTCTCATTTATCCATGGGCAAATTCAGAGGAGATATGTGTTTGGACTTATAAAAAGGGTTCTTGTAAAGTAAGTTCTTTTAATCATGACTACTATCATCTGTGATAAGCGCCATTCGATGACCATGATTTCTAAATATACGCAAGTATAAATGCTCGTAGAAATCCATGATTTAATTATCGTGTATAAGTGAAGTGAAATCATAATAATATCACGGTTCGTGATTTCCAGTTAACTAATTATTCGCATTTTAAACAAAACTATCATACTGATTTGCAGCGAGCCTGAAAATCTCAGTCCCATCCGATTTTTATGTTATAAAAAGAAAAATGCACAAAAGTAGTGGTAAAATAATCTAATTATTGCAGTCTATATATGCTTACGTATTCACATATACCTTCAGAGAAAAATTATCTAAGAGTAGAAGAGCTTGTGTAAAGTTTGACTGCGAAAGCGTTACCGCTACACATATTTTGCCATAAAGCAGTTGCTGTTTTCGGGTCTGAAGGATGTTGTTGGCAACAAATTATACTGGTACGTGAGACGTTCCGACGTAGTTATAACTTGACTGTCTTTAGGACTGATCATTCAGGTAGCATTATTGTAATCAATGAGTATCACGTGGTCTGCATGACTATTACCTCATAACATAAAATAAATCGTGAGTACTTAAGGAATTATAAATACAAAAGATAATATTTGCTATACGAGGAATAGGATAAATGCAGGGTGGATGAAATGGCGAAAGGTCTCTGGTGTAGTTTGTGACTCACGAATACCCTTGAAACTTAATGGGAAGGTGTATAAAACTATTTATTATAAGACCAGTCATGTTGTACGCGTCTAAGTGCTGGGCGACAAGAGAGACGGATGAGAGAAAACAACATGTGGTAGCGATGCGAATGTTAAGGTGGATGTGTGGTGTAACTAGAATGGATAAGATTAACAATGAGTATATCAGAGGAAGTTTGAAAATAGCACCAGTCACAGAGAAGTTGAGGAGTAACAGGTTAGCATGTCACGAGGAGAGATGAAGACCATGTAACTAGAAAAGTTTTTATTATGACGGTGGATGGATATAGGAGTAGAAGAAGACCGAAGAAAGTATGGATGGATTGTGTAAAAAATGATATGTGTGTAAAAGGTGTGAATACTGAGATGACATCTGGTAGAGAAGGAAAACATTTTGTGCCGACCCTACTTAGGTGGGAAAAGAGTAAGAAGATAACGATGATGAATTTTTGCTACACATTATGTTTTTTATGTAGCTAATATTTATAATACTACAGTAATAACATTACATTCTTCTAGGGAGACAGTGGCGGCCCTATGACAAAAGGGAATGTGCAAGTGGGTATAGTATCCAATGGCCTTGCATGCGATTTCTTTCCCGGTGTCTTTGCAAAGGTCTCATTTTTGCTTCCCTGGATTGAACAAACGATCCTAGATAACCTATAACAAAACTTTTATAAATATTAAATCCATATTTCTATTAAGATCACTACGAATATAATATAATAGCATGCAGTTTCATATGAAATAAAATGTACTTATAAAAAAAAGAAAACTTTTATTGAACAAAAAAAACTTTCAAAATCTCAAAAATTCCTATATTTCGCTTAGTCAAATAATAGAAAGTATATACTTTCTACATTTATTTACATATGTAAATATTGCTATTTCTATGTTAAGGTGTAATTAAAAGAAAGAAATGAAACAATTAATAATTCTTTGATAGAATAATTACATAAGATTATATATTATTTCTGTTCAATAATTTTACAGGTTATCCCTAAGATGCAGTACAGAAATTCTAGAAATAATTTACCGAATGATAAGTCATTCGACAAAATCTCGCGGTATATGAATCGCAGTTAATTTGAAATGTCTAACTTATTCCACTTTACATTCCTATAGGCTGTACTGTGCCTGTATTATAATTAAATAATTTAATCATTTTCACATTCAACTGAATCACGGGCACCAATTAGCCATATTTAGTAGAAATTTTAAATTTCTCGACAAGTTTAGAAACAATCTTTAAATAGTTTAGCTTTAACGTAACACGTAGCTGACTTCTAAGTTTATTTGTGAAACTTCAAACGACGTTGTAGACTCTTTTTTGTTCGTTTATGAATTTATAAGCCTTTAGTTATAATCTCAATGAATCGAGCTAAGGCGATATCTTTCTTTACCTAGAGGCTATGAAATGCAGCAACTACCGGAATAAAACTGGTAACAGATTTTCAATTTAAGTTAGGTGGTGAGCATTCGAAGGAGCTTTAGCAACATTCTGTAGGTGGTAGAGCCACGCTGAGGCCATTACTGATTTCAGCATGAATGGGTCGGCTCACATGGGGTGGTACCACCCTCTCACAGAAAACCGACGTGACGTAACGGTACCTTGCGTTGTTGCGTTTCGTTCGGTCAGTGAGAGTGCCAGAGAGGCCCACATCCCCTCCTCTCCCTCTCCTCTCCTTTTTCCCTCCCTCCTTCCCCCATCTCACTAACACAGGCTGGCAACGCACTTGCGACTCCCCTGGTATTGCTAGTGTTTATGGACGGCGGTGATTACTTAACATCAGGTGACCCGCCTGTTCGTTTACCTACTATGATATAGAAAAAAATAAATACTGTTTCATCACGATATATTCCTTCACCGCAAGTTCAAACTCTTTACAGTATTAAAATCTATACAATGTCCGAATTACACCATCGTTATTACAGTAGCCTATTATATACTCACTACAGGGCCGTAATCCTCTTCTCGTAGCAAGCAGTAGCATAATCGCCACGCCAGCCCACGGCATATTGGCGATCTCAAACTTCGAGAAATCCATACTATATCTTCCCACATACGATGGTAGTAATAGAACATTTCTCAGGTTCAGATTTCCTAATGATATTTTCTTCCACCGTCAGTCGACGATATTATTAATTGAAACAACAAACAACGGTAAGTTACGGTTAGTATATGCCAGGGTTCAAACCCGAGAACATCGAATTGACATTCCACTGGTCGAACCACTCGACCACCAGGACTTGATAAAAACAATAATTATAGAGAGAGCATTGTCAATTATGTAGAATAGAATATTATTAATAGCGATAAAAAGCGTAAGTCGATAATTTAATCACTAGCGGCTGTTTATTTAACAGACAACGGCATTTGAATGCTCTCAGTTAGCTTTCAGGTTAACAAGTGCGAGGGGTTAGTTCAGGGGCTATAGTTTAGCAGTCTATGAATATTAATGCCGCCGGGTAGCGTCCACAAATATTTTGCTGGAAATAAACAATGTGTAATGAATAACGTATATTCGGTCAGTCAGGGGAACCAATTAACACTAACACTGTATGCACTGTGACTATTTATCGGAGCAGGGCTTCGCCTTACAATAACTTTGACATACGACTGACCCCCCCCCCCCCCTCCACCCCCTATCCACGACGTCTTGCCTTATATATGTCAAACTCTAGCGTGGCGGTAGTGTTTAAATCAATCGAATATCATTTTAGTTAATAATATTATAAAGGCCATATTAAATCATTAAAATTATTTACATGTATAGAAATCATATCAAATGGTACCTAAAGTACATTTTTGTTTCTTTCTATTTTTTTTTACTAGAAAGCAAATTGTTTTGATAAAGATTGACGTAAACTATGTTTCATTCCAAAAGTATTAATATCACAACCATCCATACATGACTGAGTAGGATGCACGTTTAAATAGGAAAATAATAGATGAAATACATATGAGAAAATATATTCGTCACCATTTGTCAGTATATTCATAACAAATGCAGAACATAAGACATTAAAAAGGCTATTAAAATAAAACTAAATAAAGCAACTAAAAAAAACTATCAAGGATTTTCTTTTAGGTTATTTATCTTTAGGTTAACTTTGATTGTTTAGCCTTATCTCTCTCTCTCTATATATATATATCTATCTCTCTCTCATCGCGCTACACATAGTATGAATCGCGTCGATTGACGTAAGTCCAATCATTCTGAGTGATCTGAAGATTTCGGCAAAGAAAAAACATTGTTATGTACTCATAGCGTGTTCGTCGGGTTTTTCCAAGCCCGCCTGGCTCGCTACCACCCTCAATGTATTAATGTACCAGGCACCTATAGGTGTATTTTTGCAAGTGCGCTTGAGAGCCCATCTCTCGAGGTATAACTTGTTTATGGTCTTAGAGCATATCGTCATTTAACATTAGGTTAGATTGTGGGTAAACGCTAAAAATATTAAGTAAAGTAAATAAATATATTTCCCATCTTTTTTATTAACCTAAATATTCCATGAAGAATGTGCAACAATAGTTTTTAAGGACTTTAGTTCTGATGAATATATCTGACCAATAACTTATGCTTTCTTAGTTTAAATTAGAAACGTCGCTGATCAGACAGCATTACCAGTTCATCATTTGAACATAGTTTTGCGATAGTGCCGTGACAAATACAATAATTTTGGTAATTTACACTCATACCATTCCTATCGACTTTCTTTTGAACGTCACCAGTTTTTCGGCATAAATTGTAGTTGCGAGATAACATTTTTCTACTGCGATATGCAAAATATCCTGATTGATGGTTCTCCGAACGATGCCTAAGTCCTATTTAATCTTAACATAATGTGATTTCAATTACATTCACTAAACCAAGGAATATAAAGTTGATAGTATACTGTTTCCTAACGAATGTTTTTTTCTTTATTCTCGTCATCAAAATATTATTTTTAGTTAACATAACTTTTGTTTTTAATGTATACTAATATTATAAAGAGGCAAAGCTTGTTAGTTTGTGACGCTGTAGTGGGTAATCTCAGGAATAACTGGTCCCATTTGAAAAATTCTGTCAGTGTTATATAGCTCATTTATCGAGGGAGGTTGTATGCTATATACTAGGTCTTTACCTATGAAATTGCCGTTTTGTATGAAAAAATTTAAACGAATTGTTTTTATGTATTTTTATTTGTATTAATCGAAGTAATCACCCATGCGATCAATGTATCTTTGCCAACGCAGTGGCAGTTTATTGATGCCCTTCTTAAAGAAATCAGTTGGACGGGAGGCAACAAATTCTTCAAAGGCATTTTGTACTGCCTCTCGGGTATTGAATTTTTTTCCCGCCAAAGAGTTATCCAAATTCTCGAAAAAGTAGTAGTAGGCGCAAGGTCTGGTGAGTAGGGCGGATGACGGAGAACTTCCAACCCCAGTTCTTGCAACGTGGAGACCGTCTGCTGTGCAGTATGAGGTCACGCGTTGTCGTGCAGGAGCAGCGGAGACGAGCGATTGATCAATCCATCCATCCATCATTGTGTTCAGTTCTTCACAGTACATATCTGCAGTAATGCTCATCCCGTTTGGTAAGAAGCTGTGATGAATCACACCGGCGCTAGACCACCAAACAGTGACCATCACTTTTCTAGGGGTAAGTTTTCGTTTAGGGCATTGTTTACTGCTGTGCTGAACCAGGATCCAACCAACTTGCTGAGCGCTTGCGGTTATCAAACTGTTATCAAATCCATTTTTCATCGCAGGTAACAATGTGGTTCAAAATTCCTTCATTTGTGTGTCTGTTGAGCAGTGCAAGGCACGTCTCGACGCGTACTTCGCGCTGGCGATCATTGAGTTCGTGGGGCACCCATTTGTCAAGCTTTTTTTCCTTGTCTATTTGACGCAAATGGACCAATATTGTTTTGACGCTAACGTCGAAAGCTGCTGCTAATTCAGCCGTAGATTGTGTATCATCAGCTTCCACAATCGCCTTTAATTCGTCATTATCGACCAAAGTCTTCGGACGACCGCGAGGTTCATTTTTCAGGTCGAAATTCCCAGAACGGAAGCGAGCAAACCAATAACAGGTGGTTCGTTGGTTTGTAGTGTTAGCTCCGTAAACGTCGTTGATGTGGCGTGTCGCTTGTGCCGCGTTGCTGCCACGACGGTACTCATATTCCCTAATTACTCGAATTTTTAACGTATCCATGATGACAAAAAAGATTGAAATGCGATGAAAATGCAACACTAATCAATAAACAAATAACTACTTTAGGAAAAAGAATTCTATGTTTTTAAAATAAAATTAATTTGAAATTAGAATTCTTAGCCAAACAAAAAATATTTTGATTTGAAATGGTCAGTACTGCAGAACGGCAATTTCATAGGTAAAGACCTATTATTATCACGCTAAAACCAATAGGAGCGGGGCACTAATGAAGAATGTTTCAAAATCGTTTTTTTTCCTCTTGAGAGCATCCGCCGCGTGTTAGCGTTAACCTACAGTACGTATCCCACGCGAACGAAGTCGCAGGCAGAGGCTAGTCATATATAAATAAAAATCAGTTGCCTGTTGTATGTAAGCGCAACACTTCTGAACGACTGCTGGACTTTGGCTAATTTTTGTTGTGTTTATAATTGACAGGACATTGGTTCGATTGTTCGATTCTATTAGGTATATGGTCGTAATGGAAATGGCAGATTTGATTTCATTTTATTTCTAGGTACAGCCGTACGAAGCCGCGACTGACAGCTAGTGGTTAAAATTAAATAAATTAATTACGAGATAAAATTACATTATTTTGTATACCGTACTCGAGTCATAACAATATGACGAAGTATACTGTACGTGGGTGACAATTAGTGAAAATAACGTGAGAGACTAATGAGAATGGCAACTTTTAGTTTTAACTCGCTGAAATAATACTTTAAATTTTATGGGAAGAGTTGTGGATTTTGTTTAAAAGGGTTTTAATGTTATGTTAAAAGTGTGTTAAAAGTTATGTTTTAAAACGTTAGTGCAAAAGAGCAATGACGTAGTTCGTCTGTTGCTATAATTAATTAACAGGAGCTTTTGAGAGAATACTTATATTAACCAATTCTGGACAGTTTACTTAGTACTACGTATTTAGTATATCATGTTATATTCAAAACAATTACGATAACATGTAAATCATGTTATACGTTAACGTGATTGGGTTTCGGTATATAGATGTTAACAACGTAAAGCCTCGAGTTCATATTTTGATATTTATATATGTAAATAGCCCAAAAAATAAGTAAACAATAATTAACTCATTGAATTTAGTTTTAAGATATACCTTATTCGAGGTAGAAACAATAAAAATATTGAAGAAGTATTATGCAACAATCTGTAGGCATGAAAGTAGCAGCACTTTACATTTTGCACACTGATAATCTGGATACCCGTAACCGAAATTCATTTCATTACCATGTAATCTTTGCAATACGTACAATTCAAAACAACATATTACGCGAGAACATAACAATTGACAGTAGGTTGTAATAACAATAGTTAGTTGTGTATTATAGGATAACTTAATTTATTATTTAATAGTTTTTGCCCACGGCTGTGCTCGCATTAATGCAGAATTGATCGATCCCTCGGAAATATTTAATTTTTTAGGTACTGTCGTATTAAATGGAACGCGCTCGCTGACCGCTACCGCCTTTTTCGCAAGTCTAACCTAACCTAACCAAACCGAGACGAAACTGTTTTGTTTTCACTTAAAAATCATTGACATAATACGAAAGTAGTAATTTTTACTTTATTTAATTTTTTAATGGTGCCCTATATCATTTTCCGTATCCCTGAAAATAAGTATCAAAAAATTTATGATGAAGCCTTAAGAGTTAAGGCGTGAAATGATAACAAATAAACAAACGCACATTCTCATTTACCTAGTCATGCCATAAATACTGAAACAAAGAAAAAAAAATCGATTGCAAATAACATTTATTACTTTTACAGTGTGTTAGTTTAATACATAAATATAAAACAATTTAAAATATAAAAATCTTATTCGAAGTGATCTCCATTGGCTGCAATATAGTCCTCTAAACGTTGATGCCAGTTATCAATAGAAACACGCACTCTTTCCATGGGAAAATTCTTCACTGTCAATCGTACGGATTGTTTTAGGGACTCTAAATTATCATGGCGTTTAGAGCAAGCCGTACTCTCTAAAACTGGATTTAGAGATTAGGTATGGATATAGATTTAGATTAGAGATTGGAGGAACTTATGATTGGAATATATAACAATGATTGCCATTTATATATCTCATAGCTAATTTTCAAATTGATTTTTAACTGTACTTTTTGATTTTTAATTCACAAAAATTGTTTAATCAGTCAGTCAACAGTTAATTTTACTCCACCGCAATTTATTTATTTCCTTAACGAAAATAAATGTTGTTTCAACAAAATAAATAAACTCTGATTAAAATTGGGAGACTGAAGTTACGCTGCAGTGAACAGCAAAGCCTGCGCTTAATGAAGGTGCGCTTCTTTTATTATGTGAATAAGCACCTTCTGCCTGTAGTTGTTGCTCTGTAATAAAACACAGACTTAAACTGCACATAATTTACTCTCCTTTATGTATTTTTATTTCGATTTATTACGTGTATACATTACAGTTATTTATTAATTTGATTATTCTAGGAACAGGGAAAATAATCAATCATTACTGAAAATAGGGACATTTTATTTTAAAATTCATTTTTATCATAAAGTTTATTAGACACACTGTGGCGGTAAATTAAAAAAAGTATGTACCAAATATCAAACATTACAAACACGACAGAAAAACAAATCGCCTTTTTTAAATATCAATATTTCAGATAATAAGTATATCTACATCTCATATGTAAGTTGTACATCGTATACAGTGTGATATTTTACAATCCGTGGCAAACTCTTTAGCCCGGCCGCTCTGAATATAATCGTGCAGACCACAAATTTATATATATACACTTGCGGGTCCGGCAGACGTTGTCCCGCCCTGATTATAAAAAAAAATCGGGACAAATTATGTACCAAAACGTTCCTCATAAATCACTCTATCCGCTGGTGAAAGCCGCATCAAAATCCGTTCAGTAGTTTTTGAGTTTATCGCGAACAGACAGACAGACGCGGTAGGGGGCTTTGTTTTATACTATGCAATGATATACGTATTATGTTATTTGTAAAACATCGAGACAACTTAAAGATAAATAAATATCAATTTTAGATGCCAGTAATAATATTATAACTTTGTTTTTAAGAGTTTACTCTTGACTATATTATACGCAAATTCGAACTTACGGTGTATATTTAGAGCGGCCAAATCGATTGTTGAGGACTATAAATATTTAAAATCATTGTCATGAGTATATACATATTTTGGTCATAGAATAATCATAATAGTCGGCCGTGTAAGCCTTAGAGAGAATTGGAAGCATACTAAGGTATAATAAACCCTTTTAAAAGTCTTATCAAAGGAAAACTCATCACAAACCTTCCAGGAAAATACAACAAAGAAAAGTTTCTAAATTATAGTTTAACTAGGTGATACCAGAAACTTCGTCACTATTTTTTTTATTAATTGAAGAATATATTTTATGCACAGAGGAAAAACCGTAACACTAAAATCAAAAATATACTATGCTTACAAAATTTCTTTATAAAAAAGTCTTTTTTGTTATTAGTTTACTTCCCCTCTTACAAATGAGCATCACACCGCTTACTCCAATTCATGTATCGCTGAACGTTAATACGTATAAAAATCGTAGTTCCTTAGAACTTTCAAATAAATTAAGGTATCGTGGTAATTTTTCGGTAAAAACTAAGTTTGTAAGAAGTAAAACAACAAAATAATCGATTCACATTTATTCCTTACCTTTTGCGTGATGTGCATTCAACCGTAAACCTGTATCATTTTATTTATATAGACTTATATTAATAAAAATTATTAATATATTACTATCTTATATTATATTAATATACTCATTGTATAATTTATATTATAACTAGCTAACCCGGCTGACGTTGTCCTGTCCTGATTACCCCCCCGCAACCCCCCTTGTGGGTGGAATTTCGTAAAATCCGTTCTTAGCTGACCTCTACTCGGCGAAAGGAATATGCCTACCATATTTCAAGTCGCTACGCCTTATGGTTCCAGAGATATCGTGATGAGTCAATATATAGGTGGGAATCTCTTATATATATATAAATAATAGATATAGAAGATAGATAGATTAATATATAATACGTTATATTAATGTCTATAGTAATATCATAAAGCTGGAGTATTTGTTTGGTTGAACGCGTTAATCTCAGGAACTACTGGTATGATTTGAAAAAATCATTCAGTGCTAGATAGCTCATTTATTGAGCAAGGCTATAGGCTATATCATCACGCTAAGACTAATAGGAGCGGAGCAACAATGAAGAATGTTTGAAAATCAGGGATTTTTCCTTTTGAGAGCTTGCCCTGCGTGTTAGCGTTGGCCCAAAGTAACTATTCCACGTGGACGAAGTCGCAGGTAGAAGTTAATATATTAATATATTTATCTGTGAACGAAAAATGGTGTATAATATTTTTCTTCGGAAAAAGTAGAATATTAATGAAACTAAATAAAGGGGTGGAACTTTATTGAGAGGTTGCCGCAAGACAAACCCCTAAAAGGGAAGCATTGTACCCTATTTATTTCATTTACAGTTACAAATTAGATGGATGTTTCTTCAGGAGTTCCGGTCGTTGCGGTCTGTTTTATGTAGCTAACAGTCGCTACCGCGAGTTTTAAAGACTACATAATTTATGAGCAAATACACTTATTTAGATATAATTTGTAATTATTTTTTATAAAATGTATAATATCTAGGTGTAGAACAAAGAAAATGCTATTACTATTTAAACGGTTTATACCAGGTGTTAGGTTAGTCGCTTACAATATTCTAAGATATTAAGTTCATGGTCACATTTAACATATAAAATAATAATATCAAAACAAATACTAATAAAGAACAAAGCGACAATATAGAACTGTGAGACTATGTACAATTACAGAAACTCTCTTTAAAAACAATTGTAAGTACGACGCGCACGCCACTAAAAGTAACATGTAACGTGTACATTAGATATATAAATACAAAGAGCGTGCCAAATGAGGTTTATCATCAGCAACACATTTGGAAACTTAACCCACCATATAACTACCTCAGTGCTCACTTACACTGTATAAGGAACTAATGAAACAAAAACTTAAAATATTATTATAAAGATTTACATTTACATTACATTTAATATACATTGCCATTATTATAATTAAGATTTTGTAACTATACAAAGAATAAACGCTTGTCTGTTCCGCAAGAAATTGTATTATGGAACACTTCACGTAATACGTTTATAATCTAAGATCTTATTAGGAAGACCTCTATATCATTAATGTTATTAATAATTATAATGTTGAATTGTAAACAATAAGCTGATAATTATTTATCCTGTCAAAAATAAAGAATGAGTTGAAATCTTGCTAAATTTCATGCAGACAAAGTCGGGGGTAACAGCTAGTCTAAATTAAAATAAATTAAATTACTTTTTATATGGTCTGCTATCTGCCAGTGAAAGTCCCATGAAAATCGGTTTTACTGTTTTGGAGAAAGTACTGTGGGCGAAGCCACGATTAACAGCTAGTATAAACTAAAATTGCTTTAATTACTTTTTATAAGGTCAGCTATCTGCCAGTAAAAGTTTCGTGAAGATCGGTTGAACCGTTTTGAAGATAGTACTGCGGGTGAAGCCACGGTTAACAGCTAGTCTAAATTAAAATAGACTAAATTACTTGAAATAATGTCCGCTATCTGCTGATGAAAGTTTCGTGAAAATCGGTCCAATCGTTTTGGAGATAGCATTGCAGACGAAGCCACGGTTAATATCTAGTCTAATTTAGAATAGCCTAAGTAACCCGCTGTAATTTTAGCTATCTGTCAATGAAATTCCTATCAAAATCGGTCCAGCCGTTTCGGAGATTACCCGAAACAAACAGACAGACCGACAAAAATTTTAAAAATTGCATTTTTATTATCAGTAGCGTGTATACTTTCGTACCCAAGCAGTAAAAAAAAATTATTTTGATATTACATACAGACACTTCATTTTTATTATATGTATAGAAGAAGAAGATTTATTCCAAGGTATCTGCAACAATTTCTTTCAGAAAAATTTAAAAATATAGACTCGTTAGATTTACATTCTTATTATATGTACAGATAATTAAAATAATCCTGTAATTCACCATATCGCAAAAGTGATCTCCATATTGTTTTAAATAAAAATTCATTATTCTAAATGTATTATCTATGATTAGTTACTGGTCTGAGAAAGGAAACTAAAAATATATTTGAATAAAGACTTTCACGATATTACTAAACACAAAAAACCGCCATTTTCATTTTGCACAAAATAGAGTCAAGTCTCATTCAGTTAGTAAATGTGTTGAACTTGTCTGAACTCTTAATTAATTGGCCAAAGGTCCAAAGAAATGCCTTTATCTCAATCTACTGAGCTTTACTGATTGAGTTTGGCGCACAGAACTCCACTGGCGGGAGTTCATTTCTTAGCAATGAAGTGCGATTAGCGAAACACGGTTACATGGCAGCTGAATAAGAACCGGAGACGACCAATCTGACCCTTCAATTTTTACTTTTACATGTGGGGGCATGGTGTTAAATCGCATATGTATGATAAAATCTTTGGAATGGTGTTGATCTGGTAAATTACATGAACTTTATAGCTTCACTTATACATATGTTTATAATGTATATGCCAGACAAAATGATCCTAGTAAAGATTCTTAATTATGAATATTACTACCGGTTTTGTAAACAAATTAAACAGCTCGGTAGTAATTAATACATGAGTATAGGAAGACCTTGGTTTTTGAAATGTAGAGTCGACATTGATATGTAAGACGTTCGTATGATCAATTCCATTTCCATTTCCATATCTTAAATAAGACTAATTATTCTTAGTATACAGAACGTTCAAGAATTAGGAGAAAAATATGCAAGTTATAGACGTTTTTTCGTTTATAATTCTATACTATCTATACTAATATTATAAAGATGAAGAGTTTGTTTGCTTAAACGCGTTAATCTCAGGAACTACTGGACCGATTAGAAGATTCTTTCAGTGTTATTAGCCCATTTATTCAGGAAGGTTACAGGCTAACACGTTAAGGCCGATAGAAGCGGAGTACCAATGAAGAATGTTTCCAAATCGGACTCAAAGTTCGTATTACTTAAAAATATTTTCACCTACGTAAACGAAGTCGCTAGTTACAGTTACCGTTAGCCCAAAATAACTATTCCACGCGGACGAAATCGCGAGCAGAAGGTAGTTATTGATATAAATCTTACAGTGTGAATGGTTATAAGAGAACATTAATTTCGTTAAAATAAACACTTTCTTTATTAATAAACAATTTAAATGTCAACGCGACGACGAATTGGTAACAGGTTAACACTAGGCCATTACTACAGAGCTTAGTGATAGAAATTCATAATTAAGCATTGAGGTATTAGAAAAAGTCCGACCACCATGTTATATTTCATTACAAGGACTTGTAGAACTTGAACTTCGTTCGATCGACGTGGCCTTTAAAAAACGTAACAACACAAAATAAATGAAGGTTAATAATAAATTATTAATAAATGCAAATGTAAATTTGTATGTTAATTATGTTGTTATTTTTATACAACATGTTAATTGCTTGTTTAGGAAGTGTTTTGAAGTAAATATTGAATAAGGATTTTTTCGATTTATATCTGCATACGACAGTATAATAGTTCAGTGTAAGGTAGGCTCGAGGCTTTGGTTGAAGTGTCTCTTTCAAGGAACGTCGAGTGCGGTTTCACATAACGAATGGGTCCCGTATCTACTCTTGAACCTAATTGCTTTAGTGGGTTAGTCAGTTATACCTTATATTTCTGTACTTGACTGGCCTATGTTAATAAGTATTAAGATGCCACTGTTATTGACATATCTATTTAATCCACAACAATTTGATTGTATATCGTTCATTTTTAAAGTCTTCTAATGTATTTTTTGGGATAAGCGTCTAACTCATAGGGAAGATTAACTACTAGCTTCCGCTCGCAACTTCGCCCGCGTGGGACAGTTACTTTGGGCTAACTAACACGTAGCGGAAGTTCTCAAAAGGAAAAATAAAAACGATTTTGAAACATTCTTCTTTGGTGCTCCTAATGGTATATAGCCTATAGCCTTCCTCGATAAATGAGCTCTCTAACACTGAAATAATTTATTAAATCTGATTCGTAGTTCCTGACATTACCCCCTACAACCTCACAAACTTTACCTCTTTATAATATTAGCATAGACTAGCTTTTGCTTGCGGTTTCGCTCCTTGAATATAGATTTGAATTATTCCTCGAGAATAGTATATTTTTTTAAATAAAATATCTTATATCCTGTACTCTTAAAAACGTGTGTGTAAAATTTTATGATGGTCGGTTGGGTAGTTAGAGTGTAAGAGCGTAACAAACACACACAAACATGTATAATATTCGTTAGGATTTTCCAATTTATGTCTTTGTTCCTGTACTCATACAAGTATCCCAATAACAACTAACCGCTACATCGTTATTAAGTTATATTAATTAATAATTCGATTTTATACACAAAGCCTAAGAAACTTTGCTTCTTGGTGGGTATCCCATGACACTTCGCAGTTTGTTTTCAACCAAACATACATCTACGAATGACTACATATTGAAATAATAAAACATGAAAGAATTTTAAACTATTGCAATATCATGATTTAGGTCTATTGGAATTATAACTTGAATCCTTTAATCTCCACGTCTATCGTACGATATAAAAAAACAAGAATAAAATTTCCAATAAAAGTATATTTTATTCTATAATTATTTATTCTATATTTATTTTATTCTATAATTAAATTTCCAATAAAAGTATATTTTATTCTACAAGTATATTTTATTCTATAATTATTTATTCTATATTTATTTTATTCTATAATTAAATTTCCAATAAAAGTATATTTTATTCTATAAGTATATTTTATTCTATAATTATACTATATCACTGGACATCTTTTAATAGCATATTGGTCGTTAACATAAACCAATTCAATGCTTAGGGTTGTATATGTTAAGTTGTTAACATGAAACTGTTTCTAATTAATTGATCAGAAATCCCACAGCTAAGGTTTATCTTAATTGATTTTGACTCACCTTGCCGGGACACCACTACGAAGGTAATACTCTGTAGACTATTATCCATTATATGTATTACAATGTTTACACATTCTATTAATATTTCAACGGTCTTTTTCTAATGCTATATAAGATCACAAATAACTAAAATAAAATAGTTATAAACTAGCGGGCCCGGCAAACATTGCCCCGCCATGACAATAAAAAAAACCATGGCAAATTATATACCTACATTATGTAACTTTCCTCATGATTCACTTTCTCTGTCACTTGTGACAACCGCATGAAAATCCGTTTAGTAGTTCTTGGGTTTATCGCGAACAGACAGACAGACAGACGCGATAGGGCACTTTGTTTTATAATATGTAATGATGATAATGATATAATAGTTTTCGTATTGTACATTATTTGATTAATAATGTTATTTTTTATAGTACAACGACAAATGAGGACACGGGGTTTGATTATAAGCACAGCACAATCTAAAAACAATGGCGACCATCGAGAGATTGCCAATCAATTGCCGGCCGTCGCTGTTGCATGTCTGCGTTCCTTTAGGCTACTGGATATCTCTGGTTGATCCTATACGTGTAGTGTCCGAGAACTAGTCGGATATAGATTCCTACTACCCTACTTGGATACCAAATATCATTATCACATCATCATATCAGCTTGTAAGATAAATCAAAAACACTTTATTCAATTTAGGCCCTAAGAAGGCACTTATGAACGTCAAAACTACCACCGGTTCGGAAAACAGCCCAGTCATCGAGAAGAACCGGCAAGAAACTCGATCTGGTTTTTCTTTTTAACAAATATATATAATATTTAGAATTATAATATATTCTATATAATAGTAAATGTCACAAACGTTTTTAATGGATGCACAGAGATGAGTCAATTCCAGACATCACCATCGTTCACATACTGATCCACTCTATAATAGCCTTTTGACACCAAAACCCGCTTGACATGGCGCTTAAATTCGCAATCCGGCAAATCGGTAATATCCTTTGGGACTTAAATACCCACTGTAGCTCCATAGGCCTCTGGACGAAGGAAGATATGGGCGTAATCACCACGCCAGCTCACGGCTTAAAACCCATAGGTTTATATTTTCATACACATGGAGGACATTTCTCAGGTTCAGATTTCTTCACGTTGCTTTTATTTGCCGTCAGCTAATAGTTTTACCAATTTAAATGAGTACATGGTCGGCTTTGGACCTGAATACATCTAATTGACATTCCTCCGATCAAACCAATCAACCACCACTTTTACTGAATATAATCCTGCTAGTTTCGTATAGCAATACGCTTAATCGGGACACTATGGCAAGTTTGGTATTTGGTATTAGTGTTCCAGTAGGAGGAAAGTGTAGTTTCTTACCAGTAATTACCGGGTGTTTTCTTGTTTAGTTAAGGAGAACGCATAACAGTGAACGGGTTATTTGGGAATAGACTAACTAAAAATTCTGTCTACTCGCGTACATATATAGTCGAGGATACGAGAATCATTTCCATAAGCCCCTCACAAAAGAGTTCCGTTGCGATTTTGATTATGTTCAAATTTTCTTTCTTGAAATTTTTCATTCAAACGACGTTTGTTCCTATCCCAGCTTAAACATACCGTCTTCTATAGTACGATGTAATGAAAGTGTGTGTAATTCCGCCTGTTATCGAGTGTCTGCTCTTTGGTCGCAAAAACTGGTTCATCTACAGTCGGTTTTTTTTTCAGCTTTATTGATTTCGCGCAGACATGACTTGGGCAGCAATGTAAAGGGAGAGAAGGAGGATCGCAATTTGATACGATTCACTTTTCTTTCCCTTAACGTATTGCATGAGCATTATATAAAAGTCACCGAGATTTGTCAGTTATGATTTAGACGGAAGTCAGAGGGTCGTGGTAATTTCAAAGTTCGTTAACTGTCTTGAGATTAACAATCACATGATTGACAAAATTATTGAACGATTTGATAGCAGACTCCTTCTCCATTAAGCCCAGAAGATCGATTGAACATATGCGAAGATTGTCAGATTGTAAGATTCGACTGTATCGAAATTTGCACAGATTTTTAAAATAACATATAGCCCCTATTACTAGCTAATAATTGCAGTTTTCTATGTGTGATGGAATTTCTATATATAATCTTTCTCTCTCTTATAGTACTATAGATGAATATAAATTGAACTACTTATTGCGTAGTATTTACCTCATTACGGTCTACTTTCATAATATAACGTGCTTTTTGTACGTTATTTTTATAATTTAGTTTAATAAAATAAGAATCCAAAATCTCGGTCACCTTCTTTATGGTTCAAGAACATAGTGACCTTGTTTATGTAGACGTCAATATCGTTTATTACTTTGTAAAAACGTTTACAATTGTGATCTGTAGATAATGAAACTTTTTCATATATAATTTATTCTTTTCTGTCTTTTTTAGCTCGTCAAGGTTGTAAACACATGTACATAATAAATTCTATTATAGCGTTCTTGGATTTTATTATGACTCATGTAATTTAAGTTAAATTCGATTAGTAACAAAATAATTACACATTAGATTAAAGGTCCAGTTTTATTTATAAAAATAATTATTTTGAGCAAACATTTTATATGCTAATTATAACTTATTCATTCCTGTAACGCAATAGTATAAGTTGCAGACTTTGTTACTATCATAATTTTAGTCAACGTTTCCATTATACATTTTAATATATACAATTAGAATAAATCCATGAGAAATACAGTGTTTGTTTGACCTAATAGGTGAATGAATACATAATGTAGGAGCATTATAATCAAATCAAATCAATATGTTTAATTGCAGACAAAAAAGTCCATTTGGTTAGTATAATACATATGCAGTCATAATAAGGTAATATCGTTGTTAATTTATATGTAATTTCTTGTCTAGTTTATTCCTACATTAATATTGTTACATACTGTGCTTTTGTTATTCCATTAGAGCTATCTGTATTCAATGTAGGCTGTTTTTTATTTAATTTTCTTAATACAATTATTATTTAATGCCCTAATTAAACCTTGAAGCATTATTACTTAAACCCTTTTATCGACCTTTTTAGTGTTTTCAAGTTACTTCTGTTAAATTGTA
The DNA here is from genome assembly GCA_036509395.1 of Antheraea yamamai. NCBI lineage: Eukaryota > Metazoa > Arthropoda > Insecta > Lepidoptera > Saturniidae > Antheraea > Antheraea yamamai. The sequence continues at coordinate 12,898,772 of AP028432.1, forward strand.
TGGTTACAGTTTAGCCTTTAAAAGACATAATTAGACACGATAATAGTCTGAAAAATCATCTATCTGTAAAGTACACACTTTCGTTTAAATATAAGTATATACCACATGAATATACAAGATGTTAGGTTAATCGCTTACAGTATTCTAAGAGATGCTAGTTCATGGTCACAATTAACATATAAAATAATAATATCAAAACAAATACTAATAAACAACAAAGAGAATCTAAGTTGAAGTTTGTTCTAAGGCTTTCAAAAGTATAAAAACAAACTTAATAAACCTACATGCAATGACTTGTGCCGAAAGCTTTGTAGCCAGCTTGTAGCCTTGTGGCCAACTCGGAGTTAATAACCTTTAATACTAAAACGGACAATAAACCCTTTTGTTTTGTTCATCCCGTTCCCACGTTCACTTCGAGTGAAAGTGAAGTCACCCGATGGTCATTGACACTGTGCTTTAACATAGACGCGTAGGGGATTGCGTATAATTTTTATATTTTTCTAGATAATTAGGTCAAATATTAAGCACCTATTTTTTATTGATTTAGAATGAGAATCGAGTTCAAAGTATATTCTATAAATATTGCTACTCTCTAAACTTTCAGCCTGTATATATTATTTTACTGTAATTATAATAAAAAATGTCATATCCACATATGGAAAATTAAATTTGGTATTTAATAAACATAATAAGTGTTTATAACCTTGATGACGGAGGGTCGTTGACACTAAGCAAAGCTGATACCTAATAACGGCACTCGAATGTGTTCACTTTGAATTCCATTTCCAATAGTTTTATGATTTGTAAATATTTTGAAAGTCTTGTTATTAATTATAACTTTTCTGATGTCATAAATAATACTTCATTCGTTCAGTTACCCAGTTACGCATGAGGGCATCAGGTTAAACATTAAACGATATAGGAATATTATACATATTCGCGTGTGTAAAAAAATATAATGTGTATAAATTACATTATATTTTACAAAATTTGCTTCTACATTTATAACTCTTATACTTTAAACTCGAACTTTGGAAATATATCCCATATACTTTTTGTTGACTTAACTAATCATTAAAATCTTCCCAAAGTAACGCTTTTACTTATTAATTACAAGATTAATTGCTTATTAAATAAATTAAAAAAATAATAAACATACATAATTTTTCATAAGATAAGTAGTATGGAATCCTAATCAAGCAATCTTAAATTGTATATTTTTGAATTTAAGGTTTAGATAATCAGAGTGCGAGAAATATTTTTTTGTATTTTCATAGAGCTGGGAAATATAAGTTATATAACTTTCCCCTTCTTTTAATATGCATTTCCCTTAAACAATACAATAGTATTTTTGATGTCTATAGTATTAGAATATAAAATTAGAACATTCAATACAATTACATATTACACAAGATTTGTTTCGTACAAAATGTTGAAAAACAATTTTGATAGTAAGTAACAATAGATGTTTTAGCTTCTTAATAAAGTAACTTCTACATATTTAGTTATGGTTGTATAAAGAGTATACAATTTTACTGTAGGTTATTAGTAAGAATATTCTAATAGCATCATACATATGTTATAACACTTAGCACAGTGCCATACGTAATTATTTATGATCCCAATAAAATAAACGTAGATAAATATTGAATCTTAAAATAGTGATTAAAAAGCATTCTTGCACAATCATTTGAAACTAATTCTAGGAATATCAACCAAATAGGTGGAATTATTTTAATACCCATGAGTATCCACTACGCATGTAAATTATGTTTTAAGGGAAAAACATCGCTTTATCAGAGGCCAATATTATGGATGCTTATACAATTCACAAATAGACTGCAAAGTTTTAATTTCCTTGAAAAGTACTTACAAAAAAAAGTACTTTTATAAATGTAATTACAAAATAATTATAGTAACTTTTATTAGGAACTTAAGAATCCTTTATTTTTGTCTCTAAAATTGTTTACCTTTTTTCTGATCAGTTGCTTGCTATGACTTATTAGAGCTTCGTAAAATGTATTTGTTCGGAGTACGGCATCAAATTTCTCACAATGCTCAATAAGGGTGGGATAAAGATATTTCAGTTCCGCATGATCCAAGGTTGGAAAGAGATGATGAAGTGCGTGGTCTCCAAATCGGGTGATCGATTTAAAGTGATTTTCAGCGTTGTCAATATTTTCCACTATAGTGTCCAATTGATAGATTCCCCAATCAATGTTTTGCGCCCTGTAATTAGCAAACTCTTTTGATTATAATTTAATAGAAAGAAAAAACTTTATCAATTTAGTCTCTGAGAAGACACTTATCAACGTCAAAACTATCACCGGTTCAGTAAACAACTCAGAACAAAGAACAGGCAGAACACTGGATATGGCGTATCTGCTTAGTACATATTTTCACAAAAAAACAATTTTACATACTTTAATTTTTGTCTCATTCACAGAGAGAGGTGTTGTTTTTAAACATTGTTATCATTTATATATCTATGTTTCCTATAGATAGTATTTTGCCTTCAAAATCGGCTTGACATGATGTTTGAACTTACTATCTGACGTATCGGTAATTGTACGACTTTGTTGTAAACGAACACTAGCTAAAATCTCTTAGTAGTGTTACTTAATTTGAAAAATGTGATTACCAATTTATCACTGTTACTACTATTTAAATTATGATGATTTTTGACTAAATCCAGCTTTTCTAAGTTTTTATGAGCATACATTAATTACATTATCAAGAATGTATTGGGAGGGTACAGTTAAGATACTGAATTCCTGAAACTAATCATTCAAGGATTTGCTAGGCCTCATATATAGTAAATTTTATGAATTTACCATTGGTATAAGATACAATATTCTTTTGGATCATTTTAAAAAGTGAGAATGTATATAGCAAGAAATTTTAGTAAAAATAATAAATTACCTCGGTATATCTCCTTCGAAGAAGTTGGTGTGGGAATGATGACCAGCAGTTAAACCAAATGTTACGAAAATAAAGCTGGATATCATTATTGTGACAATACATAACATGATTGTCCACAAAATAGATAAACCTCCAAATAGCCACGTCCACATTAACCAGAGCAATGGAAATATGTTTGACCATTCCAAATATACTACGTCACGATTATAAAAAAATAAGATTAGGCTAAAAAATAAAATAAAAATCTACATTAGACTTTTAATAGAAAATAAGGACTATATTGATTAATAAGATCATTGTTAAATATTTGATTTTATAATCTATACATATATAAAAATGAAGTGTCTGTATATAATATCAAAACAACAACTTTTTACTGACTGGATACGAAAGCATACACGCTACTAATAACATAAATCAATCATAGTAACCATGATTATTACTAAACTTGTTGAGGATAAAATCGTAATAAATGTGGCTATGGTAACTTAAATTTTGTAAAACTATCAATAATAATTCATCAAAATTGGAAAATAGCATGCATGGACATAAAAAGACAAAATGGTTCCGTTAAAAAAATATTGTAAATTTCACACACAATACACGTCATCTATAATATTCTTGTTACTGTTTTAATATGTCATGAAAAAATACTGCAGTATGTTCATCCAATAAATATATAAAACATCGCAGTTAAAGCAAATGAAATTAGTCCCTTTTAAGTAGTTGTTGTTACGAGATTAAATAGTTTTTAAATTAATAAATAGGTTACACGCAAAAATTGTTAACATAATTGTAATCATCATATGGGTTTCATACTAGATTTAGATTTATTACGAACATGAAGATACACAAAAAGAAAAAGAACTTTTAAGCGACTTTTAAGTTTCAGTCCTTCTTAAACAGAAGTTAAATAAGTCATAAAATATACTATTAGATATAATCAGCCCAGTGTGAAAATAAGAAAAGCATATGAAGCGATAGAAATACTTACTCTTCTATGGATATTCCTATAGAAGCGAAGGTGTATACAACAGGCCAATAAAAGGCTCCCATTTGAGCCCAAATGGGCTTGTTTTTGGAAGGAAGAAATTGCATGAATGGCTCCAACATACTGATCTCTAGATCTTGAGCTGTATTTGTGTACATATGATGTGACATTGCGTGACTAATGCGCCACTTCCTATTAAAAAAAAATTTAACCAATTAAAATTGTCTGTGATTAGAACTATAAAACTAATAGGCATAGGCAATTACTTTTAATATTATTTTATGGCCTATAGCAAGTCGTCTCGGTCACCAAGGATGGGCAGATTGCACATTGTTTTTAAAATTATTATGAAACACTAGTATGTTATCTAAAATCTAAGAAAGAAAAATTTACTATAAAAGTGGAACAAAGTTGAACAATTAATAAAAACAAAAAACAACTGACATCAGAAATCATCATGACGATACATTAATATGATCATAGTTTACTGATCCCAATAAATTAAATATTGCCGACCAATGAACAATACTGACTGACATATAAATTATGCATATTCATGGACCTTTTTATTAAGTTTACAGTTTGGCTAAACTCTCATCTGTCGATGATGTAGTTGCTAAGCACGAAAAGGGGCTGACTCTCTATTGTACTCATCTGAACATACTTATAGGTGCAATTTTATGTAAAGAAAATAGCCACCTCGCATGGTATCTACCTGCTCTTAAGTGGTCATTCTAAGTGACAACTATTTACTTTGTTGTTGATAGTTATCTAACCTGGTTATAGATAGCTGTCTATAACAAATTTCAGAGAAGAACTATGTTAGAACATTTCGTGTAATGTTGCCAACTACACTTATCAAACCGGTACAATATGACACATGCCCCTCTACTTTGAAGTAACAGAATTAAGCCAGCAGTAGTGGAGTCGAATCTTGCAGAAATTTTGCAAGTCAGTTATTTTAAATAGTAGGCGGCTTTGTTTGGCATGCAGCTTGATAACATTACATCAACTTTACAGGACTAGAGAAAATGACTTAACGTGCTGTATTTGTACGATATATTCCCTCTCAAATTGTTTTCTCGGTCGAAACAAGTTTCAAATATAATCAGGCGATATAAGATCAAAGAACATAATTGCTTTTAAATGTTATCAGATGATTTTTAAAATATTTACTTACGTATATGATAATCCACTGATGTTAAATAGGTACATCCGCCAGCTGTCAGCTCGATGGAAATAGTTATGTGCACAAGTTGTTAAAGAACTTATTACGTAACCATTTATAACTGTTAACGCAGTTCCTATAACATAGTTTTGAGTCCACATCCAACTGCAAAGAGGGCTCAGAATCAAAAATGCTAGAAGTAACGAGTCAGTTACAAGATCACTTTTCTTCCTCACGTCTGGAGGTATTTCTGGTAACTTTGCACATATTTTCATTTTTAGCGTTTTGTAAAATCCATCATCTTCAAATGTAAATGGGTGGTTCCGAGGTGTTGTCGATTTACGTACGAAGTATTTTGGTAGTAGTGTTTCGGCGATTCCTTTTAAGTGATGTGTTTCAAATTGTACCGTTATATCAGTACCCTGGAAATCATACAAAAATATTGTTTACTTAAGTGTTGACATGTTTTTATTCAATATTCGTATGGATGTGTAATTTATTTTTTGCTTAATAAGAAGAATTTTGAACTCATTTCGCCAAAATTATAGGATACGTGGATCGTTAAAAACATATTTATACGCTTCAATAGTATTAATTGACGTTAGAGTAGTAAAACTGATGACGTAGCTACAATTTTTAATTATATACGTGCTACAGTTAGGTTGATAGAGGCGAAATCGTATATAACGTCTATTTTTTTTACGAATTCGACATCATACTTTGTTTGAAACACGAAATTTATTCAAGCATTATAATTTTTTTAGTTTATGTGTTAAAACTGTGAACACAGTTTGTATAGTAACAAGATAAAAAATGGAAAATACTTTACAAACTATGCTTCGAAACATGCCTCCAGATTTAATTTGAATGAAGACAAAGAACAATTCATAACATTTATAAATTGACCTATGTCATTGTATCTGTAAAACATTCGACAGAGGACAGAGTTTTCTAAAATTAGTTCTGCACTGCGGCGTCATAAAAAAATTCTATTTATTATACGTCTGCCAGAACGTGGTACTACAATGTTAACTTGTTGAACTAAGTCTTCGCAGGAAACAACACCATGAATTAGCTTATACAAAAACATTATATCAGCCATTACCTGCCTATTACATAGGGTTTTCATTTTATAGAGCCTACCTGCTTAAGATCTTAGGAATCCACATTTTTTATCAGAATATGTAAGGTGATAGAAAAACGTTTCTTTTTGAGTGTACTTCATAGCATGGATTCCGCATTTGACTGCTATATTCTAGAATACTTCGAATAATGCAATTATGTACAGGTACGGTGAACTCAGAGTCTCTAAAGAATCTGAGCTGCTTCTCACATCAATCAAGCTATTCTAAGTACTACCTCAAGAATGTGGAATCGAAATCTTATCGACTATCGATAATTATATATTATAAACTCCCATGTCAGGTATGCGCAAGACCTAATTTAATGGAAACTGTTGAATGTAGTAAATAGTCTGGACATTTTTTTTTATTAATTTCATGCAGTTTGTTACAGTTTCTAGTATTTAGATCATGCCGGTCCTTTACAAAATGCAGGTTTTCAAAGTTTTTACGGACATACATAAATTATCAAAAATGTATTGGGAGGGTAGAGTTAGGATACCGAATTCCTGGAACTTCGTTTTTAATGATTCGTGAGGTCCCATATTATATATTGCTCAAACTGCCCGTTTTTGTATTAAAAATATGGTGTCTACCTCAGCAGCCGTCCCCCACAGCAGAATACCATAAGACATTAGGCTATGGAAGTAAGCGAAGTAGACTAACCTAGCAGTGGCAATATCTGTAAGCTGGCGAATGTTACGTATTGCGTATGCAGCCGAACTTAATCTGTTATCTAATATTTTGTAATATGAGGGTCCCTTTGAGCAAGATCACGTCAACTGGACCCCCCATTTTCCACTTGATCATAAAAATTAATCCTATGTATTTTTTATGAGTTCATACCATTATAAAATGATCCCCCAAAACGATTTAAAAAAATTTCGATTTTAACAATATTTTTTTTTACAATAAAAATTTTAGGTACTTTTAATTAAAAAATGGATTGTAAATCAACCGTTAAAGTTAAATTAATGGGACTTGAAGGATTTATTTGTAAACTGTTTATATTTTGATAAAATATTAATACCTAAAAATTATTTGTTTATTATCATATTGTTAATTAACTTTTAAGTTAACAAATGAAAATTTCAATGACTTCTCGGTGAAAAAATGAAGTATTTTTTTATCGGTTACATGCGTTATTTATTAAAAATTTAAGATTTCAGAAAAATAATTCACTGTTCGCGATTAGTTTAAACAATATGAATTTATTTATCACAGCGCGCCGAGCGCCAGGCCCTGTCAGAATACCGCGTCGTCGAGCATCAGACTACGTTGCAGCTTCGATTAATTGTAATTAAAAATATAATTATCAAACAAATTTTATTATTATTATTATCATTATCATGTTATTGTTATTATTGAACAAATTTTATTCTTGTAAAAATGTCATAAATAATGCAATGAAATCATTTTTTAATTATAATTAATCGAAGCTGCAACGTAGTCTGACGCTCGACGGCGCGAAATCTGACAGCGCCTGGCGCTCGGCGCGCTGTGATAAATAAATTCATATTGATTAAACTAACCGCGAGCAGTGAAATTTTTTTCTGAAATCTTAATTTTTAATAAATAACGCATGTAACCGATAAAAAATACTTCATTTTTTCACCGAGAAGTCATTGAAATTTTCATTTGTTAACTTAAAATTTAATTAACAATATGATAATAAACAAATAATTTTTAGGTATTAATATTTTATCAAAATATAAACATTTTAAAAATAAATCCTTCAAGTTCCATTAATTTAACTTTAACGGTTGATATACAATCCATTTTTTAATTAAAAGTACCTAAAATTTTCATTGTAAAAAAAATATTTGTTAAAATCGAAATTTTTTAAAATCGTTTTGGGGGATCATTTTATCATGGTATGAACTCCTAAAAAAAATACATGGGATTAATTTTTATGATCAAGTGGAAAATGGGGGTCCAGTTGACGTGATCTTGCTCATTGTAATTTAGAGTCTAGTGTGATTCTCAAGAATACAGCATTGTCAGCTAACCCTACCAAATTCCCTTCGATCTTGATTCTACTATTAACCTGTCTAACATTTCGTAAGGTGAATCTCATACATTTCGTTTTATCTGTATTTAGCAATAAGTTATTTAACGCAAACCAATGACAAATTTTATTTAATGTATTATTCAGATGCCCAACCTCTGAATCTATCCGTTTCACTTTAAAAATAAGTGAAGTATCATCTGGAATAAGCATCATGTCAGCACAGTTATTAACCATTAGTGGCAGATCATTTATATATATTAGAAACAAAAACGGCCCTAAAATAGAGCCCTGAGGGACACCAATTCGCGCAAAAAATCCCGCAGATGTTACCCCTCAGTATCTTATAAATAAGAGACTAGAAGGTCGAGAGAAGATTCACAAACACCATAGTGTTTTAATTTAAGAATAAGCGTACTATGGTCAACGCAATCAAAGGCCTTAGACAGATCGCAGAACACACCAATTGCATTCTACGAATCCTCCTAGGCTCCCAATATATGGTTTATGAGCATTGCACCAGCGTCAGTAGTAGATTTCGATTTTGTGAAACCAAACTGTCGACCATCCAAAAACTTTTGCACTCTAAAATATTCTACCAATTGTTTGAGCATAATCTTTTCAAAAATTTTACTAATCGACGGTATTACAGAAATAGGTCTTTAATTACTTCTGCAGAATGATTTAAACAAAGGAAACACTTTGCTTACTTTCATTAAATTAGGGAAGGTTCCTTTTGCTATACACTGATTAAATATATTAGCCAAATGTGGTGAAATAGTGACGATTAAGGACTGTATTACTATTACTGACATTCCCCATATGTCTTCGGTGTTTTTTTTTAATTTAATTGTTTGAAAGCCCTTATTATTTCACCTGCACTAATAAATGAGAACTTAAATTTTGAATCAAACTTTGCTACACCTATTGGCTACTTATAATATAAAAATAATTGTTGTAGACTTTTACATGCAGTTTAGGAAAGAAACACATCTCAGGAAAATATGCAATAATATGATTATCGATAAGAGATGGTAAATAAAATTCAATCTGACCTTAGTGGATTTTAACCACATTTCACCTCCAGGATGTGAAGATATGAAATCGCTGAAGTCATATAATCTGTCATGTATCCTCCACAGACCTTCTGCGCCATCTTGAATTTGTTTTCCTTGAATCCATTTTAATGGAGATTTCGGTATTTCATTACGAAAAAGTGGGTATTTCAATTTAGGAAAGCTTACTTGGTGTCTCTCTGGATCTGGTGTCATTATGTCTGAAAATTATAAAGGATTGTACATTTCTTAATTTGGTAATTAAATATATCTGGTAGCGTTCGCTAGATAAAGCATCATCATCAAGTTGCATAAGGTGTGGGCGAGCATATATCTGTATGTTCCCGGAGTGGTTATTCACCGTCAGTTCCCTTTTTAGAATCAATGTGTTATACACACTCCAATATCAGATAGCATCATTTAAAAATGTACTAAATTGTTACCTTAAAACGTTTTAAAGTAATTTCATACGTATGGTTATTACATACGAGACGTTATGTTTAATTACAATAGGTATATATTTAAATAATGGCTTCGATTCCCATGTAATTGCTGTTATTAGTGACGCACCTATGTTAATTATTACATAACAATACTTATTAACATTCTCAAGGTTGATTCGCAAATTACGGCTAAACCAAAAAGAATTAAATAAATTACAATAGTTCCTTGTATAACTTAGGTACGCACTAAAAAATATTTTTTGTAAATGTATCCTCAAACATTCTTAAAATATTATAGACGGGAAATCCGAACGAGCACGCTATTAGTATAGATAATTTTTGCATTGCATGCAAATTAATGATAATAAAAAAATCAACCTTTTGGTTGTTGATGCTGGCAGTTAAATGCCTGTTTTTTTATTTATTTCTTTACAGGAGCTAATATTAAAAGGCGATATTTATGCCATACACTGTTATCGTATAAATACTTTGACGATAAATAATTGGTAATACAACTATAATATACGATGTACTTGAAGTACATGTCATAATCTATATTATCTCGTTTTTATATTAAAATAAAGATTGCATTTTTGTAATCTAGCTCGATAAGATTTTACGGTCCTTTAAGCAACAATGTCTAGTTTAAAAGTCTATCTATCAACTAGAGAGTGAGACAAGGGTAACTTTGGCCTACCTAGACATATAAATGCACGTGCATATTACCTGTTCAAGCCTTCTTTTATTAACCGACTTCAAAAAAAGGAGGAGGTTACCAATTCGACTGTATTTTTTTTTTATGTTTGTTACCTCATAACTTTGGACTGGGTGAACCGATTTTGATTATTCTTTTTTTATTTGAAAGCTGGTACTTCCCGTGTGGTCCCATTTCAATTTGGTCCAGTTTCGACAACGGCATCCAGTGCAAAACCGTATAAGTTTTAAATTTGCATTAAGTATGTACACGACAAATAGACGAATAACTCAATATCACGTTAACCGATTTCGATGATTCATTTTTATTGGAAAGGATGTACTTCAAGGGTAGTTTGATAAGAGTTTGGTTAGGTTCTGATTATGGGATCGGTGACAAAGTAAGAAAACTTTCAAGAAACGAGCCTACTCCTTTCTTAAGGGCCGGCAACGCATCTGTGTTTCCTCTCGTGTCGCAGGTGTCCATGGGCGGCCGTGACCACTTACCATCAGGTGACCCGTATGTTTGTTTGCCACCAATATTATAAAAAAAAACTCTTCAATTCTTAGGAGCCTATTGTGCTTATGTTCGTTGCTGTGTTGCAACATGACGCAAGCATTGTAATTACATTACTTAAGGTGTATTATGTGTGAAGCGATGGTAGCCGAGTTGGTGGTAGAAACTATCGCGGATTATTGATAAGGTTGCGTTCGTACCAAACGTTACTTATTGTACAACCAATTGAAACCATATCGCATACCATACCGATAGATACCATACCGCAAAAATGCGCAAATTTTAATATACTTAAGGCGGAACGGAGTTCGCGGGCACTGCTAGTAAAATATATTTATGTACACTAAAAATGGAAAAATAAAGTAAATTTTCAAAAAAAAGTATTAACCGACTTCAATATCAATCAAAAACCCATAAGGCACTAAAAAGCGGAAAATAAATAGTTTATCAAATTAACCAAATTAAATAAAACATATGAATATGTGTGCTGCCTAGAGATGTATTGGAAGTCGGTGCGAACCGAAAATCATATCATCTACATAGGTACAAATTTTAAGTCCACTCTCGCGTCTCTGTAATACATTTCTACCTGGAACAAATTTGAAATTTCGGTTCGCATCGACTTCCAATACATCTCTAGGCAGCACACATATTCATATGTTTTATTTAATTTGGTTAATTTGATAAACTATTTATTTTCCGCTTTTTAGTGCCTTATGGGTTTTTGATTGATATTGAAGTCGGTTAATACTTTTTTTTTTAAATTTACTTTTATATGACAAAGTGACTGCACTCTCTCTGACAGCGAGCGCGATGTAATCGAATATAATAACGGTACCTAACCGTAATCGCGATCTAGCTGTCACAATTATTACGTCTTACTACTCTATCTCATTTGAAGCTCCTTATGACAATTGAAGTGGGGAACAGTATTACTAAATGACAATACCACACCTTCTACAACAAAGATAAGAGAAAAAATGAAAACATGCAATTTTTAAAGAAAATAGTTATGTCAATCAAGAGACTGGCTTGGAGTTATATAGTGCGTGAAAAATTGATTGTTCGAATATTCTATATAAGTCACTGTCCATACCAGCTATTAATAATAGCAAAGTTAAGGCCGAGGTTATATCATGTATGTATAATTCAACGATTAGGCCGTGATCGTGGAAATAAATTTGAACAGTTAAAAATACAAGAATGACTATTGAATGTATTAAAACTTTTTATTTGAGAGTAAACATTATATTTAAATAATTCTAAAAATGGTATTCATATTGAAGTATGTAAGTAAGGTATGTATTTGTGTGTACGTTGCAATTTTGCAATTTTTAAAATTTTTGTCGATCTGTCTGTTTGTTCCGGGTAATCTCCGAAACGGCTTTAACGATTTTGACGGGAATTTCACTGGCAGATAGCTGAAATTACAGCGTGTTACGTTGGCTATTCTAAATTAAACTAGCTATTAACCGCGGCTTCATCTGCAATGCTAACCAAAACGGTTAGACCAATTTTCGCGGAAGTTTCACCAGCTGATAGCGGACATCATAGTAAGTAGTTTCGTCTGTTTTAATTTAGACTAGCTGTTAACCGTGGCTTCACCCGCAGTGCTATCTCCAAAACGGTTCGATCGATCTTCACATAACTTTCGTTAGTAGATAGCTGACCTTATAAAAAGTTATTCGAGCAATTTTAGTTTATACTAACTGTTAAACGTGGCTTCGCCTGCAGTGCTATTTCCAAAACGGTTAGACCGGTTTTCAAGAGACTTTCACTGGCAGATATTTGACTTTACAAAAAGTAATTTAGGCAATTTTAATTTATACTAGCTGTTAACCGTGGCTTCGCCCACAGTGCTTTCTCCAAAACGGTTAGACCGATTTTCACGAGACTGTCACTGGCAGATAGCGGATCTTATGAGAAATAATTTAATTATTTTAATTTAAACTAGCCGTTAACCGTGGCTTTGCTCGCTGTGCTATCACCAAAACGATTAGACCGATTTTCACGGGACTTTCAGTGGTAGATAGATAGAACTTTATAAAAAGTAATTTTGTCTATTTTATTTTAGACTAGCTGTTACTCGCGACTTTGTCTGCATGAAATTTAGCAAGATTTCAACTCATTCTCTATTTTTACCAAGATAAATAATTATCAGCTTATTGTTTATAATTCGACATTATAATTATTAATAACATTAATGATATAGAGATCTTCCTAATAAGATCTTAGATTATAAACGTATTACGTAAAGAGTTCCATAATACAATAATTTCTTGCGGAACAGACGAGCGTTTATTTTTTGTATAGTCACAAAATCTTAATTATAATAATGACAATGTATATTAAATGTAATATAAATGTAAGTCTTTATAATAATATTTTAAGTTATTGTTTCATTAGTTCCTTATACAGTGTAAGTGAGCACTGAGGTAGTTATATGCTGGGTAAAGGATCCAAATTACATACAATACATTACATAAATACAAACCTCATTTGGCACGCTGTTAGTATTTATATATCTAATGTACACGTTACATGTTACTTTTAGTGGCGTACGCGTCGTACTTACAATTGTCTTTAAAGAACATTCCTGTAATTGTACATAGTCTCACAATTTTATAATTCCTTAATACGATTTAAAAAAACGCGTGCGGAGCTGCGGGTACAGCCAGTTAAGAATATAGATCTCATTTTCTCATAGCCTGAAACTTATATATAATTTTATAGCTATATCTTTTTCGCTACACATTTTCATTTCAAAAGTAGTTTCAGTTTTAAAAATGAAAAATACAAATATTTAAGGCTTAAGGAAGCTACTACTATCTTTCCATGAGAAGGTATTGCACATTTATATTCCCGTAAATATTCTTATAAGTTCTTATTCATTTTGAATTTAGTTAACTTGATTGGACTTTACTATGTCGATGTAAATATACAATGTACCTATATGTTGCATTGTAGTAAGGTCTAAGCTAACGTGTTTAATAAATAACAATAGGCTAATAGGTAATTACAAGATTTGCAAGACTCTTGCTGCAAGACCAAGATTGAGAGCGCAATACCAAGACCGAGACCAGCTGTATTAACGCAAGACCAAGACCAAAACTAGACTTGTCTTGGTCTTGCATTTGGACTTTGGACAACACTAGGAATAATAGAATTTACGAGGTCGGTATAAGGTCATAGGGGTTAATCAGTATTAACAAAATTATTTATACAATAAAATATGCGGTTCCTATTGACATACAAAAACCCAAGACATACAGTCTCGAATAAAAGTAGCACTCAAAACGGGCCGCAAAAACTCCCCAATATACATATGTGGTTATAGTTATGGGATTAACTTATGATTTTGCAAATTCAACCTTATATGAATGATTTAAAGTTGTTTTTACAAGGACGCAAGCGACGCGAGACTATAGGAAATAACTGCATAATCCAAAATTATACACTCATTTTTATGTGCCGGCTGTGAGACGTTAAGTGGGCATCTTGGGTTTTTGTATATCAATGGTGGTTCCTATGAAACAACAATATGTTAATGACTGAGTAAATACATCGAGGGAAAAATATTTTGAAGGTCAGCAAGTTTATTTTCTTGTTTTATTTATTTGTCACTATATGTTTTGGTATTATTATATCTACTATATACATTGTATATTATCACAACGAAGAAGGTAATTTGTAATTGCCCTATGTGAATAAGTACATGCCTATATTCAACAAATTGTTTACCAGTATTTCCATGTATAATAATATTCAAGGGACAATGATGTTTTTGAGTATCCGAATTATTATAGCCAAAATATTTAGTATTAATTACATTTTCTATAAACGTAAACTAAATGGTTTTTGTTACTAAATTTTTAAGAAATATAATATATAAGAAATATAATAAGAATACATATACATAATAAAATAATGTTTTTTTTTAAATATTGTATCCATAATAATATTGATACTACCTACCCATTATCATGTAACTCGAATGAAGAATATCAATATTAAAAATAATTTTGGGTTTTGATCTATTTGAAATTAAAATACATGGACGGAAATTTTTAGTAGGTAATCCGTGAACTTATTAACCTAGCTTCATGAATATTAAGTAAAACTTCATAAGAACTCGTTCCTTGTCAAACGATAAAGATAATATCAATTTTGCTCGATGTAAACTATTATTATAAACGTATTATTTACAATACCTGTATAAAATTTGGTTTAAACGGGAAATAACTTTTATTAATTGAACAAATGTAAACTCTCGCGACTGTCTGGTAACGCTGCTTGACACTAACTGCAATTACGAATCGATACACAATCGTAAGCGCACCGTAAGACCTTTTTTAAATTCCGTTGTAGATAGGGTTGCCAAAAGGGACTAAAATTGAAGGTTTTGGTTACTTTCGTAGTTATATTATAGGGCACTCTGGTTTTTAAATTGTATACCTATATAATTAATAAGTTTATATTGTTATACTCTATGTAAGAACTTATTGTTACAAATAAACAACAGAAGAATCGTCAACTGTAGGAACCAGAATCAGTGAGATTCTAATAATAGCCCGTCTTTAATTTTATATATATATATATATATATAATATATATAATAATATAATTCTCGCTTCCTCACTGTTCAATCTGTTCAGCAGTGATTTATCTCGACCTCCGAGGGTCGAGATTGTAACGATGATGATATAGTCGTCTACGTAGATACCCAATCTCAGAGGATTCATCCAACAGGTCGTTCGTGATCTTGGCGAATGGTAACGTAGATGGCAGGTTGAAATCAATCCTGATAAGAGTTCCGCGATACTCTGCGATGACACTAAAAATTATGACAAACCATTCAAGCATCTCGGGCTATATATGAAGATGCCATTCCAAAGGCCACTTACTTACTTACGACTCCTACGAAAGGCAATCGGTTTCCGGAAGTTCGAGCTCCATAAGGACTTAGAGTTTCCTTCGAGCTGGGCGTACGTAATATCCCCTACGGCCAACTACTTTGACAGATTCGTGAATCAAGCCAGCCCGTTGATGGTATCCGTCGCGGATTATAGCACCAAACCTGACGCCCCGCTTTATAAAAGACGAACGCGTAATATTGTCACTATACTCCCAGAAGAAATAACGGCAGCGAATGATCAGTACCCTTCCGACTCTTCAAACCGAGTATTCGTGCCCACGTTTGCGTAACCACAGTTCACGCCGCCGTGGTGTGGTGTTGAATTTTACGCCACTCTCCACAGCGTTCTTCGGTTCTAGCCTAGGTTCGATTTCCCGGAGTGTATAAAGTGACAATGTGCTCACTTTTTTTAAGATAGAAAAATTGTACTTATAATAAATATTATGTTGGTCTTATACCGACTGAAACCCCTAAGTCGCTTCGACGCGTATGATTACTAGGGTCGCAGGATCGCATAAGCATGCTCTGCTGCCCTGGTCAGGCGCTCAGGTCGTTCGTAGGTGTTCAGAGGAGGGAACATTGCACTCTAACTCAACACACACAACAGCCCACATACGTACATATACACACAGTAGGTACACATATAGTGAAAGGAATTTTGTATTTTTTCCCCCCTTAATTTTTTGATTTGGTCATTTAGCTTTAATCAGATTGTCAGATTCAAAATACATGTTTGCATATTTTTGTTTCTTTACACATGCAGGTATAAATATATATGTCTCGCTAGCTCACATATGTATAATTAGTTTAACCAGCTTAGGGTAATTATATTCGCGACGTTGTATTCAAGGCAACAGGCCAAGCCTAGATGCGGTTACTTCGGTGTCCTTGTGCTTATTTCTATACAGCTGAGTGCTCTACGCTGTAAATATCCGTCAGGCCAAGAGTGTTTAGTCAGTTAAAAAAAATTCAAAGAGAGTTTTATTCTGGGGAACACCAGAGCGAATACGAAGAGAAACAAAAGGAAAAAATATTCAGATTTAATTTTTACTAACCTACGGATGTATCGGTAACTTGTTCTGTATTGTGCGTCACATTTAGACAGCTATACTTCTTTTGTGAGTTTACTACAAATATTTTTTATTTTTATATCATAGGCGAACGAACAGGTTGGTCACCTGATGTTAAGTGATCACCACCGTCCATAGACACTTGCAACACCAGGGGAGCCGCAAGTGCGTAGCCAGCCTGTGTTGGGGGGGGATGTTCCATTAATTACGTAAATTGGTAATATTATAAATACCTCAACATAAATATTATACAGTAATTTATAAAAAAAACATATATTTTACTGATATTTTTTTATACTTTATACGAATTTTAGCGTTTGACCATAATCTAATTTGATGTTAAACCACCATCTGGTAAACACCGCTGAACCTAGAGAGGGACTGTCTCTCCCATCTAGTTACCGGAATACACAAATAGATGCTTGGCGACAGACTTTCAACTTGGGGATGGCAGTTCGCCAGATGGATCAAGAAAAAGCCGTGGTAAGGCTTCACAGAGCTGTTTTTCTTCACCGAAAATTCCGACTCAGTTACAAGGATCTGAACTTTTTTTTTTCGCGTAGGAATCTTCTTTGAGATCTGCACCTAGCCGGGCAGCACAGGTGAGAATGCCAGATTTCTACTGACTAAACCCCCTCGGTGTTCTTCTTGCACCATTTAGCCGGGTGGGCAGGAACAGCCTCTGCAGTGCTTGTACCCGACCTGGCAGTAATTGACCCCTCATCAGGGCCCCGACTCGTAGTCTGAAGAGGGAAGACCGACTGATGAAGGAAGCGATATATGTATACGACAATCCAGTCGACCAAGTCTTCATCGCTTCGATTAAACGATTAAAGAATAACAAACAACAACTTTAGTTTTGTTTACATTTTAAATAAAAAATAATTTACTCAAATATATTATTTAGGTGATTCATATTTAAAAATATTAAAGTTTGACGTTTATTCAAATATTATTTAGTTGTCGAGTCTGCTTTAAGTCAAAATGACGAGAGCAATTTGCGAATGGGTCAATATTTTAATAAAGGTAGGTTTGTCGCGGCGCGTTTGTGTAAATATTGTTTTTTATTTTGTCGTTAAAAACGAAGTCTGCTTTAGATCTACTTACGTCAATTAAATTAGAAATACATGCACTCATATATATGGAATGGTTATTTAGATTCTATTCGGTGAACTGTAAACCAAAGTTCCATCATATTGCCGTCTTTGCATTAGTCATTCCGGTCGAATGCCTTGTGCACTCCTTACCAAGGTCAATGAAGCGGCCAAGGTCCTACAGCTTTTATTTAGTTCGAAAAAACTGTGTAGTCCATTTTTTTTTCTCGCTCCTTATTCATTATAGTTGTTTTATTGTAGTACGAAAAAAAAATTCTATTGCACATTCATTAATATGTAAGGAAAGAAATTATCTACTTCTTCTATACACTAATGTACTTCAAAAGACTGGGTAGTTTAGAACGTACTGTGTATAGCTGTATATAATTTGTGTAGACTAACTCTTCTTCCACACTCGTATTATTACTTCGTTCTCATTTATCTAACCTTCTCACCTACATTTTCTATGATAATTGTTCAACTTCAACTTTTTAATAATAGCGTTTCGTAGATGCGAATTCTTCCAGTGTCAATAGGATAATTGTTCCCTCCTGTGGTTCGTCGCGTGATGACAGATAACCTGTGTACTTCCTTAATAAATATGATATAAAATCCAAAAATAATTTGCTTGAACTAGTAATTTCAGAAATGAATTCGTTATAACAAACAACCTTTTTATTTAAAACTTAATAGAGCTTACTTTGCTTATTGACAAATGTAAATAAATGAATTAAGTCTAATTAGTTTATTTTTTATTTGCTTATACACTTTGATTTTATATAAAGACGTTTCCTTATTCGATACACAGAGGAAAATTACTCCTATGGTCCCAAAAAGGTTTCAGCTGAGAGTTTATATCAAAATTCGCAACTACAATTACTCGCAATTTCTGCGGTATGTAAAATAATAAGTAAATTATTAAGTGGGTATGGTTTATATTTCAATAGCTGCGTAAATTATATAAGATAGAGTTTAATTAATTTTTTTAGAGAGATGTGGAGTAAATTAATTAAATATTAAATAAAATTAATTATATTCTTGTGGGATATTTTATTGCGTTTATTTGACTGACCAGGATTGACAAATTTTAATGGATCATTACTGGCCATCCAATGGTCAAAAATTTACCGTAATTCGTTAATTTTTAAGTTTCAATATTATTTCGGTTATTTTGCGAAACACTGTACAAATATTGTAGATTAGTAGACGTAAGGATTGTGAAAGTTGACGAATAGAAATATAAAGAAAAGCTTCGACTCGTCGCTAGTATGAGAAAATTCTCAAATTAAAAACCTGCCGCCAAGCACCTATGCGTGTCTTCAGGCTGCTGCACTTGATAGCCAGGCCTCCTCTTGGTTTAGCGTGTTTATCTTCTTAGACCATATCGCCATTTAACTTCAGATGAGATTGTAGTGCAACGCTAGAACGCTAAAAGTTTTTTTTATTATAAAAAATAATATCACTCTCTAGCAAATGTTTTCAATGTACAGACACGACGATTCTACAGTTTTTTTTATAGTTATCTAGTTACACTCGCATTGTTCAATGCCTAACTATCGGAATTGCATCCAGTAAATAGAAAGCTCCCTTAACAAGTACAAATTCGGGAAATGTTCAGAACTATTTCCTGAATCCATGTTCGACGGTATCTTGATGAAGTCGAAGTACAATTGAGATTTACGCTATCTCCCCTTATTGAATTCGTTCTCTGTACCCTTAGTATGTGTGTAAATAACCTCAGTACAATAACACATTGAGTTATGAAGATCCTAAAAAGAATCGATTGTGAAATAAACAATAAAAACAGGTGCTACATCAAAATCCAAAAAGTCATATCATTTTAAAGTTTAATCTGTACATACCGTTGTTTTGTTCTTTTTTGTTATGAAAAAATATTCATTTACAATTACTGTCTGTCATTGAATAATATTTTCTCATCATGTCATCTTTCAGACTTAGTAAGACCGATAATAGTATTTTTCTCAAACATGCTTGGAAATATTGTTATTGTCGAAAAATAACACGCAAATCTTCAATATAAGAAAATACCAATAAATATATTATGTTTAATATATGTCAACAAAGACTGAATATAAAGAAGTGCCTGTACATTCGAAATTACGTTTTAAACGCAGAAAAAAAAACAGAAGCGTTCAAATAAAATAGAGATTGTTTGTAATAAAATTGCCAATATAGCAAATAACAACATTGATTATACGTTGAGTTGGTTCATGAGTGGTTCAATATGGACTGTACAGAAAATATCATAAAAGAAAGCAATTTTTCACTGAAACAACGACGCCGTAAATCCGCTAGAGTTAGTGGAAATTAAGCACGCTCTTGTTGCTTCCAACTCGGCTTCTGGAAATGGAATGGGATTGTTTTAGTTTCACTTAATATTGAAGTTGAAGACGAATATTATTAAATAGTTATGCTTTAATCATGCTTTATTAGGCTGTAAAAAGAAATTATGTGAAAAGTCGTTTAATTATACGTATATATTTAAGGTTGGAAATATATTGTATTCAATGTAAATGAGATGCAAACCAATAAAATCTTGTATAATAATATAAGTATATATAGATATATTTTTTTCGGCCTAAAGTGAATTTAATACCCAAGGTATTTTTCTTTGACTAACTTGTTGGTGTGTAGAAAATACAAAGTTTGTAGGCAATGCGAATCGGTTCTATTATGTAAATCTTTTAAAAGTAAAATGTTTGAAATTTCGTTCGTATATGTTACTATGTATTTATTGCTTACATAATGTATACTATAATAAAAATGAAGTGTCTGTATGTAATATCAAAATAAAATTTTTTTACTGATTGGGCGTGAGTATACACACGCTAATGATAACAAAAATGCAATTTTTAAAATTTTTGTCGGTCTGTCTGTCTGTTTGTTCCGGGTAATCTCCGAAACGGCTGAACCGATTTTGATGGAAATTTCACTGGCAGAGAACAGAAATTACAGTGGGTTACTTAGGCTACTTTAAATTAGATTAGCTGTTAATCGTGGTTTCGCCCGCAATGCTCTCTCCAAAACGATTGGACCGATTTTCACGAGACTTTCACTGGCAGGTAGCTGACCATATAAGAAGCAATTTTGGTTATTTTAGATTAGCTGTTACCCGCGACCTCGTTCGCATGAAACTTAGCAAAACTATGTTGTTCACTGCAAACATGTGCGTAAGACGTGCGTTGTACTGGACTCAAAGAATAAATATAATTGAAATTCATATACAGTGGTGGTCATATAATTAGAAACACTTCTTATGAATAAAGAAAATATAACTTCAACGTGCAAATGTTCGTAAAAAATATACACATTCAATAATTAATAAAGATGCAATAACATAGGCACTCAAATAAAAAACTCATTAAATGCATAAAATATAAAACATTCTTACTTTTAATTACAAAATGAGTCTTACACATGTAGCAGTTTATTTTATGTTACTGACCGCTTGGACGCCTATTAGAAACATTTTAAAAAAGCATCCATAGCTCGTTCTTTTTTGAAATTGGCGAATAAAACTTCTTTCTTGGCTTTTTCTATTATTTTGGCGGCAATTCAAAATTTAATCTGAATTTTATTTTGTTCTAAATGGTCAAAAATAAAGTTTGTGACGCGTTAACTAGGCAAATACTTGTTAATTTACATATAGATTATATGTGGGCGTACAGAAGAATATCTGGCATTTAAATTGTTTTGTTAAGAAAGATTTTAATGCAATTAATCATTATAAAACAAATGGAACTGTTGAAATAATTCTTAGAAAGGCTCGGCCAAGAAAAACCTCTCCTAGAAAAGATACGCAAATCGTTCGCGTTGTTAAAAAAGACCCAATTAAAGGCTTCAACCAGATTCAAAATAAGTTTTTTCGCCTGATGACCCGAGAAACATTCGTCAAGGCTAATACGCCGAAGATTAGTGAAAGTTAAATTATTTGGAAGAATCTCTCAAAAGGTACCGTTTCTTACCAAGCATCACCGAGAGAAGCGAGTATTATTTGCTAAAAAAATATGTTAATTAGACGGCACGAGAATGGAAAAAAGTGTTATTTTCAGATGAAACAAAAATAAATATGGTAAATTCCGATGGAAAGCGCTATGTTAGACGTGCTGTATACAATGTTTTTAATTATAAATACACAAGGAGTATAGTCAAGCACGGTGGCGGTAACATTAAAGTTTGGGGGTGTTTTTCCGGATGTGGAGTTGGACCCGTTCGGAAGATTGAAGGTACAATGGATCAATGGCAATACAAAAATATCTTAGAGCACACAATCATGCCCTACTCGGATGATCATTTGCCTGTAACCTGGATCTTTCAGCATGACAATGACCCTAAACACACGGCCAATAGCATCAAATGTTTCCTTAGCGAACAGCGTATATCCATTTTAGGCTGGCCAGCAAATAGTCCGGATTTAAACCCGTTAGAAAATCTCTGGTATATTGTTAAAAAGAAAGTCAAAACGAATTATATGAAGCATTTGTTGAAGTATGGAATTCAATCCCCCTAGAAAAATGTATGAAAATGACTGAATTAATGCCACGTCGTTGCAGTGCTGTTATGGAAAATAAGGGATACACCACTAAATGTTAATTATAACTATTGGTAGGCTTGTTGCGGCCGCGTAAATAGTCAATTAGGAAAAATAATATCAGCGACGGTAGGATCATTTGTTTGTCGACCCCCCCCGGTGATTGTGACGCCGGACCAGTTCGCTCACACATATCGTAGGCGAAGCATGCGCGCTGGATTCGTATCGCTCCACGTTTCGCCATAACCTGTTTGCACCATCGCAATTCGTTTGTGCCGACCACCGGCATCGAACCTCGAACCAGCTGGCATCAAACCTCGAACGAGCCGGTGAGTCATCACAACATTTGCTACTACTTCTCGCTGACCTCGCATTTTATTCGCATCCTCGGTGGTTTCCGATCGAAGGAAGTACCACCATTTCTTGTCCTTCGCCTACGATGTGTGTGAGTGAACTGGTCCGGCGTCACAATCGCCGGGGGGGATCGACAAACAAATGCTCCTACCCTCGGTGACACCATTTTTCCTAATTGAATATTTACGCGGCCGCAACAAGGCTGTTTGATAGAAGATATTTCGTAAATTACAATATTAATTACTAATACTTTAAAAAATATTGTTATTTTTAGTTTTTTGTTGTTGCTTCTAATTAGTTGACCATTATTGTTCATACCTTAAAACTGATTTAAATGTTTGTCCGTAATCTAATATTGAAACTGCACTTGTATAGTGGGATTTATATTGTTTTTCTAATAAATAATAAATCGTTGAACATATTTATTGTTGTCCTATTTATTGTTTAATTTCAAAATAAAAACAATTACATAATGTCAAGGACCGTTGGTAGTGTTTCTAATTATACGACCACCACTGTATATGTATCTATGTATGTATTCTGAATTATATTGTCTTTTTGGTCATTTTGGCGGCCATTTTATTTTATTTACTGCACTTTCGTCTACATAACTCAGTAATCATAGTAACGTATAAGAATATTGTATCAAGTTCAATGAGCACCAATTAAATTGTTTAATATTAAAAACTGCTTACATATATATAAAGTTTTATATCTTGATTTATATTTATACAAGATTTCAAGACGTTAGCTCATTCATTGTATTCTTTAATGCCACCATGAAAAGCGTCTTTATATTAGCTGAATAAATTCTCCCAATCAATTCATTAATTTTATTTGTCTTACGTAAATTAGGTCTCATTATAGCTTTATATAAATATACGTTACAATTATAATATAATTTAAAAAAATAACTTTCATTACGTCCACGATATTCTTTATTAATATTCCACCAGCGAAAGATCATTATTTAAATAAGAGTCTGTAAAGTGCAGAGTTTTCACTCCGTGACATTTTCACTAGTAACAAGAAGCATGGACTACGAAAAATTCTGCCGCAAACTTTCTCATTTCAAACTTTGCAGATTTCAGAGTTAAAAGTAAAGGAGAAAAAAATGTAATTATTAACGGACGAAAGGTTGGCACGACGAATTCACAGTTGAACTTTAATAATTTGATAACAATGTACGTGTCATTTTATATATGTATTTAAATAAATAAATCGAGATAAAACTTCTTTGCCTCATGAATAATTGAATATGCGAAAAACTAAATAAATTAAATGATAGCTTTGCTACTAATATGTAATGTAACATTTTAAATATTTGTTCATTTGAAAATATTATTAATGAAGATCATTAATTAACTTAACATTAACTTTTTCTGAAAGGCCGACTTAATTGGTGTGGGTTAAATAAAATTAATGAAACAAAAGAAAAAATCTACAAAATGCTTATTACAGGCTGCCTATAAAAAGCAGTGCATGTATCAGTGAGTACATGCAGAGGCAGTGAAACTTCTTTGGCTTATATGTGTTAAATTATATATATAATAGTGGGCCCGGCGGAATTCATCCCACTCTGAAAATAAAAAAAAAACCTAAACAAATTATATACCAAAACCTTCTTCGTGAATTGCTCTATCTACTCATGAAAATCCATTCAACAGTTTTTGAGTTTATCGTTATAACAGACAGACAGACGTGGCAGAGGTCTTTGTTTTATAATATGTATAAATATGTAACTATACATTTACTCATTTTGGTATAATATTTACATACACACAAATACATACGTAACGCGTAACACAAATTTTTCCCTACCATTCCATAAGTAGTATATCTTCAACAAATATCCAACATAAAAGGCAAGGAGTCCAAAATGTTTTAAGTCCATTAAAGGAACACCCTCAAAGTAGCTGTTTTATAAACTTATTTGTAACGATCTAAAATTTAAATTTGACAACTTCCCTTCTGAGGTCCTCTGGGTAAATTTGCATTAGGTGTCACTTAGATTTTCGATAGAGTGTTCCCAAATTTTCATATGTAAACACTGTCGAGTAAAGTAGGATTGCTACTGGTTACAATCGAGAAAATTTTATTCTAATACGATGAACTTTTGTAAAGCTAAAAGAATTTTGAGAACATCTATATAATAAAAAAGAACTTAAGAGAAGAAAAGAGGAATTAACGCAAAGGCGAAATAAAAGGCGAAAGCTGTAACTGCAAATATGAAAGTCCAGTAGTAAATTTTCTTGCGATTTAAGTCTTATGGTGATTTGTCTGTAGTCAATTTTGTGCTTGGAATCATTGTTTAATTAATATTCTAGGGTAAGTGCGTAAAAGCGAAAATATTAAAAACTAAATAATCAACGCACTGCAGTGTATATGTTTCATTGAAGATATATTAATTTTTGCTAGTTACTATTGTGAATAATTATAGCACGGTGATACGGCTTTTTTATACCCGTCTGGCTAGCCATCTCCTTTAAATTGAAAATATGTTGCCGAGATATAGAGAAATTTATTTTGGCAGCTGCAATTGATAGCGAGTCTTTCTCCCCCCCCTCTCCCCCCTTCTAGGTTTAGTCGGTTTTCCATCGTAGACCATAGCGTTTGATAAGATTGCAGTAAAGCGCTAAAACGTATGGATTAATAAATAATATAAATAAATAATAAATAAATAATAGATAATAGATAATAGATAATAGATAATTGATAATAAATAATAGATAATAAATAATAGATAATAGATAATAGGTAATAGATAATAGATAATTGATAATTGATAATAAATAATAGATAATAAATAATAGATAATAAATAATAAATAATAATAAATAAATAATAATAATAAATAATAAATAAATAATAATAAATAGTAAATAATAAATAATAGTTAAATTAATAGAATTTTTTTTCTTTAAAGAAATGTAACACATATTTATGTTCTTTATTAAAGATCATCTTCTTTTAAGATTTTTATGAAGTAAAACTTTCGTTAACGTACTTACCCTCATAAAATACTTATGGTCGTGGATTTTATGGCTGCCACCGATAGCTCCGTTTTTATATTTCATTCTACGCTCCATGGGATACGTTAATTGAACTTTAACGGTCCAAGAAATGGGACGTTATTGACTTTCAGTACATCACAAGGGTTGGAATCAAATACGGTGTTAAGGGACCGTATTATGTGTGTAGGAAGCAAATATGTACAGGAAGAAAAATAATTTGTTAACTGGATTTTCCCAGATAGTTCGATGATAAATAACAATCAAGTTTGCTGAGTTATTCCACAGTAATACAGATTGGACAAGTAGCTAAAGCTAATAGAACATGGTTTTTATTGGCTATTAACATGTAATACTTTAGATATTTTAAATAAACATTGTTTGTATATTATTCTTACACTCACTAAAGTATCCGACACGCAGAGATGCCTCTTTAAGTGACAAACTTTATTTTGCGGAAGAATCTAAATACAATTTTTTCGCCCTATAATTCTAAACCAGTTGGGAGTTATTACAAAAAAGTTAAATACTTGGTTTAAAAATGTTTCGAATTAAATGCACCGCGCTCACCCGAGGCAAGTTCGCGTTATCCTTTTTCGCAAGTCTAACCTAACGTAACCAAAGCGAGACAAAAGAGCAAGATGGCGAACATTCAGCGAGCGCGGTGCATTTAATTCGAAACATTTTTAAAGCAAGTATTCAATACGTATTTAACTTTTTGTAATAATACACCGGTTATATTTATAATTCAATGTTTTCGGAATTCTCTCTATTCCTCGGTTTGTATCAAATTTTAAGACTCGTTTCCAGGAAGTATCGTATAAATTTTGATAATCGAACAGTATGTGATACTTTAAATCTCTTCGTACCTCTTTACTACGCTAACCTAGAAATCTGATTTTTTATATTAACATTAGGCCATGGATCTTAGTATTTCATATTAATTTCTCATAATATATGTATGTACAAACAGATAAACAAAAAGGCGGATAAAAAAGTGGTCCTATATAGTTCCTGTTTTTCTTTTATGAGGGTTTATGATCTGATATATTTTATGATCATTACAACATGGGTTAAAATTAATAGGCAATTTCTCAAATTACAAAAAGAGAAAATATTTTAATACGGACATAGTAAAATTATATCAATAGTAATGCTCAGTATCATACAGAGAAAACAAAAAAGTTCCTATTTAGGGTACATTTAAAATTGTGCATTCTCTAAATAGAGAAAATTTCGTGAAATTCAAGTTTTCACGCTTCGGAGTGGCTTTTCATATGCGCCGTTGTGGAGCGTCGCGCCGTTCCTCATTTGTACGCCTGCTTGACACTAGGACGTATATTGTTCACTACCAACTCGACGCACTACGGCATATTACATATGCCTTTATTAAATAGGGCTGCCGTTTTTTTGAACATCTTTATAGTTGTTGTGTTTGTTTGTTTGTGGTGTAGCTACCGAGAATGTCATCCTCTCTGGCAGACTGGCTGAAACTTTTGTAAATATATCATAAATATTTCAATGACATTGATATTTTTCACTTAAGTCGGAATCAGTTTCTTAAGTCGGTTCGCACAAAATTACAATCAGGTGTCATACAGGAAAACTAAAACAAAAACTTACAAACAACAACCACACACACACAGATAAACACGCACACACATACACTCACACACATCACACACGCACATCATACACATACGAAGCGGCCGCGTGCACGCGCAAAATTAATTATTATACAATATTGTTTATTTACTCATACACGTAATCTCTCATATACAAAATGTAAAACGTATTACTTCATAATTGGCACTCTGTAATTATATTCATATGTTTTTAAAATATCATGATTGTGCTGTGAAGTTCTTATTAAATAAATAAATAAATAAATATTGTAAATAGAATGTCGTTCAAACAATTGAACAAATAGATTAAATGTCGCATGCCTGTATAAATACCTTTTATGATCATTTTAATAAACAGTCTATTTTACGCTCTCCAAGTGTTATTATTACGCTGTCCGTGTTAGTCTGGAATGTTCTAGTAGTGAGCCGAAGCTCCTACAGTGGCTTAAATTAAGTGAATAAAATATAGTAAAACCATAGTGAGTTATTCTTCCATTGGTGTTACCACATTCAGCTACATAGTGATTTAACACCAAGTAATATTTTGCGTTTACACTGTCACAGTTTTTTCCTTATACTCTTTGTTATAGCCCAGTTATTTTTGTGTTAAATAACATACATTTTTGAAGTGAAAACTTGTTTTTGCGCGTTGAGCGGTATTTTTGGCAGAAGATAAATTTGTAATTTCGCGCCTTGACACACTAAGTCATCGGTTACCGGCCGTATTGCACTTGCGCGGCTTGCCTCATACTAACGACGCGTAGTATAGGGGCCTGTATATATTCAATATTGATATCTTGTATTGAGATTGTTCATCATATATTTGATTAATTAATGAATTGTATAAAACTGTATATCATTATTGTTCAGCGTACCAATAAATGTGAAAACCAAACAATTTTTAAAAATTTCAGTTTATAAATTACGAAATTTATATAATTCATACAACGCAATTTAGGGTCGTCAGAAATATCGAAATTCGGGATTTCCCTCAACAATAAGGGGCGCTAGTGAATTCGTATTGTATTCGCGCCGCAGAGAACTTAGTAAAGTATTTATTGATTAAAGCTGACGATATCGCGTGTTTCCCTTGTCCTTTCCTGTAACACAAAATATAATATAGTTTATAAGTATATATAATTATATAAATATGATTGGTTTAAGCTTTAATAAAATCTATTTTATCATCTTTTGATATAAAAAGATAGTATTATACCTATATTACATACTATTAGCTGACCCGTGCAAATTCGTATGCTCATAATCGGTTATTACCGGTTTCAATTATATTTTAAAACCTAAAAACCTGATTGCAGCGATACCTACCGTTTTAAATTGTGAATTCAAACGATCCAGGGACTCACTCAAACATATACCCAGTCGGTATGTGAGAAATCATTTAAAATAAGCCTAGAACCCGTTCGCAGCATCACCTACCGGGTATAATTAAGAATAAAAAATTATGAAAAAAATAAACCGAGTTCGATATGAAAAATCACTAAGGCACTAAAAAGAGAAAAATAACTAAATTATTAAAGTAACCAAATTATGGGTGATTCTACGATAAGAGGTAACTTGTGCGGCAATCCGTTTAAAACATTTTTTTTTATTCTATGTGCTGCTATTTTTTACAATTAATCACATCATCTTAATATACTTCATTAAATAACATCACGATTGAATGCCTAATAAAAACATTTTTTTCTGAAATTCCTAACAAAGTATAAAAATGTCTCTACCCTGGCCTGTCCCTTTGCTGGTTTCAATTTAATTTTCAAACAATACATATGCTTTTTGTATCAGAGGCTTAACTAAAATATGTGTAATCGGAATTTGAGAAATTATACTTAATTATTATTAAATAAAAAATTAAATAATGTTGTTAATTACAAATAATTTTTAATATTTACTTTTGTCTCGCTTTTTTGTGTATCTACCCTGGCATATTTCGTTTCGCAAATTCAAACATAAATTTCAGGGCGACCATATTGGAAGTACCGCTCAAGGACATCTATCGGCGTGAAATTAGCAATACTAAACGCCATTTTTTAGTTGTTGCGACGCGATCATGCAGTGTAGTGGTTTCGCAAAGTGATTGTGTCTCTCCACTGGTAAGTCATAAAACTTATAATATTCATCTAATCTATTTGTATTTACTGCGCTAATTAAACAAAACGGTAATGATTAAAGTGAGATATAAAATTTACCCAAAAATTAATTCAGTCAGTTAAAACAATTGAATTTGTTATGAAAACGTCTCTCCCCTGCCGTATTTCCCCTGTCAAGATAACCATCAGAGTGTCTCTGACCAGGGGAGATAATATTCATTATAAGATGTTGTTACAAACGCAGTTTCAGCTTAATTCTATCAACGTCAGTTTAAAATAATTATCGCAAATTAAAAATCTTATGATAAAAGACGTATTGTTATTACATTACTCTCATTATTACAGATTATGGCACCACAGAAAAAATTAACACGTGAAGAAAGATTACAGAAGAAACGTGAAATAGATAGACTACGATATCAAAAGATTAAAAATGATCCAGAAAGGTATGGATTGCAAAAGCAAAAAGAAAAGGGAAAATATTTAAAAAAGAGGGAGATAGGAATCATCAAAACTGTCAAACAAATGATTCGTAGAGAGCATCCGTAAGACGAAAAAGATATGGGAAAAAAGCAGGAGACCTTAGACAATGACTTACACTTCAAAATATTAACTAATATACTGGCAACATTATAAATTCCAGGTGTTGATAATCAGATACCGCAAAGTAGTTTTTCTAGAAGAATTACAGCTGAAGATAAATCAAACTGAGCTAAAAGACAAAGATATTTAATTAATTAAAAAAAATGAGACTATAAATAAATTAAAGACTAATTTAGCGCGTTATAAATATGGTTACAAAGATTACGAAAAACTTACACCTCACAGCAAAGTGTACATGTGATGAATTCTCCAAGTGCGAGAGACACAGTGAAGAAAAATTTGCTGTTAGCAGAAGTGCTCACTCAACAATTAAAAGAAAATTATTCTGCTCTCCCAAACGAAAAAGAAAAAGAATTTTCAAAAAAATGATAAGCGGATAACTGGTGCTAAAATATGGTATATTATAGAACGAAAAAATGAAACCTTTGAGAAAATTTGGAAAAATACAATTAATTTATACTAATATTATAAAAAGCTAAAGTTTGTGAATTTGTGACGTTGTAAGGGGTAATCTCAGGAACTACTAGTCCGATTTGAAAAAAAATCAAATCAGTGTTATATAGCTCATTTATCGAGGTAGGGTATAGGCTATATTTTATCACGCTAAGACCAATAGGAGCGGAGCACCAATGAAGAATGTTTCAAAATCGTTTTTTTCCTCTTGAGAACTTCCGCTGTGTGTTAGCGTTAGCCCAAAGTAATTATTCCACGCGAACGAAGTCGCAGGCAGAGGCTAGTAGAAAATAAAAGGAAAGCTAAAGCAAGTTATGAAGTAATCTATACTAATATATAAAGCTGAAGAGTTTGTTTGTTTGTTTGTTTGGTTGAACGCTAGGATCTCAGGAACTACCAGTCCGATTTGAGAAAACCCTTAACCCTTAACCCTTAACCCTTAACCCTTGAGAACACCAATAAAGAATGTTTCAAAATCGGGCACTTTTTTCCTTTTGAGAGATTTTTTTTTTTTTTTTTTTTTCCGAACTGACTACGCTATTGACCTAGCAAGGTCTTAACAGCTTCACCGGACTACTAAGGCGAGCGCTTAAGGCACTCAGCCGATTTTTGTTTGGGCAACCGGCTCAAGGGTGCACGG